>OX104113.1:7148902-7630443 GCA_944474755.1 Limnoperna fortunei
TGAAACATTACAGAAATACCCCTATGTTCAATGTGGATTGATTGCAGCATGCAGAGGTGAATATCAGAATCGTGTGGCCAAACACGTTTGGACGAGTCTCATTAGCATATTTGAAGAATGTCTTCAAGATCAGACCTTTGTAGAATCTTTAGGGAAAAGCCTTGACATTAATGGAAACTCTTTTTTTCATTATCTTACTCTTTACAGTGAGACAGAATCGTGTGAAATTTTAGGTATTGAAAATTGTCTGTCAAAAGAGAACCGTGATATTTTTGGTAAACCTAACAAACTCGGTGTAAGACCAATTGAAATGGCTGCCTTTATGGGAAAATTGAATGTATTCAAGCTATTTTATGTTAAAACATCAAAAAAGTTATTAGGTCTGGCCTTTCGTAAAGATGGTGCAAAAGAGATAAAGAAAAAATGTCTGAATATGATTGCGAAGAATGGTATGAACTGTTACTTTGGAAGTGGAAAATCTTCAGCTGAATTGGATATCACAGTGAATTTCGAGCCTGATGTATTAGCATCTGCTACTTGTGGAAGAAAGGAAGATTATCTAGCTATGATTGAATTTCTAATGCAGTCAAAGGATGATATTATAAAACAAATTGATAGTCATAGAAAAGAAAACAAGTACATTGTGATCTAAACAAGAATGGTACTTAATATAATGCATTCTCTTTTATGATACTGTAAATATGGAAAGCATTTTTATTATATACCCTGATTCAATTAAACTGATTCATTCTAATTGACAGTTATTCAAATCGGTTGATTTGCCAATAAATAGATCTGAACAAAATCCTAAATTATTAGTTATATTTACAGTACGAGTCATTTACTGTATCCGATTTACAGCAAAGGGGAGTGTATCAAGTCAGATGATGGCAACTATTGTGAATGATTTGTGGAATGGTCCAATTAAATTTTTCTTCGTTGAATTTATTACCACATGGTTTATAAGTTACAATGCGGCAACATTTTAAAAATGCAACGATGTCAGATTTCAAGGACATAACAGAAGAACAAGAATGAAACTTTTTCATCACGTTCATCAGTGTGAGCAATCTTATGATTTTCAAGTAATGTATTGCCGCAAGATCATGATAGTTCATGTTTAGACAATATTATGTTGTCACAATTCAAATAGCAGAAAACGTGGAAAATGAACATTATGTTTTACAGAAATGGGAGAAAAGTCAAACTGTCCAACAATATCTTCCACATGGAGATTCAACTTTGATTTTTCAATATCAGACAGTGTATCAAATTCTAGCAAAGTGGAACCAGATTTATATGTGCATGAAACCTGTTACGGACGAGGAGCTTAGATGTTGAATTGAAAAAAAAAAATGCATTTTATCATCTCATAAAAATGTGAATGTATTTAACAAACCATGGTGTCAGAAATTCAATCCATTGAAGCCGAAATTGCTTTATGTAAAATTGTTACAGAGATCCATTTTGAAGCTAGGAAGTAAGATTAAACTTAACCTACCCCTTACAAGTTAGTACTTATCGCAGGATATTATGTTCCAACGATGCAAAGGGTGAAGCAATAGTTATTGAACAGTTGTGATGTCATACAAGCTCCACCCCTTGCATCATCTAAATTAATGTACACTTAAAGAAGACAAACCATTCCACAGTCATTAGTTGTTATAATTGACTATTTTTATGCTTACTGAAGACATTTAGAGGTCTTACAGTGGCTGCATTGTCCATCCATTCATCTGTCTGTTGCACAACCATCCGTTTGTCTGTCCTGCATATCTCCAAAATCGTTTGACATACTGACTTTAAATTTTGAATTTTAGATAGAACATGACGAGTAGGAGTGCTGCACACAAGAACCGTTACTGCTGGCATTTCTTGTTGAGTTATGTCCCATCCTTTATTGCCTTGTCCGGAAAATGGCTTTAAATTTGCTGGATGGACTTAAGACTTAGTATATGCCTGGTGATGAGCAAAAGAACCATTACTCTACCTATGTTGATTTTTTTAGTTTTTGTCTCGCCTGCGACGAAAGTCGCTGGAGGCGAGACATATGTATGGGAATCCGGCGGCGGCGTAAACACTTGACATCTTGCTTCATATTTTTGTAAGCCCAAGCCCTAGGTCCATCAAATGTGGTCCAGAGGTAGCTTATGATGAGTACTTGCCAGTCAGTCACCTGACCTTGACCTCAATTTCACGGTCCAGCGACTACGTTAAAGTTTTTGGGTTACGACAGTTCTTCTGTATCTACGCATGGTAGGATGACAATATTTGGTGTATAGGTTGCTGATGACTAGTACATGACTGTCTGGTAGGTGTCACCTGACCTTGACCTCAATTTCACGGTCCAGCGACTACGTTAAAGTTTTTGGGTTACGACAGTTCCTCTGTAACTACGCATGGTAGGATGACAATATTTGGTGTATAGGTTGCTGATGACTAGTACATGACTGTCTGGTAGGTGTCACCTGACCTTGACCTCAATTTCACGGTCCAGCGACTACGTTAAAGTTTTTGGGTTACGACAGTTCCTCTGTAACTACGCATGGTAGGATGATAATATTTGGTGTATAGGTTGCTGATGACTAGTACATGACTGTCTGGTAGGTGTCACCTGACCTTGACCTCAATTTCACGGTCCAGCGACTACGTTAAAGTTTTTGGGTTATGGCTGTTCCCCTTTAACTATGCATGGTATGGTGACAATATTTCATATACAGGCCGCTGCTGATATTTAATGCTATTTACGTAATGCTTATGACGAAATTTATTTTCGTTACTGATGCGGAATGCAGGCGAGACATTTTTCTGTGTCCACACTTGTTTTTAATTGTTGAGTTCTCTCTCTAAGTTAATTTGTCCTGTGCAGAAAATGACTTCATATCTGCTGGATGAATTCAAACTTGGTATATAGGTTTGTATTGATAAGCAGAAATGTTACTTCTTTTTGTTTCTGTGTATAATTTACCAAAAAATCACTTAGCTTTTTAAAAAATCCAAGATATCATGATTTATGAAAATCATCACATGATATGATATCGCAGTTAACCCGTATAATGAAATATATATTTTCTACCCCTGGAAAATATTTGAATGCGCTGTACTATTGTTTTATTAGGGTCTCGCCACTTTCTGGCTTCGCCTTATAGTGATAAGTCCGTCTGTGCTTCTGTCCGTCCTTCCTACTGTAGCTAATCGAGTCCGAGCTATAACTTTTTTATGTGTTGAGGTAGGGTTTTGATATTTGGTATGTGGATAGATAATATCAAGGCGATGTGTCGCATACCATGGCTGATGACTTTTGACCTTGACCTCAAGGTCGGCGGGGCTTACAGAGGTTGTTACTATCTCATGCACTAATATCTAGTTATAAATAGTTTGCATCTTTCAGTGTCTTGTTGCGTGTTATGTAATACTACTAGACTGATAATAAGCGTGTCCTAGTAGCATTATACCCCAAGCAACGAGGTTGCCGGGGCTGTAATGTTTTTGACCCTTCAGTCCGTCGTCTGTTTGTCATGCTGTTGTCGCCTGGATAGCGCTCTCCTTTCATAATGGATTTTTACAAACTTTTGGAAATTATTAGTTATAGCATTTGCTTGCATGGGATCGATTTTCATTGAATTTCGTCAAGGGCTACCATATTTGTGGGAGAGGGGCTTTGATATACATGAATATTCAATTTTGTCGCCTGGATAGCGCTTTCATATCTTCGTGGATTTTCATGAAACTTTGAGAAACTGTTACTTATAGTAAATACTTGGATGAGATTGATTTTCAGGCAAGTTCGTCAAGGAGGCCATATTTTTGGGAGGGTGATTTAGTCGACCTTCATGTACATGTATTCAATTTGGTCGCCTGGATAGCACTTTCATTTCTTCATGGATTTACATGAAACTTTAGGAAATTATTACTTATAGTAGGTGCATGGATGGGATTGATTTTCAGGAGATTTCGTCAAGGGGACCATATTTTTGAGTGGGGAACTATTGAACTTTCATACATGTATTTTCAACGTTGTGGCCTAGATAGGGCTTTTATTTTTAAAGGGATTTTCATGAAACTCTGGGAAATTGTTATTTATAGTAGGTGCTCGTATGTGATTGATTTTTAGGGAAATTTGTCAACGGGGACCATATTTTTGGGATGGGGGTCTTAATGAACTTTCATGCGCATGTATATTCAATGTTGTCGCATGGATTGCACTTTCATTTCTTCATATGAATTTTCACGAAACTTTGGGAGATTGTAACTTATATTAGGTGCTTGGATGGGATTAATTTTTAGGAAATTTCGTAAAGGGGACCATATTTTTGGGTGGGGGGTCTTAATGAACTTCATGTGCATGTATATTCAATGTTGTCGCCTGGACAGCACTTTATTTCTTCATGGATTTTCATGAAACTTTAGGAAATTGCTGCTTAATGTAGGTGCTTGAATCGAATTGTTAGGTAAATTTGTCAAAGGGACCATATTTTTTGGAGGGGGCTTAATCAACTTTCATGTACACGTATATTTAATTTTGTCGCTTTCATTTCTTCGTGGATTTTCATGAAACTTCAATATACCAATTTAAATACCATATACCACCTTGATTTAATGCTCACTTAGGTTCTTCAATTGATGATCTGAATTGAATATCAGAAAATATTGTCTACGCGTTAATGCAACTTATGCTCACTTATTAATGCTAGAGAAACAAAAGGGCGACTCTATAAACGTATATGTGGACACCATTTAGAAATTAATACCAAAAATTTCCTGTGGTATAGCAACATTTCAGTCAGCCAGAATCAGCTATTCTGGCTATGAAGGTCCGCATCTTTGAAAAAGTCTACCATCATTCTACACCTATACGTAGAAAAAAAGAAGAATATTGGATCAGAAAATAAGTCACTGCAATGTCATATGTGTGCAATGACAAAATCGATAGAATAGGTAACCTTTCCAATCTTGGTTGCAGCAGTGTGAATGCGATGGTCCTTTTCAAGCCAATCACAGGCAACAAAGAAGTCATGGTCATCGTCACTATACATCCCTTTTGTTACATGATGTATCTATAAGTGGCCTACTACCGTTTCTTCAAAAACGACTAGGACTTCATCATATTCGCACTCTGATGCGCTCAAAACAATACAAGACTTTACGAAGAATGTCTCCAGTCATCTGTAACAGACCCTTCGTCCACTCTGTATAGATTAGTAGCTATTGTTTATTTAGCTATAGACATTATAAAACATAGATTGTTCATACCGGCTAATACACAAAACTGAAGAAGAGCATTGTTCTTTTCTTTACGTTGTGCTAACAAATGCATAGATGCTATCAATCTTGGCAATATCTTTCATCACATGTTTGTTCCATAATTCCACCATACTTCAAAAACTAATCAATGCTTATATCTTATAACAATACTACCCCCATTGCACCCAGAAGTTTCAATTTCAAACGTGTATTGCAGAACTTTTGATCAATGACTTCAAAGCCAAACCCCTCGACTGCTCTTGCCACAATTCCCCATTCATATATAGTCCTTCAGGTCACGTGATAACTGGAGATCTTAATATTGTTGAAAATGAAAGACTCCGCAAAGTTTTGTCCAAAGGACCAAAGTGTACCGTGAACTTAAATCCATCAACTAATATTGTAACTTTAAATTATTGATGGATTCAATAGAGGACTGCCAGAAAATGGGCAAAGCAAGGGGACTAGCAGGTTGATACCTTGTCCGAGAGGGTAAAGGCCTTGAGTTCATTGATTCAAATAAGTCGTTTAAGAAGGTTTATGAATACTGAAGCATAATCGATCTTCAGAAATCTTGATCCTCTTATAACTTTGTCCGACATTCATGACAAATATGTTGTTGTTCCAGCAGATAAGATAACATTATTTTGATCTGCAAAAAAACATTACATATAGTGTTTAATGAGTTAGGAATGGACAGTTCACTTGGCAGTCCTAGTTACACATTCACTGCGCTTTCAAAAGGAGATTATTGAAAATCACAAGTCGGTATTGGCATCCTTTGATTTCAAGTCAAAGTCAAGATTGTTATCTCCCCTTATTGTATTGGATTCCAAGACTTCACAAAAATCAATACAAACAGCGTTTCATAGCAGGATCGTCTGTGTACTACCAAAACACTATCGCAACTCCTGACCACTATTTTAACAACAGTAAAAACGGGACTCTAAAAATACAGTGACACTTTCTACTCCAGGAGTAGAATTAATGAAATGTGGATAGTAAAAAATTCAAAAGACCTGATAGATATCTTGAGGCCTGGATCATTTGATTTTTCGACACTCTATACGGCCATCCCTCATAGGCAGGTTAAAACCAGGCTTAAAGATCTTATTAAATGCTGCTTATTCAAGAAAATTGGAAGAGACGATATAAATACCTAGTATTTAGTGATGACAGAACTTGCTTCGTCATCAATGACTTTAAATCTAATACTAAATACACTGAAGACCCAATCTGTGACATGTTAGATTTTGTAATTGACAACATATTCGTCATGTTTGGAGGACATGTTTTTCAACAGACTGTTGGTATTCCAATGGGTACTAATTGTGCTCCTCTCCTCGCCGACCTGTTTTTGTACTCTTATGAGGCTGAGTTTCTAGAAAGCACACTGAAGAAGAAAGACAAGACTCTGGCCCAACCTTCAATTTAACATTCCGCTATGTCCTTCAACAATGCTAAATTTGGTGACTTTTTAATGCATTCTATTTACCCTAGCGAGCTTAAAATTAAAGACACCACCAATACACCAAGGTCAACCCCTTAATTAGACCTACTTCTAGAAAAAGCATCAGGAAAACTACAAACTAGACTCTAAGACAAACGTGATGACTTCAACTTACACTATTGTCAACTTCCCGTTCATCGACAGCAACATTCCAGCAGCTCCAGCGTATGATGTGTACATTTCACAACTTACACGTTATTCTAGATCCTGAGATTGGTATTCCGATTTTCTAGACCGATCACTGCTGTTGACTGCTGAACTACTTAAAAAAGGGTTTGTTGTACCTAGGTTGATGTATCTCTCCAGAAGTTCTATGGTCGTCACCATGCCTTAATTGATCGTTATGGGGAATTGGTGTCTCAAATACGATGACATTTCGCTGAGTCATAAGTAGTGTTTCCTATTCTTGGCTTTGACTTCCCCGTAGACATGACAATGAGTTACTCGACGCTTGTCAAATTAGAGACAGGCACTGCTTTATCGTCCATAACACCTGAGTGCACCCATGGTTTTTATTGGGTTCGGGTTACTCTCTGTGTTTGATGTTTTTGGTTTATTGTGTTGTGTTTGTCTATATCCGGATTTGTAACTGTCCCATGGCTTTTGCCTAATGTTGTTCTGTGGGTTTTCATTGCTATTTTCTTACTTCTGCAGTATCAAAAGTTCTACAAAACTCTATATTGAGTCAAAGTTTTATGACAACACCTTGTAAGAGTTATTGTCACTTTATCGTCAAAATTGATGATTTCTGCCATTTTTTCCTCAAAATCTTGAAAGTAATTAGTACCAGAGAAAACGTTAGCATTTCTTTGCAACTGTGCATACCTCATCCGTAAAATGTCCTTTTCCAAGTTTGCACAAATCATGGCCGCAGGACAACTAACGTCGCCGCCGTGGATACAAATATAACAAAGGGATCAAAATACAGCGTTGGCTTCGGTCGATATCTCTTTCAAGTGTTCCATAAAACATGATATCGCATGCACTGAGCTAACATAATTGTAAAATTGCAAATGCTGCTCTGGACATATCGAATGATTTCCCCAAATAAATGTTAACTGTGAACGATTAAAGCAACCGTACAGTGCATTCTATTCAATTTCATTCGATAAAGTGTGCCTCTAGGAAAAAAACACACCTAATACGGCCGCTTTGTTTATTTTAAAACAAAGTCAATAAAAACCAATTTCACCTTCATTTTGTGGAATGGTATTTGATTGTCTATAAAGGCTAGATTTTCTAGCAAGTGGTGTTTTGGCAATCTAATAAACATGTATCTACGTTAGATTTCTTGTTGATCCAAAGCCGTTTTGTTATATCTGGACTTGTTTTGGTGCTCGTGAGCAGAAAAAGTCTACTTTAATTGTCAGGAAGGTAAGTGGATATTTTTTCTCTAAAGTTATTGTATCAAATGGCTGAACATCAAGAAATTAACGTAGGTGCAGTTTTTCAAAATTCGACAGTGCAGCTACAAAATTTGTCTCGTAACTCAAGTGCTCAAGGCGTAAATCAGATTGTTCTTTTTTTTCGGAAATTCTAGTAAATTTAATAATTGAATTAAATCAATTGAAAAATACGCTCTTTTGGGAAATTTAAAGAACAATGAAAAGAAATTAGTTGCGTACCAGTCCAGTCGGGGTTCCGTTAGTGATTTCATTCAAAGGTGGATTAATGTACTTCAGTGTCAGGAAAAGACCTTTGAAAAATTAAAAGAACAATTGACCTATCGATTTGCTGAGATAAGCGATAATAAATATGCTTTCGAACTTTTGAATAAAATTAAACAAAAACAGGACGAAAAAAGTTTTTTGATAACGGGTGTTTGCTGTGGCTGTCGAAGTTTTTAAGAGACAAAATCTTGATCTTCCTACCATGCAGTTTCTCTTGATACATTTTTATCAACGGGTTTACACAAGATTTTCTAAAGTTAAATATAATGAGAGAAAATCCAAACACTTGAACGGGAGCTAAATTCTGCAATGACGGAACAAAATTTAAGAAGAAAATTTGATCTAAGAAACAGTAATGCTAACATTGACGATCTTGACGAAAATATGGACCATTTTAGACCTGCTAATAAATGTTTTAATTGTGGTCGTTACGGTCATAAGGCTCAAATTGTAGATTCCGGAATAAAAATTCTTTAACAATTGGTACAGTAGAGGGTGAACAGGGTAAACTAGATAATAAAGAAAAAGACAAACGTAAAGAAATTATATGTTGGTATTGCAGAAAACCAGGTCACATCAAGATAAATTGTTTTAAGCAACAGGGCAAAAATAATGAAAATAAAATGAATCCGGAAACTAATGGACTCTCTTTATGTTAAAGCCGATAGATAGAGTAAAATATCAGACACGATTCAAAATTATTGTAATAATTTAGCTGGAAATCCGAATTCTTGTTTAATTGATATAAATAAAAACAAATTTAGATCACTAGATTCAGGAGCGAACGTTGTTTTAATACGTTATAAAGTTAATAAATCATAAATTTGTGTAGGTAAATTAAAGAAGAAAAAAGTAAATCTACAAGGTGTAAACGGAAGTTCTCTTTTTGTTTTAGGCTGTGTAAATGTAAATTTTAAAATGAAAGGCACTAAAATCTCTCATTTATTTTTTGTAGTAAATGATATGAATAGAAATTGTTTCAGGTCGTGACTGGCCTGTCCAAAATGGCGTTAGGCTTTATTATGATTCAGGTTGTTTACGAGTAAATAATACTTATGTTAAGCTTGAGGAAGATATCCACATTTCAGCAATAGTTAGGTTGGCAAAAAAAAACAATTTTAAAACCTCAAACAGCAAACTGTTGTTTTGTAAAATTAAAGAAAAGTCAAGCTTTGTCTCATTCAAAGTGTTATGAAATCTTATTATTAATTAAAGGTCGCATTAGCGATGAACCGAGACTCATGTTAGGGCAGTTTAATTGTTAAGGTTAACAAACAAAACAAATTCCCGTTATTAATAGTGAATTTTACTAACAAACCATTCAAATTTAAAGAGGAACAGCAGTAGGTAGGACAAAACGTCGTAAAGGTCGAATAGTAGTTGGAGTTTTCCTCCATTTATAGTAGATAAGAAAGATGGGTCGAACAGACTTTGTGTGGACAATTAAATAAGATTGCAAAACCGATGGCCTATCCCTTGCTGATAATTGATGACATCTAAGCACTGTTCGGTAAGGCTAAATATTATAGCACCTATGACTTAAAAAGCGGATATTTTCAGAAAAAGAATAAAGATGAAGATAAAGAAAAAACTGCATTTATTTGTCACCGCGGGCTCGTTGAATTTAATGTTATGCCTTTTGGTTTACAAAATGACCAATGTGTTTTAGTAGGTTAATGGAAATTGTGTTATAAGATTTGAAGTTTGCAATCGCATATATACAGTCCCTGGAGCGTATAAGTTTACGATTTTATCGTTCGTACATCGTGCGTTTATCGTTCGTACAACGTCCGTATATCGTGCGTATATGGTACCGTATAACGTATAGTATATCGTGCATCGTTTTCTCCAGCTTACATAGTATGTTGAATCGTTTGTTCTATCGTTCATCGTATAGTTTTCCGTTTATATTAGCGTATATCGTATGATTTATCGTACATCGTATGGTTTATTGTTTGTGTTATCGTTCGCCATATTGTTGTTCTGTTGTATTAGCTTACTGTGGCAATTTGATTTTACATGCCCAGGACAATTTTAAGTTGAGAAAAAGCTATCTTTAAGTATGATTACTGCGGCATTATTTTTAATCAAAAAGCTTGATAATAGCTGATTTAAAGTTGAATAAAAGCAGTATATAAGCGTTACTTTTAATCAACTTATATTTACCTAATGAACTGCTGAAATACCGCTTTTTAAAACTAATTTGCATATTTGGTTCAGTGATTAGGACAATAAGCGGTAAAAAGTGTAAAATAAGTTTGGGCTGAAGCGTCTGAATTGTGTAAATTAGGTTAAGTTGGGATTAAGCGGTACAAATCAGCGGATTTGAAGTGGAACATGCAAATAAGTTGTCAGCGGTAAATAAGCGGAATATAGTAAATGTACAAAAGCGGATTTTAGGTGGTTATACCAGCGTGTTTTCAGTGTATGATCTCAGCGTACTTTAAGTTGAAGATGTCAGCATGTTTTAAGTTAGAGATGTCAGCGTGTTTTAAGCTAGAGATGTCAGCGTGTTTTAAGTTGGAGATGTCAGCCTGTTTTAAGCTGGAAATTTAAAAAGTCTGTTTTAAGTGTTAGCCTTTCATGTATAAATAAAATTGTAATTGTCTATGTGGAGTTGAAGCATACAAGATATTAAAAATTTCAAATTTGGTGTAGGTCAAACTGTTTTAGAGCTAAAAGCAGCATTACTGTGCTCCATGAGTTAAATCTGAAATTTGGCCATTTTCTAAACCTGTCTTTTTTTGTACTTGTATTTGTGTAGCTCTTGCTTCATTCTGTTTAAAGGATTAAAAAATTATTTTAAAAAAAATACAATCATATAAGTTTATTTGAGCATTCATATTTATAGTTGCATAATGTAACCTTTAAAACATAACATAATATAATTATGAAAATAACTATTTACAAAATATTTACAGCATAAATACAAGTTTTATGGATTTATGCTCAGTAACACTATAGCATTTGTTCCTTTTTGTTTGCCGTGCTTTTTGTATGTTTTCACTTAATGCATAGAATTTATTCTATGGTCATTGAAAGATATATGACCGGTGACGTGCGTATGAACGATAATGCCAGATCATCATGACGAAATTCATGTTGCTTTCATCAGTATGTCGTTTTCTTCGTTATGTATAAATATGTCGACTGTTAATAACAATCCTACTTACTTAATTTACTGAACCAAAGCGTAACACTTGTCTATGTTTTGAATAATTCAAATTATGCGCGGGCAAATCGACGTCACATGTTTACACAGATTTTCATCAGCCGAAAAATATACAAAAAATTACCCGATAAAACAAACAATTATGTGTCCAAACAATTTGTTATAAAATATAATTACATATGTAAAAAAAGAAATTAAATATAAATACATTAAACATACCTGCTCTGGTACCCTTCAAAATACTTTCTTTGTAACCAGTTGAACTTGCGAAACATCCATTTATAAAAGAAATTATTCAGGCGTCTGGTAAACCACCAAGCATAATTTGTTGCACTGAATTTCAAGTGAAACATTTTGCCATTGCCTGTAAAACTTCAATAATTGGTGTTGACAGAACATTCAACCTTGGTGCTTGCTTCGTCACTACCACAGTTTTCCAAGAAAGTAAACTTAAGCGCAAAGGCAAAGTCACGAGTCCAATAATAATGGGACCGATTTATTTGCATTGTGATGGCTCATTTCACTCATACCAACGTTTTTTTACCCACATCGCTGCTATGCTTGATGCCACTATTTCTGATACACTTTTAAGTGTAAACAACTTAGTTATAGGCTCGGATGAGGAAAAGGCTTTAGTCAAGGCTATAAAGTCTAGTTTTCCTGATTCCCAATTAACTCTATGCACAAGACATTTGAGTGAAAATGTGGCACGGCATTTAAGGTGTAAAGTTGGTGTAAATGACCATCTATCAAAGCAAATAATAACAGAACTGTTCGGTGAAAATGACCTGATAGTGCTTGACACAACTGTTGACTTTACCAGCAAAGTCACAGAAATTGAACGAAAATACAGTACTCTGCTTGGTGGTTATTTAACAGATAAGGTTATTCCTACTATCAGGGAATACGTGCACAGGGCACGCAAACATGACTCAAGAATTCCTTTGCAGTGGAAACACAATAATTGTGAGGCCATGAACCACATCTTGAAACTAAATCAAGATTGGAAGCCAGAAAAATTGCCTGAGCTTATAGATAAAATTTATAAAGAGATCAAACTCCAAGAGCGTCTGATAAAGGGAGCAATATATGGTCACGGTGACTATGAATTGAGCTCGTCAGTGGCACACTTACAATGCTCAAAAACAATCTGGCAGAGCAAATGTGAAAAGGAAAAATCGGATGCACTGCAAAAATTCTTGAGTTATGGTAATAAGTGCCCAAAACAAACTGAGTTTACCACCTCATCAGATGGTGAACTGGTAATTCCCAAAACTGCTGCATGTGCACGCAAGCCAGGACAGGAAACGAACCAAAAATGTTAAAACCTCAAGTAAGAGACCAAGACCGGAATAAATGTATCTTAAATATCTGCACTTCACCAAATCATGTTAATATGTATATACTTCGATATCAATATATGAATGACTCTTAATATAAATTATTAGTATTTTGAAATAAAATAAAATTTATTAGGACCTCTACGTAGAAACCACGTCCCCGTCGTGAGGTCTGGAAACCACGCTGGAAACACGCTGAATACAAATAATAAGCGTGGCTAAGAGTTCTACATAAATAATTTGCATCGTAATTTCAACACATTGTTTTACCAATTTTGTCTGTAAATAATAATACACTACATATACAACAAAACAACGACAACAAAATTACACAATAAATAACAAAAATATTTTTTTTTTTTTTTTCATAATAAATATAACAAATAATCTTTTTTTCTTTCTTGTCGGTGAAAATCTGCTTCTTGTCGGTAATTCTACCTTCTTGTCGGTTCTTGTCGGTAATTCTACCTTCTTGTCGCTTCTAGTCGGTAATTCTACCTTCTTGTCGGTAAATAGTGGGACCCCTTCCGTACAATCCGGAGTAAAACAAAAAATGGCAAACGACGGTAAAAAATGTTCCAAAGTCAAGCAAGAAAAGGCCCGTACAATGATGGTTTCAATGTGTCTCGAAGACAAAGTAGAACAAAAGTCGAAATGAAGTATAGATAGTCACCACACGCCATTTCGACACAAAGAAATGCACGACACTACGTTGCCGCCTGCAACTTGAGTTAAATATATTTTAAGTTTCAACATTTTCCTTAGTCCGAGAATCCTCTGCCGCCCAATGCTTTTTTTTTTCTTTTTTTTTTTTTGCGTCCCACGCAAAAAAAAAAGAAAAAAAGCGTTGGACGGCAGAGGATTCTCGGACTACATTTTCCTACGTATATGCTCACAGTGTAAATAGTACAAGATAGTACAAGTACAAGATAGTACAAGATGTTTTATTTGCAAATTAATGCGCCCATTTCTGAGCAGAATAATCATATTACAATAATAATAATAATAATAATAATAATAATAATGATACAATATCAACAAAATATAATTGAACTAAGCATAATATTGATTGTAGTCATTGGTTTATTAAACATAAAGGGAAAAAATGGGAATAATAAAAAAAAAGAACAGCAAATAAAGAAGGAAAAGAAGAGAAAATACACACAATAAATGTTAACTTAATATTTTATGATATGATATTAATGACTTTCAACAGACACACCAGGATCCAGACAACCTAAAGACTCTAACATTTGTTTTCTCTCATTAAATAAATTTGCAACATTTTACATCTGTGATAAATATCAAATGTTGATGCAGTACCTATAGGCCACATTGCGTAGACAAGAAGTACCGAAATATGCACATTCATATTAGTCGCCACAAGAATCATTTCGTGTCATACAAAGTCATTTTAAATGGAAATTTTATATTTTAATTTGACATTTTATAATTTCTTTATTATTTTCTTTTCTCTGAAACATTAAAATTGTTGGCATAATTTAGCAGAATACACTATCAATGTAGAGAACAGTGTCGTCTTTTATTATACATGTTTGTATCCATTGTAGATTGTGCAACAAATATGGGAAGTGGTGTCAGTAATTTTGAAATGCAGTATGAAGACCAATAGTAATTAAAATAGTAAGGTAAATAGCAAATACTGGGCCTATTTCAATTAAATATGACACAAATTATTATTAGGTCAAGGGAATTCAAGCTACAAATGAATGGCCACACAATTAAAAAAAAGAGGGGGGAATATGGGTGTAATAAAATCTGTTAACATATGAAAGGGGAGATAATTTTTAGAGTATTCAATTAAGTGTACTAAATAAAAGTATGTTCAGTTTCTTCAATCAAATGGACATAATTCAAATAAATTGTTAAAATATAATGTCCTAATTACAGATCTTTTAAGGTACATACTCTGCAGTTAAGGTTGCGCATAATTTTAATGATTCTGCTCAGGTCACCAGTGTGGCTTGAGTAAGCGAGTAAGCATTGTAGCTCATTTGTACATGCATTTTGTAAAATGAACTCTTGTCATGTAACAGAAATTTCCCAGTAACAAAATAAAAGGTTTTCGCTATGTCAACATTCTATTTTTGTGTGGGATTTACAAACTTTATACTTTATATAATAGCTATGAATGTTCTTTGTTTGTAGTTTTTTCTGCAATATTAGTTTTTGTGTTATAACAGGAAAAAATGTATATCAAAGACAAGAAGGAATGAAAAATAAGAATAATAACATCAAGATGTTTTGTCGGAACAACTTTTCAAAGAACATTTTGACAAGTCTGGATTTGGAGTGATTTCAGTTTCTATGAAGATTTGAAGGGAACAAATAACATTCAGCACCATATTCTGCTTGCTGTCAGCATTCAGCAGCAAACAACAACCGGGTGACCTGAAGATATGTACTGTAAATCAGAGACAGTAGCACTGTTTCTTCTTTTTGTGAAAAGCAGTTTGCCAAAAAATGAAAAAAAATGGGCATTTAACATTTTTAGTAGGTGAAGCCAAACTGTCCACTGACAAATTAAATATTGTAGAGAATCTTATTAGTAAAGTTATATCTTATAACTTATATTTTATAGTTCTTTCTTCATAATCATCATATTCATTGTGTTGATTATGCAGTTGTAAAGGAAATTGGTGATATTAGTTATATAGCACTTCTACATAAACTAAAACATGCTGTTGTTAAAAGTTCCATTTATTCTATTGTTCATATGAAGAAAGTTCTTAACTGTTTTTATCGCTTGTTATAATTACAAAAATGGTTACATTAAATTTATTAGAAAGTAAAGCTTCCATTGTTGTATTTTGAATGTGGACAAAAGATTTTAGAGTTGGATCCCCTTTAGAGTTATCTCCCCTATGATTTTACTTTTTCTTAGTAAACAGTTTTCTGTTTACTAAATAAGTTTGTAGTATAATGTATCAAGCATTGTTTTATATTGTGAATGTGTTTTTGCACGTCTGTTACCGCCAACAAACACTCGGGAGGTAAATGTTGTTAGCAAAATGCAATTACACTACAAGTGTTCATATGAATATCTGTTAAACAGCTTATTAAACCTGATGTTCTTTGTTTATAGAGAAACGGACTTAACATCAAACATTTTAATTATTTGTATACTGTAACTAAATAACCCACATAAATTGTCCAACAAGAAAGCGGCCCGAAATATGCTTTTTCATGTTCTTTTGCTGGTTAAATCTGCGTGGTATACAGAAGTAAAGAGAATTCACCGAAACCAAAAAAAAGCCGCAAATATAGGTCAAAGATAAAATAGTGTGTTTGCTTGGACCTTAATAAAACTGAAGATCAAGTGCACAGGATGCATCTTGAGTGATTCGCTGTATGTACATGTCGCGTTTATTGGTGTCCCAGCGTTTTGCACGTTCTAGGGCTGTATCGTTTTCGCGTTCGTCGCGTAATTGCTTATTCTCAAAAGCGGAATTTGACAAAGATAAGCGTAGCGGGCTATGGACATCCGGAAACATTGGCGAATACTCCTGTACCTGAAAATCTTATATATAGTACAATAAATTAGACGAGCATAAGCAATAATCAATTACAGTTTTATCTTTACATGTTCGCTCACCAATAGATTTGTCAATACCAGCCCTACCATTCATAATATAAATATTATTTTTTCTACAAATATCAAGTAGTTTATTTCCAAAAGCATTCACTTTACCTTTACAAGAACTTGTTCTATGCAGAGGCATTTTTACGCGGAGTAGATTCTCATAATCATACATGTATGTTATAAGGTGTGTTTCATCATTTAAATTAAAAATATCTAGCAAAGCTTCATCAGGTTGAACAAAGTCCTGTAGGGTACCGTTTTTTGCGTTAAAATCGCCCATAAGACACACAAAATCCCCATTTTGACTAAAACTGACCAGATCATTTTCTATTTCAATAAATGCTTCATCAAATGAGTACTTGGTACCCTCAGGGGGGATATATACTGACCCTAGCAATAGATTATTCAGACCTGTAGTAAATAGAATTTTAATTTTAAGCCACAGTACGAAATCACAATCAGATTCTATAAAGTCAATATTTGAAATATATTCATTTTTATATAAAACAATGATACCACCAGATTTTCTAATAGCATTTTTTCTATATTTTGCTTTAAATGAATAACCATCGGGTAAGTATAGCTTATCATATTCATCAATTTTAGTTTCTTGTAACAATAAGATATCAAAACGTTTTATAAATAAATGAAAGTCAGGATTCAGTAGCTTTGATTTCAGACCACAGACATTCAGACTACAAATTTCAAGTTTATTTTTGTGCACATCTTGAGACTCTCTATCCCTCCTGTCCTATGAGAACCTGACGCCAGTATTACGATTGATTTGTCCATCCATGTCCGGTGTCGGTCTGCCTTCTGGAAAGTATCTTCGCCCATCTACATACAACTTGTCTACAACTATGTTAGCTCGCCTGCCCTGCTCACGAAACTCCTTCATTATAGGAACCAGTTCCGTTCGTCTATCACTAATCTCTTGCGGATATTGTGGATAAACCTTGTATGGTTTGTCTTTTAAATACTTATAAGTACTTATAAACATTGTGGTTTTTCACATAGTAATTTGGGACGAATTTTTAACGTTGTTCTGTGAAAGCTATGCATTCAAACATGTAATGGTATTCATCTCCTAATTTGTTACAGTTACATAAATGACAAAGACGATTTTCTCTTTCAATATTTTTCCATTTGACAGTTTCTATTGGTAAATGATGATTTGTTGTCCTAAATCTGCATGGTTTTATAGCTCCCGAGAAGTTCAAGACATTTAAATAATTTTTGAATTCCAATTTTGTTTTGAAAATTCTATAATTTATTGCTTTTGTTGAATAAAACAAAACCGAATTCCAATTTTGCGCAAACTGGTCTGTTAACCTTTGTTTTACTATGTATTTTAGCCACTCATTATTGTTCTGAATCCCATATTAGTAAAACCACAATCATTCAAAATTGTTTTAACACAGTTAATCCAAGAATATTGTATACTATAGCTTTCGTTCGATTGCCGAGTAAGACGATAGAGTATTGAAGACAATTTGGATTGTTTGCCATTTACAAGTTTGGACCAGTAAGATACCATCCGTATCTTAATATCAACAGCAATAGGAAGTCTACCAAGTTCCCCATAAATCATATAATTTGGCGTTGAAGACTTTAAATTCAACAGAAGTTTACAAAATTTTAAATCGACTCTTTCTAACGATTCGTTATTACCGAAGCCCCAAATTTCACAGCCATAAAGAAGTATAGGTTTAACCGTTTTATCAAACAAATCTAGAAGAATTTTTACTGATAATTTAAAAAATCGTCCCAACTTAAGAACTTCGTACATCTGCTAAAAGTTTCTTGGTAGAATCAAAATTACAGGTTTTCGTAAAAATAACCCTTAAGTAATTAAATTTTTCCACTTCTTTCGGTATTTTGATAAAAGAATTTAAGATTTGTTTTCGGTTTACCCAATCCAAGTACCATAACCTTTGTTTTGTCGACGTTTACTTTTAACTGTCATGTATTACAATAGTCACAAAAAAGCATTTAGTTGTGCCTGTAGGTCCTCGGCAGACTCAGCTATTAAAGTAGCATCATCAGCATACAGTAAAAGAAAATCATCAGATATACATTAAGTTCATTTTCTATATCATTTGTAACACTGCTCAATCCAGCTATATTATTTTTAATCAGAAAGTCTTCCAGTCATTTAAAAACATTTAGAACAAAAATGGGGACAAATTTTCACCTTGTCGTATGCCCAATTCGCAGTTAAAATATTCTGACGTATTATTGTTTATTGATATACAAGACTTTATTTGTGAATACATGTTAAAGATAAAATTATATAACTTGCCATTTATATTGTAAAGTAACAACTTATGAAACAAGCCATCTAGCCATACTGAAGGCTTTCTCGAAGTCGATAAAGGCACAAAACATCTTTTTCTTTTTTGATTTTAGAATTTGGAATAGAGAAAAAATAGCAAAAAAATATATATAGTAGAATAATTTTGACGGAAGCCACTTTGATTTTTTAATGATATTTAGAATTTGGAATAGAGAAAAAATGGCAAAAATATATCTATAGTAGAATAATTTTGACGGAAGCCTCTTTGATTTTCTTTAATGATATTATATTCTTCAGAAAAGCTTGCGAGTCTTGCATTTAAAATAGCAGACTTCAAATGTGAAGAGCAGATGCCGCAAGACATTTTTTAATTATGTATGTGTTGTTTTAGTAATTAAACTTTAATTATTTTTCTAGGTGCTTTATATTTTATCTGTAAATTTTCAAATAAAGTAGAAGTTTAGTGAAAGATGGAGGAAATTTTGCATATTTATAAATATAATATTAATATATTCAAAATTAAAATTACACTCATATATAAAATGATCGTACAATGTTCTTCTAAAGTGAATAAATGTTTATGTGGTATATATTTTTATTTAGAAACGTGTTTATATTCATCTAAAATATGTATTATATTTAGAAGAGGGTTTCTTAATTTAACATTAACATGTTTTATTCCTTAATTGTTGTAATAAATTATTATATTATAATTTTAAGGTTTATTTTTCAATGATGTCTTTGTAAGCATAAACGTCCATATAATGTATATGGACCGGCTGTAGATAAAAATGTATATTGGATTTACTCACCTGTTGGAAAAACCCACAAATAACCAAAAATGTGATTAATAATCTCGGTAAAGATTATTTACGACAAGTAAATGATATGCAAAATGAGTTTTCACAACAAAAATAACCTAAAATAATCAGTCATGACAGTACATCTTTATGGAGCAAATAAATGAGCATAGAAGCTTACAAAAAGTTAAGTATAATATAACAAATACATGTAGTTCATGTCACTTCGGGTCATATGGCAGTATATGGACCGGTTGGTGGCCCAAAAAGGTATATGGACCTCAGCTGCACGTCGGTCCATTTAAATTTTTGGGGCAACCAACCGGTCCATATACTACCATATGACCCTCAGTGTAATGAACTATTTGTTAAATATGATTTCGAACAGTGTTTATAATAAAACTTATGATATGTTATAAATACCCTTGTCTTTGCTAGTGCTATCATTCACAGTTCATCATGACTTATGCACAGTTAGATGTCATATTTTCTGCAAACGGACTTTTTACCTTGAATGTTCCGTACAAAAACCGGTTTATGCTGAAAACCATCTTAATTGTATAGACCGGCAGACATTCCCAAAACGACCAACTGCAAGACGATTGACAATACATGTATTAAATTATCTTTATAATTTATATTTTGTGCTAAAAATCACAGAAATATCAAATCTTGTGTCAGCTCATAACTTCTCTGAATTAAAAAGTGCTTTTTTATTAGCTCATCTGACCCGAAGGGTCAGGTGAGCTATTGCCATCACTTGGCGTCCGTCGTCGTCCGTCGTCGTCGTCGTCGTCGTTAACTTTTCTTCAAAAATCTCCTCAAAAACCACTGAAGGGATTGCTTTGAAACTTTGCATACATCATCAGTAAAATGCCCTCTACCAAGTTTGCCCAAATCATGGCCTCAGACCAACCAACACGGCCGCCATGGCTAAAAATAGAACAGAGGGGTCAAAATACAGTTTTTTGCTTATAGTTCAAAAAGTATAACAGATACAGGAAAACCGAAGAGACCTTCCTTCTTCAGCATCTAAAGCTCTACAAAACACTCCATTGGGTCAAAGTTGTATGATGACTCCTTGTAGGAGTTATTGCCCTTTAATTGTCAAAATTGATGATTTTTGCCATTTTTGCCTCAAAATCTTGAAAATTATTAGAACTAGAGAAAAAGTTAGCATTGCTTAATTGTTCTGCTCTATGAGGGCTACAAAAATGACTTAAGGGTCAAGATTGTCTGATTAACCGTTTAAGAGTTATTCCCCTTGAACTGTTTTTTTTTATCGGTTTTAATTGATTTTTTAAAATCTTCTCCTCTGAAACAACTGAAAGTACTGCTTTGAAACTTTGTACACATCATCTGTCAAATGTCCTCAACCAAGTTTGCACCAACCATGGCTGCAGATTAACCAACCTTGCCACCATGGCTAAAAATTGGAGGGGGGGCGGTAAAATACAGTTTTTGGCTTATATTTAAAAAAGTGTAACAGATACAGGAAAACCGAAGAGACATGCCTTCATCTCCATCAAAAGCTCTACGAAACACTCCATTGGGTTGAAGTTGTATGATGACTCCTTATAGGAGTTATTGCCCTTTAATTGTCGAAATTGTTGATTTAAGCCATTTTTGCCTGAAAATCTTGAAAGTTATTAGAACTAGAGAAAAAGTTAACATTGCTTAATTGTTCTGCTCTATGAGGGCTACAAAATTGCCTTAGGGTCAAGATTGTTTGATTAACCGTTTAAGAGTTATTCCCCTTGAACTGTTTATTTTAATCGGTTTTAATTGATTTTTTAAAATCTTCTCCTCTGAAACCACTGAAAGTACTGCTTTGAAATTTTGTACACATCATCCGTCAAATGTCCTTAACCAAGTTTGCACCAACCATGGCTGCAGATTAACCAACATGGCCGCCATGGCTAAAAATAGAATGGAGGGGGGGGGGGGTAAAATACAGTTTTTGGCTTATAGTTCAAAAAGTATAACAGATACAGGAAAACCGAAGAGACATGCCTTTATCGGCATCAAAAGCTCTACGAAACACTCCATTGGGTTGAAGTTGTATGAGGACTCCTTATAGGAGTTATTGCCCTTTAATTGTCAAAATTGATTATTTTTGACATTTTTGCCTTAAAATCTTAAAAATTATTTGAACTAGAGAAAAAGTTAGTATTGCTTAATTGTTCTGCTCTATGAGGGCTACAAAAATGACTTAGGGTCAAGATTGTCTGATGAACCGTTTAAGAATTATTCTCCTTGAACATTTTTTTAATCAATTTTAATTGATTTTAAAAAATCTTCTCCTCTTTAACCCATTAAAGGACTGCTTTGAAACATTGCACACATCATCTTTAGGACGTCCTCTACCAAAATTGTGCAAATCATGACACCTGACTACCTATATAGCTACGTTAGCTTAAAATAGAAAATGGGGGGGGGGTGGGGGGGAGTTTTCGACTGATAGTTAAAAAAGTATAACAGGTACAGCAAATTTGAAGTGAACCTCCCTTCTCCCTCTAAGCATCAAAAGCTCCTCCTTATAGGAATTATTTCCCTTAAAAGGTCAACATTAATGACTTTTGCAGAAGTGTTGGGCAATTCCTTATAGCAAAGAAAAGCTGGATAGAAAAGGGTTGTTTGGTTTCAGGTTCAGGTGAGCGATACAGGCTCCTGGGAGCCTCTAGTTGGAATTAGTGCACTGATATTTTTAGAACAACCTTTTTATATATGTTAATTTGTATTACATTAAACTTTTTAATAATTTGAATATAGGTGCAGTCTAACAGCCTTACAGTGCCTCTGAATTCCAATTGGTGACTTGACGTCTTCCTCTGTGTTAGACAAGACAGTACAAGACAAGACAAATTTTATTCAATCCAATTATGGATCCCCCTGAGAGGCATAACAATTATTCATAGCAAAATAAAATGAGTAAAAAATCAAAATATCAAAACGTGTGATTAGTCTGATCAGGTTTAATAACAATTTCAGATAAAAACAATTTTATGATAAAAACAAATTATTGTTAGTGACGCCACAATAAACGTTAATTTAAGAACAATATCAAGGAAACCGACCGAAAAACAAGAGCTGAAAGTCAATGTACAATTATAAATCCGGATATAGGCAAACATATACCGAGCAAAACAAAAAAAAAAAACAAAAAAAAACAAAACACACAAAAACAGAAAGTGAGTAACCAGAACCCAATAACAAACATGGATGCGCTCATGTGCTGCGTTGCAAAAATTGCAAATATTTGTTTGACGCACATTCTTTCTTGTTATTTCAAAAATAAACACTTCACTGTTATCGATGTCTACATTGATTTTTACTTCTTTTAAATTAATTTTAGTGCTCTTCTACAATATTTTCTTCTGATAGGTCAGATAATAGGTTTGTGAAAAGCACTGCTGGTGTTTGTTGGAAAGATCAGGAAAACTATGTCTTATTTCTCTCCAGGTGATGACAAGTTTTAATAATAAACGGATGTAACAGCGATATTACTCAATTTGCCCTTTCCAGCTAATTTTGTGAGATGGTTGAGAAGCTTAACATATCTATTTTATAGCAATTTGTATATCCCATGACAGGCATTGTTTGCCGAGCGGTTAAGGGGTTTGTCACAACTATTGACGTTGCCTGTTAACACTGTGGTTATGGTTTCGAGTCTCACTGCAGGCAGGGTGTACTGGGATTTGACAAAATAAATTGACGACATTACATCCGACTAAAAGTGTATGCCTAAATGTCCTCATCTAGTTAAAAAGATATATTCAAGAACTGATGACTTAATGTCGATTTACATTACAGTGTAATTTCTACAACTCAAAACCAGTGCAATTCTTTTTAAAAATTAAGAAAACAGTAGTGAAAAATACAATGTGACAGACAACAAATAGAACTCAAATATTGTTTGCATTTATTATATGAATCGTATATAAATAATAAATATCAAACACACGGGGCAAGTGGGGTGGGGTGGGGGTAACTTAGGGTACTTTTCGATACAGGTCTGCGGACGGAGATTTGAAAACCCACTCTATTAATATATTTTAGGACCTTATAAAATGTGACCTATTTATATATTGAAGACATATGATTTTACTTCTAGTATGACAAGATTTATTGATTGATTGATTGCATGTCTGCTTTACGTCCAGCGAGCAGTATTTCAGCTATATTCAGGACGGGAACAAGTAAACAAACAATAAATCAACGGAAAATGGGGGTGGGAAGGGTCACAGGGAATACAATTTTGACTGCCACTGGAAAAGTGTGGAATTTTGGGTAGGGGCGGAAAATTTAGCCTTTTGTAGCGGCTACAATGAGCCTACTCTCTTTTTCGAAATCTTCAAAAGGGGTCACTCTCCAAACACGTTACCCACTACGGTCCGCGGTCAGGCTTTCCGTATTATGACCTGACAACCCCCCAATGAGAGGGTCTCCCCTATCCGCCACCCGGGGACGCGCTGGGCTGCTCTGTGGGTCGAGCACTGGGAACCCTCCCAGTATGGTCCCAGAGTATGACAAGACAGTCAATTCACTACTTGGGACTAGTATAACTAATTTATAGTTTCCTGTTGTCTACTAAAATGTTTATAAAACAAAAGCAATATATACAAATTAACGCTACACCTTAAGACATAAAATGTATTTGCTTTCTTGTATATAAATTCTTCTCCCATTGTTGATTTCCTCACTTGGCGGAACGATGACAGAGAATCGCAACTAATTCTTACATCTGTCATGTCTGTGGGCATTCCAATCAACACATTAACACCTATTTATTATCTATTGGCATATTTAACATAGACATTTCGTTGAATCAAGTTATGTTACTTGGAGCACTTCATGTAGATGAGAGGCATTGGTATATTTACTACCCAATGATATATTTTTCAATGAAAAGAGCTACTTTTTCATACATTTTGTGCCGCACATCCGTATTACCCTATATATACTGAGTTACCCTGGTTTATTCCTTGAATGCCAACATTCTTTGATGTTCCAAAAATTTGTCTGTAAAATTTGTCGGCATTCCCAGAATAAGGTCAGATTGTTGTAAAAACAAATGTGCATCATAATATAAACAATTTTATAAATTAATTTTACAGATAAATTAAGGAGAGGTTAATTTTGCGTCTTTTTTATTTTTGTGTGTGTTTTTTTAAATTGATTTTCCCTAACTTCGTTTGCAGCATGTCTCTTTTTATTGCTTTTACTTTTAATACCTTTTATAAATGATTCAAAAATAATATTTTATTATTTTTTTTTTATTAATTTCATGACATTTTATACCAAATTTAAAGTTAACATTAAGCACAAATTAGCATATGCAATAATACAAGCACATTATGAAGTCAATACATATTTACTCAAGATGCAAAAGATATGATACAGCATCAGCAAACTGTCATGAGGTATTTTGGATGGGAAACCTTATCAACTTTCTTTTTCTAGAGTGCCATCCTTCTAAGTTATTAGTGGCTCTTGGTTAGTTTTAAAACTCTTATGACTTATTATTATTAAATAAATGTATTAATATTTATTTATTTATTTATTTATTTATTCTTTATTTATTTATTTATTTATTTATTTATTTATTTATTTATTTATTTATTTTCATTTCATTTTTATTTCTTTAGTTGTTATATATTTATTTTAAAATTATATTTAATCCTAAATATCACGGTTATACTTCCATACTTAATTATTAACATAATTCTTATGTAAAACACTTTGTATAAACATCTATTGAAATTATTTTGTTGGCATTCGAGGAAGACACCGTTTCCCCCCCCCCCCCCCACCCTCACCCCCCCCCCACCCACAACCCACCCCCTTCATCAAACATAGGGCGAACGGCCTATATAAAAAAACAGTGGTTAAAAATATCAACGTGATTAACGACAACAAATACAAGTTTAGCTTTTCTATTAGCTGCATTACCAAATTTTTGTGGTATTATAAAGTATATGTTGTTTGTAATTTATATATAGGATATGTAAGCAATGTACCTTTTAAGGACATTTTTGACGCTTAACTATTAACCAATGGTGCATGATAGATTTTAATACCTGTCGTCACGCATGCTTATTGAAAAATAATTAAACAAAAATTGACTCAATAAACAAATGTTCAAAATGAGCGGTTAAAATATGTGTTGTTTCATTTTCATCAATATCAGAACAAAATAAAGATACAGAAATATCTGTTTTCTCAAACAGCTTTAAATAGTAGGGAGATTTTAGTGCACGTTGGCAGATTTTTGTGCAATGTTTACCTTTTAATTGTTCACATACCAGTGCACTCAATGAACTAGAAGTCAATATGTGGAACGTTACATTACTAGACCAATAAAAATTACAATCCCGATTCAACCTATAGAATACATTGAAAGTTTTGTTCACATACTAATGCGATCCTGACTTAAACATGATATGACAAAGATATTCATAGCTTTATTGAACCACCCAATCAAGTATGACCCACACATTTAGCACATCAAGAATTGATAATTGTAGATTTATTATTATTCTTGTTGTTCATTTCACTTATCATGTTAATTTCAGTATTCATAATTGAAGTAACTATTTATTGTATAGTTAGCAAAGGCTAATACATTTATTTTACACATTATGCTTAATCTACTGGTTTTAATGATAATTCTTACATTCCTATCTTTTACCTCAGGCCATGTTATGTAACATCAAATAGAAGAAAAATCTTGTGTTAATCCGGCTGAACTTTAATTGACAACCGGTTAAAAGCAGATAATTCTGTTAATCCGTTTAACTTCCAATTTGTTAAAACTACAGGTTTACACCAAATTGTAAAACTAATTCTCATTGGTCATTTTCTTTAAATTACATAGGGCATAAAAGTAACTTTAAAAAGTTAGTTGATAGTTGAAGAAAAAGACAGGAGTTACATATTAGGAAATAGATTATAGATGACATGTTACCTATATTGTTATTGTTAACTGTTGAAATATACGGATGTAAATAAATATGGAAATGTACAACGACTTCGAGTCTATGTTTGAACAGATACAGCTAGTTCCCCCGAGAGACATTTAATAACGACCAGGATAACAAACATCCCGGTCATACAAGTATCAGATAGTCATTTACTCCGATACTGTTCATCATTTGATGGGAGACGGTAACAATTCAAATATCTTAAACATCATATATTTAACGTGTGTCGAACGGACCAGGAACATAAAAAGTAACGGCACTGGAATCAAACGACGTGTATACATGTCCATGTCGTGCCACTACTCTTATCAGCGAACTACTGTGGACACAGATCTAGATGATCGAAGGCTTTCGTAAAACGCCAATGCTGTCTGTTCAATTATTCAATTATTATACTGACCCTTTGGAAAAAAAACTCAAAACCGTCAGTTTTTTATTATTTCAAAAATTTCTAAGTTGTACAACATGTACAAGTGACAGCGAGTTGAAAACGCCCCAGAACGGACCAGGGGGAACGGGAGAACAGGTATAAGGGCGAATAAGTGCATACATTGGTTTGACAATATAGAAAGCAAGTACTATCTGTTAAAGGATAACCGACGCAGTAAAGATATAAATTGAGTTAAGCATTGAACTACGAATCGTCATTATCGTCATACAAATTCCCCGTTTCAATAGACCAGAAATGTTTGATGTAAAATTTTTTAGGGGAAGTACTGACGGACAAATGTTGGCAAACCTTATAATTATTACTACCTGAAATCAGGAACCTATAAATTAACACTAGTCCCAGGTGAAACGAGTTTGAAATTATTTATTTATACATGTGTGCCCCCTCCACCCCCTCATATGTGTTTTTATATTTCAACAGATTATTTTATTTACGTGTTTTCGATATTACAGATTTCCCAAGCAGACGTCAACCTACAATTGATCGTTTACATGTACTTTTTTGTAACTTTTATTGTACTTTTTCAAGAACGTTTATTGCTATTATGTATTGAAACCCACTGCCTAAGATATAGAAATTAAGTTTTTCTGGGCGCACCAAAGGAGTTATACAATAATGTAAACAAATTGAATATTAATTTTTTTTTTAATAAAATGTTTATAATTTAAATTTACTGAATAAGCAAAGTATACTTTACAATTAGAGCCACAACTCTGTATATATGTGTGTACTACGACGGACGCCTAAGAAGAATAATAATACATTTGATTTAAGGACATATCCTACTATTCGATCTTCATATGATATTTTCTTAATATTTTGTCTTAACTTTCCTTATGACAAAATCTTTAAATAAAGCTAACAAAAATTAGTGGTCACCGACCGTATTAAAAAGTTATGACGTCATCTGTATCATCTGTTTTAGGGTACTAGGATTATGTGTTATTTTAGTTATATTTTTCCCATAGTCTACTGTTAGAATCAACTAAAATTGTTTTGAAGGCTTCATTGCATGTAGAAAACAACTATGCCATAATCTATTTAAAAATACGTAAGTTTCGAGCATAAATGTGGAATTAATACGTTCCCGCCATTTTTGTTATGCACTCGGAATACACAAAATCGCAGATCGCAAAAAACTGACCTATGATAATAAAACTATATTTTCCCAGAAGATAGATGATAACTTACTCTCCAAATTGAATAAATAAAAAAATATGGTCACCGAATCAGGGGAAAAAATATTTGAGAAAAATAAGTATAGGCCAGAATTGGCGGGAAGGAAAGGACGCGTTTTTCTTCGTATAAACTGCAATATCTTTTCTAGATTTGTAGCGCAGAATACAATCACAAAAGTAAAATGGTTCTTTTTTGTGTATGTTTGCTATTGCAAATTGATTAATTTTGTTTTTTTCCAAATTCTAAAAGACTGTATTGCTTTTTTACTCATAAAAAACTCTAAGTTGATCCATAAAGAGTACGGTAATTGAAATGAACGACGTCATAAACGAATTACGAAACAATAACGTTTAAAATCAAAATGCGCAGAAACAATAGTAGGATATGTCTTTAATATCAACATGTATATGAAATGATTGTTGATTTGTATTTAATAAAAATAAATTAAAATTTCTTCTCTTCATCTTTTTTACACTCCAGAAAAGCCCGCAAAAATCCAGCGTGCTAATATGCGTTTTAATTTGCGCTGCCACTTCAAATAAAACATATTTAACATTTTGTACAAGGTGTTTGATATAAAATTTTACAAACTGCACTATAAAATAATTTTAAACAAACAGACGGCAGAATCTAATAATAATAGTACAAAATTTGAAAGGTGAATTGCCAATTTACCACCCTGTTCTGAAACCCGGTCCAATTGGTTTTTGACTAATCAGAAACATAATTACGATCACGTGACTTGCTTTTTCGTAAGGTGAAGTGTCATGAGGTCAAATTGTAAAAAGTGAAGAAAAGATATGAAATTTCCCCCTTGGCAAAAATAAAATAAAATAAAATAAAATAAAATAAAATAAAATAAAATAAAATAAAATAAAATAAAATAAATAAAATAAAATAAAATAAAATAAAATAAAATAAAATAAAATAAAATAAAATAAAATAAAATAAAATAAAATAAAATAAAATAAAATAAAATAAAATAAAATAAAATAAAATAAAATAAAATAAAATAAAATGTAAAATAATTTTAAACAAACAGACGGCAGAATCTAATAATAATAGTACCAAATTTGAAAGGTGAATTGCCAATTTACCACCCTGTTCTGAAACCCGGTCCAATTGGTTTTTGACTAATCAGAAACATAATTACGATCACGTGACTTGCCTTTTCCTAAGGTGAAGTGTCATGAGGTCAAATTGTAAAAAGTGAAGAAAAGATATGAAATTTCCCCCTTGGCAAAAAGGGGTGGAAAATTAAATAAAATAAAATAAAATGAAATGAAATGAAATGAAATGAAATGAAATGAAATGACATGACATGACATGACATGACATGACATGACATGACATGACATGACATGGCATGGCATGGCATGGCATGGCATAGCATAGCATAGCATAGCATAGTATAGCATAACATAGCATAGCATAGCATAATTAATTTTGAAAGTCAGTCGCGTCCTCGCACCCATCCTCACTAGTCAGGTTTTAACTGTGCCCACACATGTGGACGCAGGAAACCTGACTAGTGGACTAGTGAGGATTACTCGACCATTTAGTTAATATGTAAACGACGTTTTACTCTCACCAAACACACATTCAGATAGGGGGAAGTATTAATTGGTCCTGTTAACATGTATCTGGGACTAGTATAACTAGTTGATTTTCATGTTCCTGCATGTATAATCCCGATGTCACATAGCATGTACCGTAATAAGTTAAAATTGTAATGATAAAATAATTTAAAAAATGATAATAATGTTATTATTATTATTATTATTAAGGCTTTCCACTTTCCGAGTTGAGAACCTTCCTGTTATTCGGCTGTTTATTATTATACCCCCCGCTTGAAAAGCGGGGGGTATATAGTGATCATGGTGTCCGTCCGTCCGTTACACTTTCTTTTATTTCCAACTCCTCCTACACCACTGAATGGAATTTGATGAAACTTACACAGAATCTTTGTCACATAGTGCCATTGTGCAGGAGATATTCAACATTTTTATCGGAATGATTTTTGGGTTTTCCCATAGAAAAACACGGACTGTGTCATTGACCTAATGGGGTCCCTATCTCTTATGTGCAACTCCTCCTACACCACTGAATGGAATTTAATGAAACTTACACAGAATCCTTGTCACATAGTGCCATTGTGCAGGAGATATAAAACATTTTGATCTGAATGATATTTGGGGTTTCCCATAGAAAACATGGACTGTTTCATTGACCTAATGGGGTCCCTATCTCTTATTTGGGGTTACATGTTATATCTGCAACTCCGCTTTCACGTTTAACGAGATAAAGTTTCATGTTCATAATTAAGAACACATGAATTTTCAAAGTAATTGTGAGCAGGGGGTATCAATGGTGATCATTGCTCACGGTTTTTTTTACTCTAGTTATTCTTTTTTTCCGCCAAGTTTCTTTTCCCATTATAAATTTTGTTTCGCGACATGTCGTAAAGACATTTTGTACTATGAATGTATGAGACATTACGCTTTCGCAGTTAACCCTGTCACACCGAACACTTTTTCTTTACGGAGTTATTTCCCTTGTCATAAAAAGCTTGTGTGCAGATAAACTTTGAAACTGTAAAAGATTTCGCAATGAAATTTTTGCAAAATGGTCAGCTATGATCGCGACAATGTGTAACATATCCCGAAAAGTATTTTGACGACTCCTTGTATGAGTTATTTCCCCTTATTTATTGGAAGTAAATTTTGTACCATTGTAACTCATGAACCAGAGGTGAAAGAGACTTGGAATTTCACAGTTGGTCATTATTGACCTTGACACAGGTCATAAGGTTAAAGGTCAAGGTCATTCTAAATTTTGACACGTGGTATGTGCGATTCTCCTCCTGAACCATAAGAGCTACAGAAATAAATCTTTTACCAAAATGTAGACCATATCAAGGTCTTGAAAGGTCACTATAAATGATTTGACCTTTGAAAGAGGTTCAATAAAATGTATTGTGAATTGCATTATATCACTAAATCTCAGTAACTATAGCAGATATATATATATATGAAACCTTATATCATTGGTCATCATTGACCTCGACATTAAAAATGAACACAAGGTCAAAGGTCAAGGTCACATTCTAAATTTTGACATTTTCTTGTCGTCCCTATTTCTTTGAAACGGTAACAGATTGGCTATAACTTATAACGGATAAAATGTCGGCCTAATAAAGGTGCAACTTTTTCCTATTTAAAGGAAAAAGATTTGACTTCATCTTATAGGAGTAATCTCCCATTACAACAATTGATATTTAGTTTTTCATTGAGAACTTATTAACTATTGATAGTAGAGGCATGGGGCCTTCACCAAAGACCATTATGACCTTTGACCTTGAAAACATAAACACAGTCAAAGGTCAAGGTCGTCTTATAAATTTTGCGTCATTAATAAAATGACATTTTATTGGAACTTTTTTCTCTGCTACTTTGCAAAAACCCTAGTGGAGTTGATGGATCACTAAGTGTACGTCGTTAAACTTGATGGTATATAAATAGCATTTTATCAAAGATAAAAGGGTTTATATAACTCAAGTTTGATGATTTTTTTTGATTATATAATTAATCAGTTTGTTAGAGTGCACTCAAGCCTGCACATTTGTTTGGAATTTTCCAATATTACATAAGTCCTTCAACCAATGAATATCTTTAGTAGGGGTCACGATAATGAAAAAATTGTTTTATGTTTACGAATAACGAAATGATGTTTTACACTGCCAGAATCTGCCATTATATTTTATTTCATAGAAAATGTATCCTGTATTCTTAATATAATGTTATGCATTTATATAATATATAAAAAAAAATAAAAATAATAATATATAACCTTAGCATAACAGTATATTCATAGTATTAAAATGTTTTAAAGTAGAAGTTTTTATGAAAATATCAATCCAAGTGTATATTATTTTACTTTTGTGTAATAGTCTCTCATAACTCTTTTTAGAGTGGCTCTATTTGTATATATTAACGTTTTAGACTTTGTATGTTTGTTTTATTGTGATACATTTTGAGGTGAGACTCTAATAAAGTATTTGTCTTGTCTTGTCTATTTGTCTATGTAATTAGTTCAATCTGGGACTAGTATAACTTGGTTAAAAGGTTCCTGGTTCAATATATTAAATAAATGTTAAATTAAATTAATAAATTTTAATTTTAAATTATTTTAAATTATTGTAGAAGTCGTTTGGAACAATGATAAATGACAATCGGGTCTTAATATCTTGTTATCACATGTATGTCCAGATTTTTCGGCAGGGTGTAAGGTCTATTCTCTTCAATATTTATAACGTGTAAATTTGAATGTCAGACAATCTCCCCGGCCCAGACATTTCCCTGTTTGCTATTTTTCATAACCCGGACCATTACCCGTTGTTTTTGTTTTTTTTGTGTAAAATACAACTTATACAGAGATTATATATTAAGAAATGTTTTTGAGTAATTGGTAAGTTTGTAAAACAACTCTAATTGTCTCATTTGTGGAGATAATAAGGTGTTAAAAGTGTTCGTTAAAGCCCCCGTCACACTGAACCACGACCTTACTACGATCTGGATTTTTTCCTAAATCGTGGTACATCGTAGTGAAGTCGTCCTGGAGTCGCGGAGGTCGTGGTATGAACCTGGATGGTCGTGGGTGACTACGACTGTGCTACGTAAATTTTGAACATGCTCATTCGTAGTGCGGTCGTGGTGAAAATAAAGCGTACTAACTTCGTGGTGAGATCGTGAGAAGGTCGCAGAGCGGTCGGTCTTGGTCGTATTGGTGTTGTGGTACAAGCGTACTTAGATCGTCCCTTATTGATAGCCGATCCCACCACGACGATGATGCGCCCTCGTTACGACCTTAATTACCACGATTGTACCACGACCAATACGATTTAACTACGACAACACTACGATGCTACTACGTCTTAGTACGATCCTACTACTGAAAATAGATTTAGTCTTTGCATGTATGAAAGTGTCCTTGAAAACCATAGACTTCATTCGGTTATAAATATCACATTAATTGGAAAATAAATATTTTTTTTGCATTAAGAAACCCAAAAATATATCAACAAAATTATCCCTTTTTTTAAATCAAATGCCAAGCGTTAAAAAGCAAAGCAAACAATAAGCAGCAAAACATTAATTAAAATAACTAAAATTCGTAATATGCTTACCACTCAAACAGATTAATAAGCTGCTGGCAGTCAAAATATTATTTATATAATAATGTTGTGTTTAGCATTCACTATGCCAAAATAGTGGCCAGGGTTGAAGACATAGTGCATAGTGAATGCTAAACACAACATTATTATAATTATTATACTGACTGTCTTGACTTGGAAAAATATAACAAGCAGAAAAATAGGGAATTAATGGAACATTAAATGATACCCCGTCACGTTGTGATGTAAAGTATTCCTTACGAAATTTATTGGGATCGTCCTTCCCAAACCTGGACATTTTCAGGCTTTCAGTGCCGCTTTGTTTTTTGTTTTTGTTTTTGTTTGTTTTTTTTTTTGCACAAGTTAAACGTTGATCGGCTTCTTCCGTTGACTATGATAACAAGAAATGATATGGGTTACACCCATATCCAGAGATGTTCGATTTATATGTTATAGGTGTATCCGATTTGGTTTTAATAGATTTTTTTCAACTTGTTTTATTTAAAATTTCATCATATGCTGTAAAAGGTTACAAATATAGACGATTGTGCAAGGCAAGAAATAATAATCTTGATTATAATATCTCAACTTTGAGAAGAGTATTGTAATCAAAAAAGCAATGTGTAGGAAAGACAAATGTTTACCGTACAATAACAACATTGACCATTTCGAAATCACATAATCACGTGGTTCTGTGTGAAAAAATGGGGGCGATAAGATGACAGTTATCGCGTACTTCCGTCAGGCATCCTCGGAAGATCAAAGAAAAATACCGACAAGTTACAATTTCAATTGATTTAATTTTACAGTAATTAAAATTGTTTTTCAAAAAATTTGCAATTAAAATGTATTCAAACGTCAAACTAACGTTCATGTGCATAAACATTGCTAAGAACTTAATAATATTTTCAGACTGTAAAATAAAAATAAAAAAATATATATATATAGAAGAGTCTTATTTTTGCCAGAGACATGTAATTATATGCCTCTGTTTTTGCAAAACAATTTATGAGATTATTAACTTCTAGAATTATTACAACTGTTGATAACCTTTATTGGAATGTAACTGAATTGTTTTTCAAAATTTCATTTAGCTTTTAGTTTTTCTATTGTATTATTATTTGTCATAATTTCATATAGCTTTTTTTAATTTCTGTTTGTTTAAAGGACTTCATATACGATCTTAGAGGTAGGTTTAATATAATTCTATAAGTATCTAAATATAACTGCTTCTTTAAAATAGTTCTACATAAAAAAAAATAAATATTGAATTAAATAAAAATCCAAACCTTTTGTGTTTTTTCTTATTATAAAGAAATTTATTTTCCCTACCAATGTCTATGACATTTTTCACTCATTCAGAAAATCAAATTTCTTTAAATAACATGCTTGCTTTAAAAAAGAGTTTCGGATTTCGAAATCGTAAATAATCAAAACCCAGGGAAATTAAATTTAATGTTCAAGATTGATGAATTTCTACATAAAGGTTTCATTTTCTACCCTAATTATGAAATAATCCAGAAATAATACTGAAAATTATCGATCATGCATTACGTAATACTACAAAATTTTAAAATGCATTATTTTTATCAAATCATCTTATGAATTCCCATAAAAACAAATACATTCACATTCTATTATGTGAAGATTAGAAACTGCATAAAAACTACAAGGCTTAAGTACCCTAGAAATTCTGACATAACAAAAGAAATAAAATTGAAAATAATCGATAAAGTCAAATTTATCATCATCTACATTTTTATGTCAAGATACGAATGCAAAAAAGATATGAAGCTTGCTCTAACAAGCATGAAATAATCCAAACAAAAAAATATAATGATCTTTCTAACATATACATTACGTAATATAACGTAACAAAATCTAAAAATGCCTTTTTATTATCAAATTATCTATTTAATTGATAAAAGAAACGCCGATATATACATTTTATTTTGTAAAGATAAGAATGCATTAAAAAAATACTAAGCATACCCTATAAATCGTGAAATAATCCAAGAAATAAAATTGAATCGATGATCCTATCTAGCGAGGTCAAAAGCGCATTAATATACAATTTTGTTCATCTTTTACTACTCCTTATTAGATTACGACAGAAAAATGTATTTTAAAGATAGGAGGATTTAACAAATACGAAAAACTGTAATTGAAATATTTTCTTCAATATTAAATTAGCCATTTTATCACTTACAACATGAACTATATTGTAGAGTATGGTTTTACCTTTTTGCTCAATTTACCCGAAAACAATTATATATCATTAAGAGATAATGAGAGGTCGAACATATGAAAATACCTGATTTTAAAGCGCAGCAGTGATCAATCATTAATTATCCCCGCCCATTCGCGTGAATTACAATTGATTGACGTATCAATAGTTTCCTTAGGCAGGTGGAGAAACTATGAGGGCATAATGCACGGAGCACAATTCGTTTAGAAATATATGTCAAAATAGTAAAATATTTCTATTTAAAGGACATTCTTACAGAAAGTATAATAAAATCATATATGCTTCTACATCATGGTACGTTACACCTGAAGCAAAATCATATATCATATATACTGTGTTTAGCTAATAAAAATATAACATATATTCTGAACACGGACAAACACAAAATATCTCATAGTGTATCATATGTAGGATGAACAATAGGAAATTAACCATTTAGCACCTTATTTAACTAAATATAAGAAACTGTACTCGCTAATAATAATTTATTATGATTTCTGCATTTACTTGAAGTTATTTATTATTTTATCAATTTATAATCCTAGAGATATGTATAACTATTTTGTGCCTTTAGTGATTTTGAAAAGGCCTTTGACAAAGTTTGGAGAACAGGCCTGTTTTATAAGCTTATGTTGAATAATATAAATGGGAAAATGTTAGCATTCGTTCAAAATATGTATAGAAACATAAAATCTAATACTGTTTACAACAATGAAAGCTCTGAATTTTTCTCGTGTAACAATGGAGTGAGGCAAGGAGAAAATATGTCTCCTTTTCTATTTACGATTTTTTTTAATGACTTAGAATCTTTCTTAGAAAGCCAAAACAATAACGGGCTTACATCGATAAGTAATGAAATCGAATCAATCTTGGGGGTTTATGTTAAAATCTTTAGTATACTGTATGCAGACGACATGGTACTGATGTCTGAAACTGCAGCCGGTCTCCAACAGCAATTAGAAAGCTTCTATAAATATTGTGTTGATTGGAAACTTAAAGTCAATATAGATAAAACGAAAATCATATACTTTTCTAGAGGAAGGCTTCCAAATAATTTATACTTCACTACTTTAGATGATAAAGAAATTGAAATTGTCAAAGAATTTAATTATCTTGGCACAACCCTAAATAAAACTGGAAACTATAATTTTGCAATTAAAGCACAGGCTGATAAAGGAACAAAAGCCATGTATGAAGTAATAAAGTTAGGCAAATACTACAACTTATCAATTTCTTGTCAATTAGATCTCTTCGACAAAATGGTAAAAACCAATTTTAATCTATGGGTGTGAACTTTGGGAAACACAAATTTTTATCAGATAGAAAAAGTACATTTAAAGTTTTGTAAACTCCTATTAAACCTGAAATCTTCTACGCCAAGTTGTTTCGTTTATGGAGAACTAGGTCGATTTCTACTTTTTGTATATGTAAAAACTAGAGTTAGTTCATATTGGTCTAAACTAATTTCAGGTAAACAAACAAAACTTTGTTCATTATCATACAATCTTATGTACCATTTTTCTGTTAACCAAAATTCTAAATTTCAATGGCTTGAATTTGTAAAAGGTATTTTTAATGAGTGTGGACTTGCTGATATTTGGAACTCACAAAACATTCCAAACGTTGATTTGTTTAAACTTATAATTAAACTATGTCTCTCTGACCAGTTCCGACAAAATTGGCATGGAGAAATGCAAAATTGTTCTAAAGCGACCAACTATACATTATTTAAAGATTAGCTAGAAAAAGAAAAATATTTCGATATTCTCGGCAAGAAAGAGTCTATTTTAATGTGTCAATTTAGAACGGGAAATCATAAACTGCCTATAGAAACTGGTAGATGGCATAATATTGATAGAAATAATAGAAAGTGCAACTTATGTAATGAAAAACTAGGAGATGAATACAACTATATTTTGGAGTGCACAGCTTTGGCTGTTGACAGAAAAAGACTTTTCAATAAAAAACTCAAAAAAAACACAAACGTTCTGAAATTTAAAGAACTTATGACTTTGGTAGATAAGTCTATTCTATTGTATTTGAGCAAAATGCTCCGAATTATAAACAAAAGAGCAAGTCCCCCTTATTAATATTTAGCTATATTGTTTTATTACAGTTAATATTATGTATGTCAGTTTTTTGTCTTTGTTTAACTTCTGTTTTGTGTATGTTGTATATAATGTAAATAGTTTGTCTCTGTACCAATGTATATGGTTGTGAGAAATAAAGTTATGTTATGTTATGTCTCAATAAAATTAGTTTTAACAATATTAAAATTTACACTTGCAATCAGATCAGATTCATATCACAGATTTATTCTCCGATTCATACAAAGCTTTCAGACCATGAGTAGTTTTGAAAATTACCACAAATACCTTTCTGAATTAGCTGAATTACAGGTGTTATGAATGAATAAGACCACATGTTACCTTGCATTGAAAAGACTGATGCAGGTGAGATAAATAACCTGATAAATTTGTTGGCCTTTTACAAAGAAGGACTGATGCTCTGTCTCAAAATTATGAATCTATTTATATTATGTGGTCATAAAACAAATAATTAACAATCATGAATTATACTAACATTGGGAATGCCTATGGTAATCCAGCTATTAAAAATTTGATTAATTTTACTAGTAATATTATACCTATAGCTTGGACTATTTCCTTAATATTTGATGTTTTCATGATTGAAAATGACAGTCAGATGAACACAGAACATCAAGGATGCTATTGTTCTGATTCTAAATGAGTGATAGGGTTACTTTTAGAAGCATTTTCAGAGTGGTTTATTAATTTATGTGTCCTTGTTTGTTGAAAAAAATGAATGCAATTTTGTGATATCAGTAAACATGGTAAAGTATCAAAAAATTAAAGTGCAATAACTATAATAATTGACTCTACCCTAAACATCTGTCTTGCTACAAACATAATTACTTGGGCACTAATCTTTTTAATCATTTGCAAGCTTGCTGCATTATCAAGACACATGAGAACTCAATAGTATATGTACAGTTATCCTTAAATGGATTTGACTGGCACTTAGTTGATCGTTGGCCATGTGACGGGTGATGTCCTACTAAATGCAGAGAAGTACAGTGAATTGCAGAGAAGTGAAGAGAAGTAATTAACAAATTGTTTATTCGATTAAATAAAGGTTTCTTATATATATATAAATATATATATATATTTGTTATATTTTGTATAAATTTATGAAAATTGACTGAAATACGACCTTATTTCTATATAATTCGTCTGTGAATGAACAATTTCGAGCAGTTCGACGATGTTCACATAGGTTGTAATGGCTGACAATAGAGAGAAGTAACTGTTTAAAGTATCACACATGATTTTTATTATGTGATAAGTATGATTAGGAACAATTTCAACACAAAGAACACTTTTGGCTGAAAAAATTGTTATTAAGACCATAAAAAAGAGTGATTTCATAGAAAGTAAACCAGGTGTTCACTCTCACAATTGTGTAAACAAATTTGCATATAATTACACCACGATTACCGGTAAAATTCCGGGTTGACAGTTCATATTGGACAACTATTATATACCATGAATAAAATATATAATGGAAGAGCCCCCACGCCACGTCAAGGCTATGAACTATGTGGAGGTAATCCCATTAAGTTTTGAACTAAATTTGTGTGACCCCCCATTTATTGCACGAAATGTAAGCATTTTAGTTTTGAACATTTTTGTGTTTTCGTAATATAATATATATATATATATATATATTTAATCAAGTGACCCCCCAAATTTATGACTAAAATGTGAGTATTTAGTTAAAAGTACACAGTCCCCTAAATTTTTATTAAAAATTATCATATAACATTATATTCTTTGTGGGAAGCAAACTGTGGAAAAAAAATTAAGGATTAAAAGTTCGGTCTATACCAATGACTGTGCCGGATGCAATTGCAGATTTAAGCATGACCATCTTCAGATCCGTGTATAGTATTACACTCAGTGGCTTTTACCATCAAGTCGGGATGATCTTCTTAATGAAAGCGCTGGTTGGAAACATATTCAACACAGCTATCATGTGGATTGTCTAGACCTAGATCCCATGGGTTTAAAAATTGTATTAAGGATCTTAATGTTGTAATGACACTATAATTATTTACAGTAAAAAGCAATTTGAAAGCACGATTTATCAAGTGATTAAAAAATTTCTATAAAATCATTATATAAATTACTTGTGAGTTCTACTCAAACATCTTGACCTGTTGTTTTATATAAACGCAACGGTCGTTTCATCCCCTTGTAATTGTTTGAAACCTCTGTTAATTCATTTTAATTACATTGTTGTTGTCACATGCTTGATTCTTTATTAAGACATCACAATCCAATTAACACCAATACAATACAATACAATACAATACAAAAGCTTTATTTTAATTCGGCACATACAAAACAGTACAACACAAGCTCTGATGAGCTTTTTACCGAATACAGACAAACATAACATACATGCATGCATACAAATTAAAATGACGTGACAGTACAATGAAATAAATAACATCAAAAGCACTAGCACATGCATAAAGCAACATACAGTTTAAAAAAAGTACGATCAAAAGCACTAGCCTAAGCAACAGCAACATACAGTTGAAGCATAGCATAACAGCACCTAAAACTGAAGGCAACTAAAAATAACTAAGCAGTTTTAAAAACTGAAGACAACTAAAAATAACTAAGCAGTTTTAAAAACTGAAGACAACTAAAAATAACTAGCAGTTTAAAGCTAAAGACTGAAGACAACTAAAAATAACTAAGCAGTTTAAAGCAGAAGATAAAAAACAATTACTTGCAAGCAGAACAGTGACATTCAGATCCATTCCAGGACTGAATGAGGCTTTTAAACTGATAAAAATTGCCCTCAGTCCTGAAATGGTCTGGAAGGCTGTTCCACATTACAGCTGCAGCAAATTTAAAACTTTTCTTACCATAAGTTGATGTTTTTACTCGTGGTACATCCAAAATATTGTTATATCTGAAAGAATATTTAGATTCTTTAACATTTAAGAGATTTTGTAGACAAACAGGTGCAATTTTGTTTACAATTTTATATGTTTCTAGAGCCATAGTTCGTTGGCGTCTTATATGTAAGGAAGGCATCAAGGCTTTTTCTAATAACATTTCGTATGTGCTGGAGTAGTCATCATATACAAAACGGAGTGCTCGTTCCTGCACTTTTTCAATTTTTTTTAGAATTTTTCTCTGTGCAGAAGTGCCAAGCCAAAGGGCAAAAGTTAAAATTACTGAGGATAAAAGTATGAAATATAGTTAGTTTACTAAGTCTATCCAAACAATGTCCCAAACGCTTTAAAATATTTAATTGCTGTGATGCCTTCCTGCAGATGTTGCTAATATGTACATCAAAGTTTAGCTGATAATCAATATCTATACCTACTAATTTTACAGTAGATTCACACGAGATATTCGAGCCTTGAATGTCTATACAGGGATATTTAGAAAAAGTTTTCTTACCAATTGCTAAAAATTGAAATTTATCAGGATTTGCCTGCATTTTGTTTATCTTAAACCATTTAATAAGTTCTATTGAATCACTTTGCAAGGCACTTATTAAATTATCATAATTCGGGTTACAAAAAGACAAAGTGTTGTCGTCTGCATAATTGTACAAGGTACCAGATTTCACAACTGAAAAAATATCATTAATAAACACGTTGAACAATAGAGGTCCAAGTATTGAGCCTTGTGGGACTCCTTTATGGATGTCAGCCCAGCTGCTGAGGATGCTGTTCAGTTTAATTTGCGGTTTCCGGTTTGTTAAATATGATTTTAGGAGGGAGACCGAATTTGGTAAAACACCATATGCTGACAATTTGTCAAGCAAAATATCATGGGGGAGGCAGTCAAATGCCTTAGAGAGATCCATGAGAACTGCTGCAACATATTGATTATTGTCCAGAGCAGTAGGCCAATCTTCAATCAACCTCAGCAAGGTGGTCTGACATCCATGTCCCTTTCTAAATGCACACAAATATGGGTTAAAAATAGTATCAAAATAATCTGAAAGTTGGATTTCCATAACTTTTTCAAAAATCTTAGAAAATATTGGTAATACACTTACTGGTCTATAATTTGACTTTTCTAGTGGATTATTTTTCTTAAATAATGGAGTAACCTGGGCTTGTTTGAGTCGGTCTGGAAAAATATTACATTCTACAGATACATTAATTAGTGTTGTTACTAGTAACTGTGGTACATTAACCTCTTTACAATTTTTTACAATTTTAGCTGGGATACCGTCAAATCCTGTAGCCTTCTTAATATTAATATTGTTTACAATTTTTACAACATTGTTTTCTGTAACCTTTTGAAATACAAAACTTTTTTCAGGCTTTAATTCCATTGTTTTCTTAATATTTACAATACTTGGATGACTTTCTGGATTATACAATATACCTTTTCCAATATCATTTGCTACAGTTGAAAAAAAAATTGTTAAAACATTCAGTGACTTCTTTGCTGTTATTTATAAGTTTGCTATTTTCACACAACACAATTTTCTGCTCACCTTTGTCGGTTTTTTTTTAGAGAAAAAAGGTTTCATAGTTGACCAAAAATTGTTGTTTTTACAACCACCAGTACAGCGTTCAAGAAAATAGTTTTTCATGGATTTTTTCTTCAGTTTTGTTACCAAGTTTCTTTGTCTACGATATCTGTCCCATGTTTTATCATTTTTATACTTTGTATACTGGGAGTACAGCATGTGTTTTTTTATTAATGGCTGATCTTAAATCACTGTTCATACATGGGAGGGGTTTTTTCCTTGGTTTGCGAGATTTGATAGGTGCATGTTTGTCTAAGACACTAATAAACTCTGTTTCATAGTTTTCATACATATTATTTATTTGTTGTTCTTCATTTGAGCATGTTTCCAGTGTTGGTTTATGTATTTTAATTTTTGATATGTCTTCATTAAAATTTGTGATTTCAAAGTTTTTGTAGCTGCGGTATCTTATGTACTCTTGTTTAGGTCTGTTAACATGACCTTTTAATGTGACCGAGATAAGATTGTGACAGTCACTTATACCTGTTGGTGTATTCAGCACATTAAAACACATTTTTTTCTGATTTGTCAGTATTACATCAACTAAGGATGGTTTACAACCTTTCATAAAACAAGTTGGTTTACTTACTATTTGTGATAAGTTGAAGACATCACACAAATCGTTAAGAGTTGTACACTTTTTACCATCAAGCATATCAAAATTCAGATCTCCTAAGACAAGAATATTTTCATAATTAATAAAACATTTAGATACCACTTTCCCTGATTAAACAAAATAATGCACAATGATCAATTATACTTAATAGGGTCAACTAAATGACATATTATGTAAAAATATGGTCTTCTTTATGTTCATTTATACAATATAAAACCATTATTTAATCAAATAAACAATTTTTTAATTACTTCTCGTCACTTCTCTGTGGTTCTCTTCACTGCTCTGCGTTATGACCGGACGGTTGTGTAAACGGGTGTGTAATAGCAAGCTGGAATTGCAAACTCTTTCGAGCACTTTAGTTCACTCTCGTTTCGACTTCTAGTTCGCAATGCCCATTGCAATGAAAATAATACTATTGTGTAATTTCCCTTCGGTAGGTGGGGGCTACAGGGTTCACCCTGGGGCAATGTGTCAGTGCAATATTACCTGATCGATATTAGTTGACAACTGCTTACAGCAATAGCGTCTGTATTTCTGCTCATTACGTCACAGCTTCTTGTGGTGGCGGGAAACCTCTCGTGTCTCTCGGCCTTCTACGCTCCACCAATGGTTGGTCTCTGGAACACCCCCGAGATGCCCCGGACAAGAGATCGGGTCTGAACAATCACCCATAAACAGGGAAGTGCCTAATTTCACCACACCCCCCTCCGTTTTCTTAGGGACGGGACCCCTGTTCCGTTCAACTGAGGACACCTAGCCTACTACTCCCCGTAACAATGGGACTGAACTAGGCGAACCTTCACTTCACATAATATGTAAAATACACTGAGGCCATCTCCTTCCTCACTACCCAACAGCCGACACCAACCAACTCCTCGCCACAAGAACAGAAAACATGTCCAATACTCTGGCACAACGACACTGCGAAAACACCACAAGAACCAAGACTAATAAATTCATTTTCACGAAAACCACATGGAACCAATTCATTACCCTTCTCCTAATTTCTAATTCTCTACTCTACTATTTACAAAAAGTTCATGTAAAAACCCATCTGAGGATGGGACACACAGCAGGACGCTCCTCCCTGGAGTCCAACATATTTACATCCATCCTGCTGGTGACGGCCAAAGTTGAAAATATCCCACTTAGTAGCTGGGTATGCGATCAGCGCTGTACTGGGTTCTTCACACCCATGGTGCAGGCCAGTTCTTGACTGTCTCCCTCCTCTCCGCAAAAGGAAACCATCATAGACCTTCAAACAATAAAAATCCGTCCGTGACAACTGACTAACCCCTCGGTGGTGGTGCCACTCCCCAACCACCGAGTCCCTAACACTGTGGAACTTGTTCTCCTGTCTCCCCCTCTTTCCTCGAGGGGAGGTCCTCCTCCCGACCACGTGACAGTTGGGACACTTATATGTGTCCAATTCCTCGTCCCCCAATGCCGACATGTTCACACATGTTAAATGGTACCACTCCTTACAAGTGTCACACTGTACCATTGTTTCTCCAGTGTCCGGACCTCTACAAATGCAATACTTTTTGTCCTTCTTAGTGTGAGAATTCTCCTCTGTTAAAATGTTTTTCCTTGGAGGAGCCGCTGTTGAGCTTTCTCCAGCCATGCAGGGATTTTCCTGTCCCTACACGCTTTTAATCTGTCGTGATTCGTATTAAACACCACTCTTTGGAGTTTAACTTTGTACACATACGGTGTGATCACCTGTACTACTATCCCAGGTCCCTTCCACGGACTACTGAGTTTCTTGTTTTTCCCTACTATTTGTGCTGTATCTAGCACATAAACTAAATCTCCAATCTTATATTGGTGTTCCAAGATTTTAATGTCATCATCTCGTTTCATCCTGTTCTGGGTCGTATTGAGAGTATTCCTCGCAATTTCGTGAGATTTACGGATAGCAGTTTCCAAACTTGCTATGTATTGATCACCTCCTGTGTATTGATTTTCTTGTCCATGTGAAAAAATAAGTTCTGCTGGTTGATTTGTTTCCCTGCCTAACACAGTCTTCACGCTAAACTTTTTTGGTCACAGGCCAACTGGGCCTGTACCTACAGAATTTTACAAGCCCACACGAAAATTAACAAGCCCGAATATTTCATGTAAATTTTTAGTGTGTCTATACTATAGGATTAAACACTGGGTTTTAGGAAATTATCAATGTGTAAACTCCGGCGACTCACTCACAAACTAAATAAAGTCCGAAGGACTTTATGTCAAGTTTGTGAGGGAGTCGCTGGACTTTACACATTGAAATTTCCTAAAACCCAGTGTTTAATCCTTATAATTCTGTGACATAATCGTTGCGGTTTTTAAAACAGTAAAAACAGTTACAGAAACCCATCTAGACCTCAAAACGTACCTACACCGGAAAGCGTAGGGATATGCAAAACATAGTACCAAAGGAATCGTGGTTCTTTAGATATTGATAGGAAAAAAAACAAAATGAAACACTAAATTGTATTTATATTATATATTTATTTGAAATCTCAATCGATTTAATTGGACTCATTGGGGCAGAGAAAACATTGTCCCCTCTCCCTGACGATACGCTAGGAGGACGCCATCTTGTTTACCTTGAATACTGAAAGTAGTCCGCTTAGAGGAAATATTGATATATAAATTATCTGAGAAGACGCCATTTAAGTGTTTTTATCCAATCAAAGCACTTAATATAAATTTACAGCATGAATAGAATTATTAAGAAATATTCAATAAAGTGGCTGTAAAAATCAATTAAATAATTTTCAGTCATTTATTCTCTTGAAAATGACATTAGTATTGTCTCTCAGGGAATAGAACAAGAGGAACTTGCTTTTATCAACAAGTGTTGGTATGTACAAACTTATATTTATATGGCTTTATCTTACGCAGTTTAACTTAAATTATTGATAAGTACTACTCAATGAAAGACCCGAACACACAGTTTGAATAACTTCTTTTATCCCACATTTCCATAAATATTCAACATTATAATGAAAAAGAATCAACTGCCACAAGACCGTTAAATAAAATAAATGTTTCTTTGTTATTAGTACATAAGTTAATTGAGTATATAAAGTAGAACTAAGAAGTAGAAAATGGATACATTGTTAAACATATAATATTAATTATTATGTATTTAATGTAAAATGCACTACTTAAAATATTTATACAGATCAAAATTAAAGTTTTTGATAGTTATTACCAAAATCTTGACTGTTTAAATCTTTACAAAACACTTTTCAATACCAGCGGCATCGTTATTTGCAATCTCCGGCCCTATGTTCGCATCCGCTCGGAGCGGCTCCGGAAATTCCCATACTTTACTTTTGCTTTGAACTGGTATCTGCTTTTAATTTCCCGCAACCCTTTATGTTAATGGTACAAGTTATACGGGAACCAGCTTTACTAAGACTGGTTGCAAAATTTATAGAAGTAATGGGACCAGTTTCATTTTACGTAATCTATTATGGTTTTGTTGTTGCAAGAAATTACGATATGGCAAGTTAAAATAAATAAATTATACCCATCTCTGGCGGTTTCTTATTATCAAAATGAATTAACAGAACAGCTTATTTCTTGGCACACGCCAGCTGGGCGTCCATAGTTCAGATTTTCAGAGGCCCAAGCTTAATTTTACCCGCCGCGGGCATCGGACTACCGGTTTAATTCGAAGGCTGCTAACATGAGCCTGTTAGGTGTAAATCCTGTGTTCCTGTTCACAGATGAACGTAAAGCTCCTGCTAATTGAGCAATGTGCTCGTCCCAATTGTCCTGGGAACCGTCCACAAAACATCGAACGGCGTCCATGAGGACTCTGTTTTTCCTTTCAACCTGACCATTCGCTGATGGTCTGTAAGGCGTTGTCCTAGCCTTGTGTATTCTCAAGAGTTCACACACTGATTTGAATAGTGAACTTTCAAAGTTTCTCCCTTGATCTGTGAAGATCTGGAATGGATACCCAAACCGGGTGAAAAATTCATTAATGGCTGCTATAGCCGTTACTTCCGCTGTCTGGGACGGTAAAGGAATGCACTCTGTCCATTTCGTGAACTGATCTACCATCATAAGAATGTATTCGTTCCCATTCTTAGTCCTTGGCAGAGGTCCCATGAAATCTAAGTGTACACGTTCCATCGGTGCACCCGCATGATACGATGTCATTTTACACTTAGCATGTGTATTTGGTTTCTTATTCTTGCTACATATGTCGCATGTTACTACAAAGTTTCTAATTTCCTTTGACATATTGTAACAATGGTATTTGTCTTTGATTCTGACCATTGTACGTTCCGTTCCTTGATGACCAGCTGACGGTAACTCGTGACAAAGAGTTAGTACTTCCTCCCTCAGGCTAGCAGGGACAACTAACCTAGTTCCTGCTCCCTCCTTCTTGGGAATGTTTCTTAATATCCCCTGGTCATCCAAGTAGAACATTGACCTGTTTATATAGTAGTTTTTAGCTGCTGGTGATGCTAAGAATAAGATATTTCTTGCTGGTTCTTTGCTGTCTCGTAACCAGTTTAGAATAATTGTCAAATCCGGGTCCTCAGACTGAGCTTTTTTTATTTCTTCACTTGTGAATCCGCTTATTGACAATCCTCCTTCCTGTGACACGGCTGTCACTGTACAATAATTGTCACTCTCTGTCAATATCACTGGTCGGGCACCAGAGCATATGTCCATGCTTGTAGTGAACAATATATTGTCCACAGTACATTCCTGTGTAGTGTCACTTTTCAATGGTGTGCTTGATTGTTCATCAACACTGAATAATTTTATCATTGCAACGGCAATGTCCTGAATGGGCTTATCCCTGCATTTCTTGTATCTAGTCAGGGATACTGCCTCATCAACTTCATACAAAAATTTGTTCCAAGTACGGTGTGCTTTCTCACACTTTGTACAACCTCCGCAAGTTAAATCCGATAACTCCAGTTCAGCCTGGAAACCTGGGTACCTCACTCTCTCCTATCCGTGAAAGTCCATCCGCATTTTCGTGGAGTTTACCTGGACGGTGCTTGATATCCATGTCATACTGGCTGAGTTCTTCCATCCACCTTGCCAGTTGACCTTGCGGTTCTTTGAAACCTAATAACCAGGTTAAACTGCTATGGTCCGTTCTGACCGTGAAATTCTAAACTGCCTGGTGAACCTGATTACTGCTAGTAATTCTTTCCTAGTCGTGCAATATCGACGTTGCTCTGGGGTCAAAGCAAAGCTTCCATAAGCTATGACCCTTTCCTTTCCATTCTGCACTTGTATAAGTTCAGCTCCGATAGCCTTGTCAGAGGCATCCGTATCCAGGATGAAATTGTCATGTTTCGTTGGTAATGCCAAGACTGGCGCTGAAGTCAATTTCAACTTAATTTGGTCAAATGAGTTTTGTTGACTGTCAGTCCATTTAAACTGTTGTTTTCCGGTGATGTCATGCAATGGTCCTGCAATTTTTGAATAATCATTGATGAAACTGCGATGATAATTCGCAAATCCAAGGAATTGTTCCACTTCCTTGGTGCAGGTCCGTACAGACCAGCTCATTACTGGTTCAATGTGCTGTTGACCTATCTGAATACCATTGCTGGTGATTTTTCGTCCTAAAAATTCCACTGAAGTCTTGAATAATTCACATTTCCGGGGTTTCAGTTTAAGTTCATATTTCCTGAAACGTTTGAACACTTGTTTCAAGTTTTCTAAGTGATCATCAAAGTCTGATCCTAAGACTAGGATATCATCTAGGAAAGCTAACACTGTTTTCCATGTGAGCCCCCTTAAAACTAAGTTCATGACTCGGGCATATGTACTCGGAGCATTGCATAGTCCAAAACTCATTTTCACACATTCAAATAGTCCGTACTTTGTGACGAATGCTGTCTTCTTGCGGTCTTCTGGTTTGATGCTGATTTGCCAGTATGCGCTGTTGGCATCAAGTTTCGAGTACCACTTGTTTCCCGCAAGTGTATCCAAACATTCCTCTATAAGCGGCAATGGGTACACATCCTTTACTGTGACTGCATTCAAGGCCCTATAATCTAAGCACCATCGCACACCGCCATCCCGTTTCCGGATTAATACTGGGGCGGAGGCCCATTCCGATGTAGAGGAATGTATAACTCCAGCATCTAGCATTTTCTTGAGATGCTGCTCCTCCTCGTCCACAAAGCATGATGGAGTACGACGCATTCTCTGCTTAACAGGTCTTGCTGTGCCTGTATCAATTTCGTGCTCAATCTCTGTAAAATTCCCGAGATCATAGTCATCTTTCGCAAATACATCTCTATAGTCATATAAGAGTTGTTTCAGTTTAACTTTCTGTCCTTCTGTCAACTCTTCAGTTGATTTCTCAAATAACGGTTGTAAATATTCCGGTAACTTGACATTAGGTATGGTATGGTTCGTTTAGCATGCATTTCAAATCCTCTCCCTGCATTATGCATGATAACATCACTAATGAGTTTTGGTTTGTTCTTAAAACTGTTGTATATCTCGTCGGATATGACTGTTACTTCTGCAGCTGTATCCAGAACTGCTATCACTGGATACCCATGTACTGTCACTGGGATCCTTAGCATCGTTGATGTTCCCAGTTTACCTATTCCCAGGGTTCCATCGCTAGACTCTGGATTTTTGTAGTAATCTTGTCTATTGCCCTGTCTGGTAGGGTACCTTTTCTCATTACTGAAATTAACCCTTTTTCTCTGTGGTAATGGTGAACCCTTTAGTTCTGGGCAATTTCGACGGTAGTGCCCTGGCTGGTTACAATTGTAACAGACTGCCTGTTGATCTTGTTTGTCTCCTCTATTAGGCTTGTACGAGTCCTGTTGCTGTTGTACATTTTCGAATTTCCTATTCGCTTTTGGTGTCCATTTCGGGGATGGACTTCTGTGTATAGATGGTCGATTATTTGTATCAGCTTTTTGATGTTTAAGCTGCTTCAGCTCTTCGGTTATAGCTGTCATATTATTTGACATTGCACCTATGTTGCCAACAAAGGTATCTGTTATCTTGGCTAAACTAGAAACCACAGATTTCACTTGTTCTTGGAGTGATGAAATTTGTTCAGCAGTACTGTCTTGTTTTCTGCTATATGCCTGAATTGTAAGGGGCTCCTTATCCGTAATGGTCAAGTCATTGAGATTGACTGGTGTTTCACTTGGAGTGGAGTCTATAGCTTTACTGGTTTCCTGGAAGTATTTAATTATATCCAGAGCTTCGTCCAGTGTTTCTGGTCTCGAGTGACAGGCATGTTTCGCTGCCTGTTTATCTGAACATCCTTGACAGAAGCGGTCTATTACCGTTTGGTTGACGCCTTCAAACGCTCTAATAGCTAACAACTGTAGGCGATCTGCCCATTCATCTATACCTTCCCCTTTTCGCTGGGCACTATTGTTAAACTCTGCCCTTAAGGTTTGGGGTAAGTCCTGGTAACCAAATCGTTTTTCGATCTTCCGTATGACACGGCTATATGAGATGTTTGGATCTTGGTCCAGCAATAAGGTGTAATAATCGCTAGCCTCGTCTTGCAAACACCAACAGAGTTGACTTCGTTTCTGCTGCTCTGTCAGTCCGTTAGTTGTAACAAACTCACTAAACTTCCTGAAGAAAGATCTCCAAGCGGATTTGTTCTTGTCTGTGAACTTCAAATCTCTAGGTGTCTGAATTGACCTTTGCTGAGGTTGAATTTGTCGGTTCCTCCCCTGATTATAGTTACGGGCTACTGGAATCTGTATTTCCGATCGTTCGGACGATGAACTGGGCTGCCTTCTAGCTTGCAACCTTCTACGTGGCAGTAAATCCTGTCTAGTAGGCCTTTCTTGCCTGTTATCTGCATTAGGTGGTGTATATGTTTCATACACCAGTGGTGCTAGACTGCCAGCATCTGTAAGTCTGGTTGACTGACTCAACGCAGATGATTGGATATTCGGTTCATTCCTGCATTGTGCTGAATTAAATGGCAGTTGGTGAGTCCTTGACGTTGGTGGTGTATAATACTCGGTGTCCGAGTCGTCTTGTGTGTCAAGATGTAGTCTGGGCACTGTGTTGCCCTGATTAGTCGCCTCAGTCGGTTTGTTAAGTTGTTGGTGTTCCAGTTGTAACTCTGCAACTTTTTGTTGTAGTTGCATATATTCATATTCCAATTCCTTGTTCTGACCCTGTAGTTGTTGTCTCTCATGATAAAGATGTTCACGGTGCGCATATTGTTCCATTGGTGTGTAGTGTTGTTAACCTGTTAAGTGCAGTTGGTGTGTGTTTTGTTGACTTATTCGGTCAACAAGTGACTGCTGTTGTTGCGTGTGTTGACTTGGTCTGTCATATGTGATTGTGGATGTTGAGATTGTTGAAGTTGTGGACCTTGGTATACAATTTGTTGATGGTGTTCAACTTGTTGTTGACTTGGTCTGTCAACATAAGGTTGTTGTCGTTGTCGGTCAACTGCGGCGGGTTGTTGTAATCCAAGTAGTTGTTGGCTTGATTGGTCAACAAGTGTGTGTTGAAGTAGTTGTTGATGTTGTCGGTCAACCATTAAATGTTGTTGATGGCGATTCTTTTGGTTAACAGTTGAAGTGTACTGTGGTAATTCAAGTGGTCGACTTGATTGGTCATCAAGTGTATGTTGAAGTAGTTGTTGACGTCCTGGTTGGTCACTAGAGACATGTTGAAGTGGTTGTTGAAATGGTCGTTCAACAAACGTATATGGTTGCTGTTGTTGACTCGGTCGGTCGATAGTTGACTGTTGTTGATGTGGTCTATCAACAATTATGTTATGTTGAGGTTGTTGACTTGTTCGGTCAACAAATAAGTAATGTTGAAATGGTTGTTGACTTTTTCGGTCAACCATGGTATGTTGTTGAAGTTCAACTTCACGACTTGGTCGGTCACCAAGTACGGGTTGGAACGTTTGTTGGATTTGACTTGGTCTGTCAACTAGTCGTTGTTCCTGTTGAACCTGTTGAGGTTGACTTGGTCGGTCAACAAGTATTTGTTGTTGTTGCCATGGTTCGAGTTGCTGGTACGGTTGTTCAGCAAATAAGTGCTGTTGGAATGTTTGTTGATATGGTTGGTCAACAGTTTTGTGTTGTTGAAGATGTTCAAGTTGACGACTTGGTTGGTCATCAAGTGTGCCATACTGTTGGTTCGGTCTACCAACAAGTGGTGTTGATGTGTATGGTTGTTCAACTTTATCATGGTGATAGTCTTGGAAGTGTGTTTTGTACGAATTGTCAGTGTCTGTTAGAATTTCCTGTTTAATGACATTGTGAGTGGTTCCACCAGGTTGCCTGTGTAAAGCTAGCAATGCATCAGCGCAATCACGCTCAGCTTTTTCCAACGTGTTATACAAATCAGCACAGTCCCTATCAACCTGTGTTAAATCAACAAGATCCGGCCATATAACATATTCAAAAAACTCAGGACTGGGCCTGAAGTATGGAATTCTTCAAACAATTTCTTTAGTGATACAAATATTATTGTCCTGTAATTTTAACAAATGTTGAGCAGTGGCCTTTCCCACTCCTGGGAGTAACAATAACTGCTCATAGTCGCAATCATTTATATCAACCTTCCTAAACAAAACGCCTTTCTTGTGTGCCATTGACATTCAATATTTACCAGTTACTTCTGGGGAAAAAACAATTGGACACCGCAGAAATTCACTCAGTGGTACGATATAGCCTTCCGCTATGTAAAATCAATCACTATTCAATTCTATTTACAACTACAAAATGTAAACAAATGACTGACCTGATTTCTGCTCCAAGTACACAGTGGTGTATTCCGAAAGTCCAATTTCCGGTTGGCCTTCACCTTACCCAAAGGTTGACAAGACCCAACAATGGCGGGAAATCACCACGTGAAACGTGTCGTGTGCTACACACGCTTCAATAAACAATTGTCCAATAACCCCAAAATAACTATCAGGAATGTAACCAAACTACAATGCAGTTGTCACGGAACTCCTATTACATATGAAAACGAAAGTTTCACTGATATAACTTTCCCGAAAAGTTCCAAGCCCCTGCTTTTCCCCAAAAATCCCCAACAGGGCACCCTGACCTGCCCGCTTCAAAATGGGAATCAAGCCCTAAATCGCTTCGATTTCCACCCAAATTGTCCCAAAATATCCTCGTCGCCACTATTGTGTAATTTCCCTTCGGTAGGTGGGGGTTACAGGGTTCACCCTGGGGCAATGTGTCAGTGCAATATTACCTGATCGATATTAGTTGATAACTGCTTACAGCAATGGCGTCTGTATTTCTGCTCATTACGTCACAGCTTCTTGTGGTGGCGGGAAACCTCTCGTGTCTCTCGGCCTTCTACGCTCCACCAATGGTTGGTCTCTGGAACACCCCCGAGATGCCCCGGACAAGAGATCGGGTCTGAACAATCACCCATAAACAGGGAAGTGCCTAATTTCAATACAATACCATCATGTCCTTGAACGGCTGTTCTCCAATGAACTAGCAAATGTTGTAAAAGTTTTGATTTCTGTCTTGGTTTATATTTCCATACTGGACATAACGGGCAGTGATACGATAAATAGTCACCGCTGCAGCAATCATTGCATCTTTCTATACTAAATGCCAACCCCACTTCGAAAAATTTGTTTGCTTGCATTTTTTCATTATTCTATATTTTACCTTTTTATTACGAAAATTCAGTAGAAAAAATGTAGATACGATAACCTGTCCGTTTTTTATAATATGCCTCTGGTGTTAAGTTGTTACAAATCGTCCTTGACTTTTGCTACGGGAATTTTACATAATAAGTCAGCCATTTTTGTTTCTAAAGGGACCTTACGATGTTTACAAATGTTCGTCTGCTTTCGTGACGTTCAATGGTATTCGGACAAACCACGAGACTTTTCCCGCCATAACTGCAGACGACATCACCCGAAGAATTTCGAGTAGACAACAATCGATTGTTCCTAAAGTACACTTCCGTTCTAATTAAGGTCAAATTTTAGCATGGAAAATCGCCCTTTCAAAATTTAAAAACTGTCATATTTCAAAACGTTGACTATCTCGAGGAAATAATTATTGATTTCAAAAAGTAGAATTCTTGATCTACAAAAGGAGCATAAGCTGAACCATACGCGGTAAGCAGTTTTCATTTTTCACGCAAAAAACCCGCTCCACAATACGTCAACACTTAGTATAATTCACTGTTAAGGTTCTCGATAGATTCATAGACACCTGTCTTCATTTTTATTTTCACATGCTTCTACTTTCGTTTTTATTATTTTTTCCAATAACATATAAAAGAAAAAACGTGGTAGATGTCTTCCGGTATAATCGTGAACGGTACAGTCGTGAACGTAGTTCATAGACGCCACTCCTGCTAGGCGCGGGAGGACCACTTCGTGGCCCTCCTTTTCCGCCCCTCCTTTCGAAAATCCTGTATCCGCCCCTGGTTTTTATAACATATCTCTGTTTTTAAAATCTAATTTTCGTTTTTAAAAAATCGTAATTTAAATTTACATTTTCGCGACTTTTAGTCGATCTGTCTTTTATTGGTCCCTCATTTTTACCTTTCATCAACGTAAAGTGTCAGGTAATAAATTAGCAATTAACGAATAAACAATGGACATTTAATATACAATTACATCACAGAAATATCTCTACCTCCCCCGCTCCCCCCTTCTCCCCTTCATTCTCGTGCGCGAGAGTTTGGGATTTCGAAAAAGAGGACACGGGTTCAAAGTCGCACCCACTGCTTGCTTGCATATATGCTACACCGTATTAATGCTTTATGGTCACAGGATAATTGGACTAAATTATGTTAGCCATACTACACACATGTACAGGTAAAGCACGTTTTGGTTTATAAATTAAACTTGAAAACTCCGTCGTATCCATTTACATGTATGACTGAATGAGTATTTGCAGTCGCTGTACATCACGCCACGCATATCAATCAGGAGTCTGATGTCTGCTTAGTATTTGGGTGGTTTTTATTGGTTTTATTGAAATCGAAGTCAGTTTCTGATAAAGATAAACTCAAAAACAGCAACCAAAAAAAAAAGAAAAGAAGGAAAAACAAAACAAACAAAGTATGTGAAACTGAAAGCGAAAGTAGCCATATTTTTGAGGGAAGTTAAGATTGATTTTCAATGACACCGATAACAGAATCAATAATATTATTAATTTTGGTGCTTATATGATAAACGAACTGTTTTGTCCTAAACAGCTTGAATCTTTAAGCACAGAGCGCATTCAGGAGAAGATAACTCGTCAGAAAAGCTATCTATTATAGGTGCAAGGCCACCATTGCTTTTGGACTCTTCAGCTATATTAAATTTGACAGAAACTCTCAACATTTTTATGTTCATTTAAAACCAATAAAACTTCATCCCAAAGTTTCCTAGAATATAAAGCTTTCCAAAAATACAAAATTTATTCTCAGTACCATATGAGGTTCAAATTCTGTATGAGACAACAGTGAACCGGTGTGTTTAAAAGTACTACTTTTACATACAACCTCTGAACTGGTTCCCGGTTTTTATGGTCCTACACATTAAGTACATGTAGTTTCATACCATGTCTGATTCGTACCGTTTCCATTTTGTACCCAGAGTTTGTCAGTTCGTACCATACGCTATTTTGACATTGGCCTTTTTGTGCCATATACATGTATAATGTTATAGTGTTTTGTAATATTAATATTTTATTTTAAATAAATGAATTTTTTTACAGTTAATTTTAATAGACCTTGTATATGGAATTGGTCTAAGCCAAGTTTCACTACAAAAATGGTAATTGCTATTTTAATAAACAAATAAAAAGAACAGAAAAACTGCAGATGTCGCTCTTTCTTTGGAAATGTAATAGGATTCAAACCTAGGAATAGAAAACTATTCCAAATGGACAGAAATATGTCAAATTGGTATCAAAATATCCCAAACGAATAATTGTACAACGAAATTTCCATATGGTGATTGCTGGAAATATCTGATGAGTCTAAATATAAAATTTCATCCACAAATTATTATAAATGAGAAAGATATTCTGGTTTGAAGGAAACAATCATTTGCTCAGCGTAATAGAAAGAGAAAGTATTGACTGTAATTTTCTGTATATTACTCCAGGAACAGAAAGATATAGTCATACGTTATATTTTCAAACCTAGAATAACATAGCAACAATAATGTAGCCCCCCCCCCCCCTCTGAAGGGTCCATGTGAGCTATTGCCATCACTTGGCGTCCGTCATTGTCAGTCGTCATCGTTGATGTTGTCATTAACTTTTCTTTAAAAATATTCTCCTCCAAAACCACTTAAGGGATTGCTTTGGAACTTTGCACACATCATCAGTAAACTGTCCTCTACCAAGTTTGCTCATGGCCTCGGACCAACCACATAATAGAACAGTGGGTCAAAATATAGTTTTTGGCTTATAGTTCAAAAAGTATAACAGATACAGGAAAACCAAGGAGTTTCTCTTTCTTCAGCATCAAAAGCCCTACAAAACTCTCTATTGAGTTGAAGGTGTACGACAAATCATTGTAGGAGTTATTGCCCCTTAATTGTCAAACTTGATGATTTGTGCCATTTTTAACTTAAAATGTTGAACATTATTACAACTAGAGAAAAAGCTTAATAAATTTTTTTGCTTTGTATTTTTGATATGCATAAAAATAATTGCTAGCTTCATTTCCATAACTCTTTATGGAAAGGTGTACAGTCCTAACACCATTAATTTGTGTATTTACCATGGAATAAAAAGGTGATAGATGTTATAGAAGTTAGCAATGACATCAGCATATGTGAAACCCGGGTAGAAATGATTGATAGTTTGTCTGTGTATTGTATTATACATACATGTATTCTAATATAAAGAAATTCTAACAATGTACATCCATGGATGAATGATTTTAATGAAATTGTCAGTTGAAAGTACACAATATCCACCTCTGAAATTTACATATGGTATGAAACTGACATAGTATGAAATGGCAGGTACAAAATTGACATGGTACAAAAAAAACTATAAAACATGTTGATGGGGTCATTATTAGCTGTGGAACCGACCTACTAAAGAGCTATGGTTTAGCAGCAAGGTCAATAATTACTAGTACCCTGTGTAATTGTAACAGAACATGCGAGACATCTAAATATTTTAAAATCTTTTTTTTTAACTTGAAACTTCAAATATGTGGCATAACACCCATGGCTCAATTCCATAAAAATAAAGAAAAAAGTATGGGTGTCCACGGAAAATATCTAGAAATTATACCTGAAAGTTTAAGATTGATTTTTATACCCCGCCACACGAAGTGGCGACGTATTATGTTATACCCTCCGTTTCATTCGGTGTCTGTCCGTCCGTCCGTCTGTCGGTACCGTCCCCCGAAGATTTCCATATGAAAACTTGAAAACGCCTCAAGGGATTTGAATGATATTTTGCACAGCTGTTCAGTTACACTACAATAAAATACAGGTCAAGTTCAATTTTCAGGATGATCGGAAAAATATTATTGAAGTTTTGCCACTTTATAAATTTTCTAAATTTGACAATAATGAAATTTTCTGGTCTAAGAAAGATAACTCATTTCTTTCTGTCTCTATATACTAGTATATAGTGGATGTATAATATATACAGTCATTGACAGTATAGTATACTAGTATATACAAATATATTTAACTATTGATGAATATCGTGGCGGGGTATCATTTAATGTCCCATTAGATGCCCTATTTTTCTACTTTCATTTCAATGTTGTGGTAACATTATACCAAATTTTACACTTTAGGAAGTGCTTCACTATAAAGTCTGAAGACATTGACTGGAAAAATTAATTATTCTTGTTCTGCCTTTCAAAATATCCATTTTTTAAAAAGTCTCAAGGAAGCTACCAACCATCACACTTACGGCTATTTCACAGTAAATTGTACTTTTTGTCTGTACATGTTACATGATTATCACGGAGAATGCTAACTTATTAAAATTCAGATATACTATTATCATAGACATATTTACATGTAATTATACAGGTATGTCTCTGCTAGTATTCATTACCTTAATGTACCATAGAGTATCCTCTACAAAGTTTGAGTTTTTTGTGCCACTCCAACATTCAAGATGGCTGTCACAGTTGAACACAGCTTAACTTAGGACCCTATGGGAGAACCAAGCAAACAGTTCTTTCTCTGAAACTGTTCCACACAATGAAACCAAAAAATGCTGAAGTGAAGCTAATTAGATAGTTATCTTATTATTTTAGTTTTTTTGAGTTGATACAATATTCAACATGGCTGCCAGAGCTGCAAATGCAATCTGATTAACTGAAATTTCAGAATTTGGTTTTGTCACAAACTGCTTTGCAAAAAGAATTGACCTGTGCTATTGTACCATTATGGAATGTAGCTTAACAAAGGGCTGTATGGGAAAAGCATACGAGCAATTTCTTCTCAGAAACTGTCCTACAAATTGCAGATGATTGAAGATTTAATATGGCAGCATTCATAGAAACAGCATCATTTGAATTTAATATCAAAATTGGCAAGAAAAGTCATGTCTTCTAATAATGTTTTTTTTTAAGTCAGGTGAGCTAATTTGTAGTGTCCATATCCCATTAATATTAATTGTAATCTACTAAAGTATCAAAAAGAGGGCTTTCTGTACCAAACCCATATACATGTACCTGCAGAAAGCCTAGATATGTGGCATTAGAAATATGGCATTAAGACTAGAAAATACTTACTTTTTTAGTTAGTTTTGTTACCTTACCTTTACTGTGAAATAACCATTAATAAGTTATGAATCACCAACAAGAAAATGCAGCATAAACAAATAAAAATATAAAGTTTATAGGATAAAAGAAATAAATTGCATAAGTAATCTCAGACTAAACACAATCACTTTTTATATAACTACTTAAACTAATCTTTACTTTTAACATGTTTATGCATCAATTAGTTATTACAAATTGTATTTATGATTTTAATAACTTTTTTCACAGTTAAAATATGTACAGAATGAAAGCATCAGTTGTTTTGGTAAGTAAAAAATAGATTTAATAGTTAACATTGTTAACATGTGTTTTAGGCTCAAAATAACATGCTTGTAGCTGCATATTTACATGTAGCACACATGCAGAATCTATATATGCTAGTATATATTGCATCTCCCAGTGAAGAATATTTTAAAACTTTCAGAGTTAAACGCCACTGATGAGTCTTGAATAGACGAAACGCACATCTGGCATAATGAATTTGTCACATTGGTAATTTTGATTACATCTTGTTGGAATATTTGAGCAAAGCCAAGTAACAGCACGGAACGTCCGCGGGTGGCGGACTGGGAAGTAACTATTTTGGGTTAAGTTAAAATGAGAAAGTTTAAGATAATATGTTATGACTTGTTTACGTCATTTATTTATATTGACATTCAATGACTAAAACCATTCGTTGGTCAGTCTTTGTCTAAATTTTTGACAAGAAACACCTTCATTTGTATCGTTGCATAATCTTCTAGACTTATATATTAATTTTTGTTTATGCTGTATCGTCATGTTTGTCGATCAGATACTTAATAAGCTTACTGGTTGGTACATTCTTTCCGCGGACGGGGAAGCAATATATAAAAGTTTTGGGTTCAGTTGGAGTGATAAAGTTTAAGATCAATATGTTATGATTTGTTTATGTTATTTATTTTTATTTCATTAATAGAATTTTGCGTGTTTTTGATTGGTCTAAAAACAACTTTCGGGTAACGATAAATCGCAACAGTACTAAAATTAAATAAAATGTTTGTACGTTGCACGATTCCGCTGCATACTAGTCAAGCGGAATCCGATATCGACCTGGTTTTTATGTTTTCACCAATCAGAATAGCCGTCTTAATAAATTCATTCGTCCAATCAAATCGATTGTATTAATTGTACACAATTCAATGACGTCAGCTATGAAATCGTGCGTGTCAACAACCAATGGGAGAAACGTCGGTCCTGCGATATATTGATTCAATTAAACACTTTTCAATATTTGAAACTGGAATTTCAAGATTATCAGCAAATTGATATCAAAATGCTGTATTAAATAAAACATATTGAGGGTAACTAGCATTACAACAATTACAAAATGTAAGCATGTGCTCCAGTAGAACATACATCCTCCAGTTTTTCTGATCAAGGGAGATGGTGGTTTTATTAATGTAATAAAACAATTAATGACTTTGATATACGGTCCCTATCAGGATTTATCAGCCCTCAAAAATGTATATTCACCTCGCCTAGCGGCTCCGTGAATATTACATTTTCTCTGGCTGATAAATCCTGATAGTGACCTATATCAAAGTCATTAATTGTATAATATTGACACTTAATGACAAAGGCCATTCGTTGGTCAGTCTGTGGTTATAGTTTTGACAGGAAACACCGTAATTTATATCGTTGCATAATCTTCTAGACTTGTATATTATTTTTTGTTTATGCCGTATCGTCATGTTTGTCTATCCGATACTAAATAAGTGTGTTGGTAGCTTTCTTTAGACCCTTTATATAATATTTTGAACTACCTGTATTGTGTATTTACACGATCCCAGTGGACTTATATTATTCCATCTCCCAAATGAATGAAGAATATCTTGAACATTTAGAGTTGATACTGTATGTTAATGATGAATAGAAAAAAGCTCATAACATAAACATGATCAAAAGAAATAGGAAATAAAATTAAAATAATAATTGGAATTCCATTGGCTACACTCATATTATGGGTCTTGCAACACGATCCAGTTCTGTTATAAATTAAATACCAAAAAAATTAACAAAAACAGATACAGCCTTTCAACATGTTCAATGTTACTATTAATTGTTACCATTCACTAGTAGATATCACATCATGTGATGTGCTTGTATAATTACATGGAGCTTATACATGTAGGTTTGTTACATGTTACTATCTACATGTACCACAATTTGCAGATGTACGTAAAACATAAACATTTTTTTTCTGGTTTTTGCTTCAAATTCAATGTTTCAGACAAGTTACATGTAAGTAAACACTGAATGAGGTACAGTGGATTTGGTGACCGGTTTGTTTTCTTTATACAGGTTCTAGTCCTGCAACTGTTAAGTGCAGAATATGACTTGAGATGTCCAGTTTCATCGGAATGGTTTTTTATAGCGAACATTGGTTGTGATGTTTCAAAGAATTACATTTGTTTGTTTGACGAATTGAACATAGAATACTCAGAAAGCTGTCATGGAGAACGTAGTGCCAAAACAGGCAAGTGCATTTTTTACTGAGTGTTTCTGTTAACAAGTATTATTATACTTTACTATGGAAACCAGTACAAAAATAAATTAGATATTAGGAGCAATAACTGGTTTTTTTCCTCGCTCAAAACTTTCTGGGAATTTTCACATAGACAAAATAACTAGTTTTATCCTGCAATCAGTACATTTACTGTCTAATAAAGATAGCTGAATAAATCTCCGGGTACCCTTGACCTCAATTCTTACGATATTAAGTATTCCATTCTGGTTTATGACATTTGTGACTTCAGTATCACTAGAATATGTGCCGAAAATTTTTACCCAGAAATCGACTAAAAGTGAACATTTTTCAGTATTATAAAATGTATGGGTTGCAGGATAAAAACAATATTCGTGCAGTACATGTCAGCAAATATAAAGTTTATTTGTACTGACCACAAAACAGTTTAGAAATGCTCGGAACGGCTTCATATTTCTACCCAAATCTAAGGCTCGCACAAATAAATTATATTTTCTGACTCTGTATGAATATTGTATATATATATTTGTTCGATGAGCCACAGTTCACCAAATTTGAAAGGGGAAATAACTAGTTATTTAATCGACTTGCAAAAGTGCTCTAAATTAAAAAACCCTACACAGTCCCCATCAAAATATTCATGTTTTCTTGTTTGTGTTTAGTTTAGTATAATAAAGCAGTTATGGCCTTTAATGGACTTCAGGTTATATCCAAATTAATAAATCTCAAAAGAGATATTAAATATTGTTTCTTTTCTATCCAGAAATTGAACATTATTTATTTTATAAGTATTAAACAATCTTTTTAATAAGAAATGAACAATGAAAAAATTGTGACACTTCTGACATAGATTATTTGACTTTTAGAGCTATGATATGGCTTTATTCACAGGTATGTCATTTTTTTTTCTTAGATTGGGTCGAGATCATCTGCAAAATGAAGAGAAAAAATAATTATACATCTAAATACCGTTTTTGTGGACAATTATAAGACGAGTGTCACAGTCCTGACATTTTTGGGTACCCTAATTAGAACAAGAATATAGATTTCTGATTAATATGTAGCATCTTAATTAACATATATTAATATTATTCCCACATGCCTACAACATTGAGCTAACTAAATATCACTTTTAAAATTATGCTGTTCTATTTGGTTTCAGAACACTAGCCTAATGTTTCAGGAGTGTGACAAATAACTAAAAAAAGGAGCGGTTTTTTAAATTAAAATACGAGAAATTAAATTGACGAAATTGAAAATTTTTTTGCAAATTACCATATTGGTATATGGGTTGTATAAATAAGTATTTAACTTGAAATATACCCAAAGATTTTTTTGTCATGAAAACTGTTACTATTTTTATTATGTTTAAAAAAGGTTTAAATTTCATTTTTGAAAAAAGTATTTAAAGCAGATATGTATATTTGTGTATTGAAATGTTCCTTGTCAGACCAGCTTCAATTTGAAATATGTGAATGAACTACCTAATGTACTGTATATTCATTATATGCATACATATGATTGCTTGTAAAAGACAGAAATTTAAAATGTGTTAGTTATTAAACAAATTAAAATGTATTCAAAGTGTTCGTTTTATTTGTCATGTTTGTCTCCATCTTTTGGATTTATAACATTAGGTATGGGGATTGTGTGGAAGTATAAATTAAGGACATATCCTACTATTCAATCTCCATATGATATTTTCTTAATATTTGGTCTTAACTTTCCTTATGATATATAAAATCTTTAAATAAAGCTAAAAAAACATTTGGGGCCACCGACCGTATTCAAAAGTTATGACGTCATCTTCATAATCTATAACCTGTTTTTAGCTATTGCCATCACTTGGCGTCCGTCGTCGTCGTCGTTAACTTTTCTTTAAAAATCTTCTCCTCCAAAACCCCTGAAGGGATTGCTTCGAAACTTAGCACACATCATCAGTAAAATGTCCTCTACTAAGTTTGCACAAATCATGGCCTCAGACCAACCAACATGGCCACCATGGCTAAAAATAGAACAGGGGTGTCAAAATACAGTTTTTGGCTTATAGTTCAAAAAGTATAACAGATAGAGGAAAACTGAAGAGACTTCCCTTCTTCAGCATCAAAAGCTCTACAAAACACTTCATTGGGTCAAAGTTGTATGACGACTCCTTGTAGGAGTTATTGCCCTTTAATTGTTGAAATTGATGATTTTTTGCCATTTTTGCCTTAAAATCTTGAAAATTATTAGACCTAGAGAAAATGCTAGCATTGCTTAATTGTTCTGCTCGATAAGAGCTACAAAAAAGTTTTAGAGTCAAGATTGTCTGATTAACCGTTTAAGAGTTATTCCCCTTGAACTGTTTTTTTTTAATCGGTTTTAATTGATTTTTTAAAATCTTCTCCTCTGAAACCACTGAAAGTACTGCTTTGAAACTTTGTACACATCATCCGTCAAATGTCCTCAACCAAGTTTGCACCAACCATGGCTGCAGATTAACCAACATGGCCGCCACGGCTAAACATAGAACATAAAGGGGGGTCAAAATACATTCTTGGCTTATACAAGTGTAGTTCAAAAAATATAACAGATACAGGAAAACCGAAGAGACATGCATTCATTGGCATCGAAATTTAAAGCTCTACCAAACACTCCATTGGGTTGAAGTTGTATGATGACTCCTTATAGGAGTTATTGCCCTTTAATTGTCGAAATTGATTATTTTTGACATTTTTGCCTCAAAATCGTGAAAATTATTAGAACTAGAGAAAAAGTTAGCATTGCTTAATTGTTCTGCTCTATGAGGGCTACAAAAATGACTTTAGGGTCAAGATTGTCTGATGAACCGTTTAGAAAATATTCTCCTTGAACATTTTGTAATCAATTTTAATTTCCCCCCTACCCCCAAACCAATGAAAGGACTGCTTTGAAACATTGCACACATCATCTTTAGGATGTCCTCTACCAAAATTGTGCAAATCATGACAGTAGACTACCTACATAGCTACGTTGGCTTAAAATAGAAAGGGGGCGGGGGGTCAAGAGAGTTTTCAGCTGATAGTTAAAAAAGTCTAACAGGTACAGCAAATTTGAAGTGAACCTCCCTTCTCCCTCTAAGCATCAAAATTAATGACTTTTGCAGAAGTGTTGGGCAATTCCTTATAGGAAAGAAAAGCTGGATAAAAAAGGGTTGTTTGGTTTCAGGTTCAGGTGAGCGATACAGGCTCCTGGGAGCCTCTAGTTAGGGTACTAGAATTATTTGTTCTTTTACAAATAATTTACCCATAGTTTCCTGTTAGAATCAACTTTGATTGTTTTGAAGGCTTTGTTGCATGTAGAACACAACTATGCCATAATGTATTAAAAAAAAGTAAGTTTGGAGCATAAATGTGGAATTAATACATTCCCGCCATTTTTGTTAAGCACTCGGAATACACAAAATTGCAGATCACAAAAAAATTGATCTATAATAATAAAACTATATTTTCACCGAAGCTAGAGGATAACCTACTATCCAAATTGAAGAAATAAAAAAATATGCTCACCAAATCGGGGGCAAAAAATGTTGAGAAAATGTGTATAGACCAGAATTTGGCGGGAAGGAAATGGCACATTTTTCTTTGTACACACTGCAATATCTGTTCTAGATTTGTTGCCCAGAATACAATCACGATATAATAGTTCTTTTTTGTGTATGTTTGCTATTGCAAAGTGATTAATTTTGTTTTTTCCCTAATTCTAAAAGGCTGTATTGTTTTTGTCTCGCCTGCGACGAAAGTCGCTGGAGGCGAGACATATATATGGGAATCCGGCGGCGGCGGCGGCGTAAACACTTGACATCTTGCTTCATATATTTGTAAGCTCAAGCCCTAGGTCCATCAAATTTGGTCCAGAGGTAGCTTATGATGAGTACTTGCCAGTCAGTCACCTGCCACCTGACCTTGACCTCAATTTCACGGTCCAGTGACTACGTTAAAGTTTTTGGGTTACGACAGTTCCTCTGTAACTACGCATGGTAGGATGACAATATTTGGTGTATAGGTTGCTGATGACTAGTACATGACTGTCTGGTAGGTGTCACCTGACCTTGACCTCAATTTCACGGTCCAGCGACTACGTTAAAGTTTTTGGGTTACGACAGTTCCTCTGTAACTACGCATGGTAGGATGACAATATTTGGTGTATAGGTTGCTGATGACTAGTACATGACTGTCTGGTAGGTGTCACCTGACCTTGACCTCAATTTCACGGTCCAGCGACTACGTTAAAGTTTTTGGGTTACGACAGTTCCTCTGTAACTACGCATGGTAGGATGACAATATTTGGTGTATAGGTTGCTGATGACCAGTACATGACTGTCTGGTAGGTGTCACCTGACCTTGACCTCAATTTCACGGTCCAGCGACTACGTTAAAGTTTTTGGGTTACGACAGTTCCTCTGTAACTACGCATGGTAGGATGACAATATTTGGTGTATAGGTTGCTGATGACTAGTACATGACCGTCTGTTAGGTGTCACCTGACCTTGACCTCAATTTCACGGTCCAGCGACTACGTTAAAGTTTTTGGGTTATGACAGTTCCTCTGTAACCACGAATGGTAGGATGACAATATTTGTTATATAGGTTGCTGATGACTAGTACTTGACTGTCTGGTAGGTGTCACCTGACCTTGACCTCAATTTCACGGTCCAGAGACTACGTTAAAGTTTTTGGGTTACGACAGTTCCTCTGTAACTACGCATGGTAGGATGACAATATTTGGAGTATAGGTTGCTGATGACTAGTACATGACTGTCTGGTAGGTGTCACCTGACCTTGACCTCAATTTCACGGTCCAGCGACTACGTTAAAGTTTTTGGGTTACGACAGTTCCTCTGTAACTACGCATGGTAGGATGACAATATTTGGTGTATAGGTTGCTGAAGACTAGTACATGACTGTCTGGTAGGTGTCACCTGACCTTGACCTCAATTTCACGGTCCAGCGACTACGTTAAAGTTTTTGGGTTACGACAGTTCCTCTGTAACTACGCATGGTAGGATGACAATATTTGGTGTATAGGTTGCTGATGACTAGTACATGACCGTCTGTTAGGTGTCACCTGACCTTGACCTCAATTTCACGGTCCAGCGACTACGTTAAAGTTTTTGGGTTATGACAGTTCCTCTGTAGCCACTCATGGTAGGATGACAATATTTGGTATATAGGTTGCTGATGACTAGTACTTGACTGTCTGGTAAGTGTCACCTTACCTTGACCTCAATTTCACGGTCCAGAGACTACGTTAAAGTTTTTGGGTTACGACAGTTCCTCTGTAACTACGCATGGAAGGATGACAATATTTGGAGTATAGGTTGCTGATGACTAGTACATGACTGTCTGGTAGGTGTCACCTGACCTTGACCTCAATTTCACGGTCCAGCGACTACGTTAAAGTTTTTGGGTTACGACAGTTCCTCTGTAACTACGCATGGTAGGTTGACAATATTTGGTGTATAGGTTGCTGAAGACTAGTACATGACTGTCTGGTAGGTGTCACCTGACCTTGACCTCAATTTCACGGTCCAGCGACTACGTTAAAGTTTTTGGGTTACGACAGTTCCTCTGTAACTACGCATGGTAGGATGACAATATTTGATGCATAGGTTGCTGAAGACTAGTACATGACTATCTGGTAGGTGTCACCTGACCTTGACCTCAATTTCACGGTCCAGCGACTACGTTAAAGTTTTTGGGTTACGATAGTTCCTCTGTATCTACGCATGGTAGGATGACAATATTTGGTATATAGGTTGCTGATGAATAGTACATGACTGTCTGGTAGGATCCACCTGACCTTGACCTCAATTTCACGGTCCAGCGACTACGTTAAAGTTTTTGGGTTACGACAGTTCCTCTGTAACTACGCATGGTAGGATGACAATATTTGGAGTATAGGTTGCTGATGACTAGTACATGACTGTCTGGTAGGTGTCACCTGACCTTGACCTCAATTTCACGGTCCAGCGACTACGTTAAAGTTTTTGGGTTACGACAGTTCCTCTGTAACTACGCATGGTAGGATGACAATATTTGGTGTATAGGTTGCTGAAGACTAGTACATGACTGCCTGGTAGGTGTCACCTGACCTTGACCTCAATTTCACGGTCCAGCGACTACGTTAAAGTTTTTGGGTTACGACAGTTCCTCTGTAACTACGCATGGTAGGATGACAATATTTGGTGTATAGGTTGCTGAAGACTAGTACATGACTGTCTGGTAGGTTCCACCTGACCTTGACCTCAATTTCACGGTCCAGCGACTACGTTAAAGTTTTTGGGTTACGACAGTTCCTCTGTAACTACGCATGGTAGGATGACAATATTTGGTGTATAGGTTGCTGAAGACTAGTACATGACTGTCTGGTAGGTGTCACCTGACCTTGACCTCAATTTCACGGTCCAGCGACTACGTTAAAGTTTTTGGGTTACGACAGTTCCTCTGTAACTACGCATGGTAGGATGACAATATTTGGTGTATAGGTTGCTGAAGACTAGTACATGACTGTCTGGTAGGTGTCACCTGACCTTGACCTCAATTTCACGGTCCAGCGACTACGTTAAAGTTTTTGGGTTACGATAGTTCCTCTGTATCTACGCATGGTAGGATGACAATATTTGGTATATAGGTTGGTGATGAATAGTACATGACTGTCTGGTAGGTTCCACCTGACCTTGACCTCAATTTCACGGTCCAGCGACTACGTTAAAGTTTTTGGTTTACGGCTGTTCCCCTGTAACTATGCATGGTATGGTGACAATATTTCGTATACATGTCGCTGCTGATATTTAATGCTATTTACGTAATGCTTATGACGAAATTTATTTTCGTTACTGATGCGGAATGCAGGCGAGACGTTTTTCTGTGTCCACACTTGTTTACTGATAAAAAACGTTTTAGTTTCATCCATAAAGCCTAATGTAATTGGAATGGAAATTTCGCGGAATTTTGACAACAACAACATCATAAACGAATTATGAAGCAATAACGTTTAAAATCAAAATGCGCAGAAAAAATAGTAGAATATGTCTTTAAACAAAATAATTGACTCTGAAATTTGACCAGGCTCGTCACAGTCTTTGACTTCTTTTTTGGCCGGGTTGCAAGAAGTGCATACCCGGGTAAATGTATGGTTTTAGTTAAGCAGGTGGGTTGATGGGAGGACAGCGGGCAGGGAAAATAGGTATCTATTTTGTATAATCAACTCCTCCTACAGTTTAAACCCAGGTTTCTGAAACCTTTCAGAAAGATTGCACATTGATTGAAGTTTTGCACCTGCTATTGTGGAATTGTTTGCAGAACATTTGCAGAAGAGGGTACCTATTTTGTGTAATCAACTCGTCATACATTTTTTTTTACACAGACCTCAAACCTTCCAACAAATTTGTTAACTATTCCCTGTTTATTAAGGCACTTGCTTCAGACCCCGGCCATTTCAGACTTTTATCGAATTTTGATGGTAAGATTTGTTGTTTTCCAATCCAAAGTGAAAACTAAATCTGTTAAAAGAAATTTGTAACAGTAAGTGAAATCGTTTTGTAATTTCATACCAATAATGAAGCTTGGAAATATAACACCCACTATATGTTCCGGCCATACTTTCCATATATTCAGATCTATAAATTTACAAATTTTTGTATGTGTACCAATCTTTATATTGCCCGATGATCTTACGCATTATAAAGTGGAAGATATAAAAGGGGATTGCAAAATCTATTGAATTTCCGGTTTATTTATTTTTTCAACATTTACTGAAAAAGTTTGCTTATTGATATTCCTTGTAGGATTGTTTATAAATATATATCTGCCACAAGTAATTAATTTAAGCAAATGGTGTTGTTTTATTTACAGACATTTAACCATAATTCAAGAATGTTGATAAGATGTCACACTAATCAAAATTACATATACCAATGAACAAGAATAATAAATTCTTATTTCTTATAGTGATTACACATATACCATGAAGAATTTTTAAATTCATCATTTGGACTTGTAGAACTATTTCACATGTTTTAGTCCGTGTCAATATGTCGTATATGTGGCAGTACAATGTTTTCAATTTATTTGGGGGCCTCGGTGGCCGAGTGGTTAAGGTAGTTTGTCTACTATTGATTATGTGGTCTGTCAACACTGAGATTTTGGGTTTGAGTCTCACTTCATGCAGGGTGCACTCGACTCCAATCTTAATTGACAAGGATTGCCAGTTTTCCTACCGAAGGTTGGCGGTTTTCTCCGGGTACTCTGGCTTCCTCACCCAATAAAAACTGGACGCCATGATATAGTTGAAAAATTGCTGAAAGTGGCATTAAACCCAAATCAAACAAACAAACAAAATCAATTTAGTTGTGGTGTGAAATATTTGCTAATAAAACAAAAATTAAAATATTACATATTTATAGTTTTTTTTTTTTTTCAGGGAGAAAAATTGTAAAAAGTCTGTCATTAAATGAAGTTGATTGTGCAACACAACGATATCAGCCATATCAATTTACAACCAATGGAAACAGCGACTGTGTGTACGGTAAATCACTCTGTAGTGAGGAAGGCCAAGTCGTGGCCAGTAATGGAAGCACCACAGAAGATGTTGGCTGTAGATGTGATAATACCAAAGGATATACATATATCTCAACTCCACAGAATAAATGTTCCTGTATACCATCAAAGGAAGACTGCAGCTGTTATCTGAAACAGTGTGCTCCTGATACCATACTTACAGCTGGTATGAAATATTTTATAGAAAAAAAAGGCATATAAATCATGCAGATCAGAAACAATCATCTATCAATTCTATCTGTCAAATCTAACGTCTAATAGGATCAATATGATCATTGAGATTGATTGATTGGATGTTTGCTTTACATCCAGCCAGCAGTATTTCAGCTATATTCAAGATGAGAACAAGTTGTTAAACAGTACAAAGGGGTTGGATGGGACACAGGGAACACAGTTTGGACTGCCACTGGAAAAGTATGGAGTTTTGGGTAGGGGCAGACAATTTTGCATTGAGTCTACACTTTTTTGAAATCTACAAAAATGTCTTTATCCTGCAAGGAGAGTGGCACTTTCCAAACACGTTACCCACTGCAGTCCGCATCCAGGCTTTCGGTATTATGACCTGACAGCCCCCAGTGAGAGGGTCTCCCCTATCCAGCACTCGGGGACGCACTGGGATGCTCTGTGGGTTGAGCACTAGGAACCATGTGAGTATGATCCCAGCGATCATTTAGAAATATACATGTATGCAATATAATGATTCAAATAAGAATATTTTCTCCATAAGTATAAATGTGAATGTTTTAATTGTTGAAAAATATGTACACATTTTAGTATATTTTGATATAATTTCATATTATATGGGGTGGGGGGTCTGGGGAAGAAAGGGTACACATTGTTCAAAGAAATTTTTTAGAATTGGGAATGTTTTTCCCGCTTCTATTGAAGGTTAAGTATTTTTTTTCCAAGATAATGGAACTTACCGTAAACAGCTGTGTATAGTCCACATTTACGTATTGTCTGCACCCCCTTTCTTGGACCAGAAAATTGCGGAAAAATTCTTATATGCATGTACAATCCGCACGTACAAGTTTTCACAAAACGTCTGGAGATGAAGACATCCAAGTTCAAATTGGACTGCTTTTTTAACTGTTTTACTGCAATATGTAATTTATTAGCTCACCTGACCCGAAGGGTCATGTTAGCTATTGCCATCACTTGGCGTCCGTCGTCGTCCGTCGTCGTCGTTAACTTTTCTTCAAAAATCTTCACCTCCAAAACCACTGAAGGGATTGCTTTGAAACTTTGCATACATCATCAGTAAAATGCCCTCTACCAAGTTTGCCCAAATCATGGCCTCAAACCAACCAACATGGCCGCCTTGGCTTAAAATAGAACAGGGGGGTCTGAAAGTTTAAGATCAATATGTTAAACAGGTAGTTCAAAATATTATATAAAAGTCTAAAGAATGTACCAACCAGTAAGCTTATTAAGTATCGGATCGACAAACATGACGATGCAGCATAAACAAAAAATAATATATAAGTCTAGAAGATTATGCAACGATACAAATGAAGGTGTTTCTTGTCAAAAATTTAGACAAAGACTGACCAACGAATGGCCTTAGTCATTGAATGTCAATATAAATAAATGACGTAAACAAGTCATAACATATTGATCTTAAACTTTCTCATTTTAACTTAATCCAAAATAGTTACTTCCCAGTCCGCCACCCGCGGACGTTCCGTGCTGTTACTTGGCTTTGCTCAAATATTCCAACAAGATGTATTCAATATTACCAAGGTGACAAATTCATTACGCCAGACGCGCGTTTCGTCTACTTAAGACTCATCAGTGGCGTTTAACTCTAAATGCTTAAAGTATTTTTTTTCATTTGGCGATGGAATAACATAAGTCCACTGGGATCGTGTAAATACACAAAACAGGTAGTTCAAAATATTATATAACAGTCTAAAGAATGTACCAACCAGTAAGCTTATTAAGTATCGGATCGACAAAGATGACGATACAGCATAAACAAAAAATAATATATAAGTCTAGAAGATTATGCAACGATACAAATGAAGGTGTTTCTTGTCAAAAATTTAGACAAAGACTGACCAACGAATGGCCTTAGTCATTGAATGTCAATATAAATAAATGACGTAAACAAGTCATAACATATTGATCTTAAACTTTCTCATTTTAACTTAACCCAAAATAGTTACTTCCCAGTCCGAAATGAGGAATGTTAGTGTAGAGAGAGGTGATATCCATAGTGACCAGAGTGGTACCCGGTGGAAGGGGATTCAGAGCTGTCATCTTTTGTAGGTAATTGGTGGTGTCCTTCACGAATGATTAGAGTGATTCAACATGTGGTTGAAGATGGAAATCCACAAGTTCAGAAATTTTTTCTGTCGGGTGGCCATTAGCTGATAAGATAGGTCTACCGGGGTTGTTAGGTTTGTGAATTTTAGGAAGAAGGTAGAATCTGGTGTTAGGTATTCGAGAGTTTTGTCATCAATATAGCCTAGAGTGTTCATTTTGGTTAATTCCTTAGTTATTTCATCACTGAATTTCTCTGTGGGGTCCTCTTCTAATTTCATAAAAACCCGGCCATCATTCAGTTGACGTTCAGCCTCTCGAATATAGACAGATTTGTCCATAACCACAACCGCACTACACTTGTCTGCTGGTATGATGACTATTTCTACATTTGAGCTTAAGTTTGGCAGTTTGTTAGTCAGGAGAGAGATTGTCAAAAAAGAGTCTAAAAGAAAGCTGCTGAATCAGTACACTTATTTAGTATCGGATCGGTAAACATAACGATACATCATAAAGAAAAAATAATATACAAGTCTAGCAAATTATGTAACGATACAAATGACTGTGTTGTTGTCAAAATTATCGACACAGACTGACCAACAAATGGCCTTAGTCATTGAGTGTCAATATAAATAAATGAAGTAAACAAATCATACAATATTGATCTTGAATTTCCTCATATATGTATCTGAACTTTAAATTTGTCTATATTGCCTTTATCATCTGCTGCGCGATGGTGGGCTTTCACTTGGCTTTGTTCTAATATTCTAATAAAATGTTATAAAAGTATAAATAACCAAAGTAACAAATTCATGATGCCAGACGCTTGTTTCGTCTACTCAAGACTCATCAGTGCCGTTTAACTCTAAATGCTTTGGGTACTCTTCCAATGACATGATAGAGAGATGAAATAAGTCCGCTGGGATTGTGTAAATACACAAAACAGGTAGTTCAAAATTTTATATAAAGGGTCGAAGGGAAGTAACCAACCTGTACAGTATATATATATATATATATATGGGTTTTCATTTTTGCGTGATGTCTTTCTAAGCTTAAGGGGGTTCAGGTCACATAACATACCATGAAAGTAATTGTCAATAAAAAGTCCCATAGAGTTTGTTAGTTTATACATCCTCTGCAAAGGGGTTAACAAATTTAGCATATAATTGAAGCTTTGTCGATCCTAATTTTGTTTATTTTTCTGTCCTTCCATCCATCATAGTTTTGTACGGAGCCTATCTACTAACTATTTGGCATATTGAATTCTAATTTGGAGGATGGATAGTTGTGATGAGTCGAAGTGCAATGCACAAGAACCATAACTCTTTACATATGTTTGTTGTTGAGTTATAGTTTATATTTCATCCCGGAAAATTTCTTTAAACTTGTAGATTGATGTACTTAGTATAAAGATACCTAATGCTGAGTAAAAGTGCCATTACTTATAAATTGTTCTTTAGATGTTTTTCTCTTTGAACGTAATAATCTTAAATTCGTTCAAATTAATTAAATCCTCTTGTACACTTTTTCGGTCATTCACTGCCATAAAGTCTAAAAAAGCATAGGAGGGGAGCAGATTCTAGGACTGCTTGAACAGGACTGATCATTATCAAATAATAATGAGATCCACCAAAGTTGCCAGTAAATGTTTTATTCAGTAACTAGCCTGATTGATTTTTTCTGTACAATTGCTCATAAAATGCTACAAAACTAGTTTAAAATTTTAATGATTTCCTATATATAATGTAGGTATTAGTGCAAAAGCATTAATGAACCAAGTGACACAGGCTCTTTAGAGCCTAGCTAGACCATCCTCACAAGTCAGGGTTTCAGTGTCCACATGTGTCCACCAAACCCTGACAAACTTAGCTAGAAAATTCCCGGGCTAGAAGATTTTCATATAACGTCAAACCTTCAAAATATCAACCAATGAAATAGCTTGAAAGAAGCAAGTGTTTGGCAGTAGTCATTCTTACTAATTCTTGAGTGGGAAGAAAACGTAACGCAACTAATAAATAACGCAGTAATAACAAACGATTAACACTACTGTACAAGATACACTATTTGCAACACATCCGTTTGGTTTATTTACAATCTACATCGGGATATCCCCTAATCAAGTCGTGAATGAAAGCGAATTTAGATTGGCTACATGCAGGTATGGTGTAGCCAATCAAAATAGTTACTTCTAGCCCGGGGAATTTCCTAGCTAAGTTTGTCAGGGTTTCGTTGACACATGTTGACTTGGGAACCCTGACTAGTGGGGATGAGCTAGACTGACAAAATCACAAAGTCATACAATAGATTGACACACTAGAAAGTGTACAATAAATGGTAGGGTCATTGAATTTAGGCATGTGTAGCAGCTACAATGAGCCTACTCATTTTCAAATTCAACAGAAGGGGTCTGTATCTTACAACAAACTTGTTACCCTCTATTGTCCAGGGTCAGACTTTGTATATACCGGTAACCTGATAACCCCTCAACTAGAGGGCTTCCCCAATTAGTCATGCAATAGAGGTGGGGGAATAAGTAATTAATTAAGTGTTATTTATTCATTTAATTATTAGTTTTAATTTTTATGGAAAATGTTGAATTTGGTAGGTTTTAAAAATCCAGTGGCACTTCTGTTCAAATCACTCTTGTAATAAGAAGTTTAGTATCACATGGTTTGATTCAAGATACCATGATATATTTCTTTGAATTACTTATATATAGCAAAAGAGGTTCAATTTAAAAATAGAGGAGGTTCATAATATTAGTCTAATTATGGCCATTCTGATCAATGGAAACCTGATAGTAATCAACTTGTCTTATTGTCAGTTTGTCAGTCTGCGCATCCCAAAATCATTTCCATTTTCTGACGTTAAAACCCCAGGAGATACGTGATGACACTTGGCATGATTATTTAGCACTGTTGCTTTATTACTTGAACACTATGATACCTAGGGAAAGCAATTGTAGAAAAACTGACTGTATTTATACCCTGCTCGACAATATCAGGGGTATATAGTGGTCCTCATGTCCATGAAATTCGTCCAAATTTTGTTTCCAGATAATAATTCAAAACGTTTTCATCCTATTTGAATGAAACTTTAGGATATTGTTATATATCAGGTTGGTAATAATCCTATCAATTTTGGGGAAAATCAGTCAAATTTCAATGGGGCAGTCCACAAAACATGTAAGAAATTTTTACAAAAAAGATGTTACCGGACAATAACTCTAAACATGTTCATTTGATTTGAATGAAACTTTGGGATATTGTTATATACCAGGTTGGTAAGAAGCCTATTAACTTTGTGGGTAATCCGTCAAATTTCAAGGTTGCAGTCCACAAAAAACTTTAGAATTTTTTTTACAAAAAACGAAGTTTCCAGACAATAACTTCAACAGTTTGGATTTGATTTCAATCAAACCTTGGGATATAGTTTCATATTAGATAGATCAGAAGCATATCGATTTTGTCGGAAATCCGTCAAATTTCAAGGTCAAAGTTGCCAAAAAATGTTAGAAATGTTTACAAAGAAACCTATCCGAACAATAACTGAAAAAGTTTGCATTTAATGTCAGTGAAACTATGAGATATAGTTTCATATTAGGTTTATCGCAAGCCCTTCAATTTGGAGGATAATCCATCAAATTTCAAGGTCATATTTGCCAAAAAATGTTAGAAATTTTTACAAAAAAAGGTTTCCTGACAATAATTCAAAAAGTGTGTTTTATTTTAATGAAACTGTAGGATATATAATACATATCCGGAGGGAATAAAGCTCATTGATGCTGGAGGAATTCCATTAATGGTTATGGTCACCACTTGACAAAAACGTTAGAAATTTAAAAAAAAACAGTTCTGTAAAATTTAAGCGGGGTAATTTCCTAAAAAAGGCATGCAAAATGCAGGGTATTAGTAATCGCTAAGTCGATTTTGTCTATAGTCAATTTTACCGTGTCATTCCGACGGGATTTTGCTTCAAAAATGGTAAACTGCTACCGCGTTTGGTCGATTTTATTGTCCTTTAGTAGATCTTTTTTTCCACTTTTTGAAAGTAACAATTATTTTCCACAGTTAATCGGCTTTTTGAAATGCGGCCGTTTTTTCATTTTGCCAGATCGATTTTCCATACTAAATTTTGACCTTGTTTTGAACAGAAGTGTTACCTAGGCGCAGTGGATTTTTTACCATTCGAAACTCATCTGATTCGGAGGCTAACGATGACGACGAGGTAAGAGACAAATTAAAATACAGCAGACGACATTACTGCAGATAGCAGCAGAATAGAGAAATCTAAAAAAAAATTGTTTTAACAATTTTGTAATAATGCGTCCTAAACAGAAAGTGATTATTAAGAACTTAAAGGTATAAAACAGATCTTTGCACGCCTATAGTATAGTATAACTTGAGCCAAACCGCATATATTTCATTCAAATAGTATAAAAGTTAAAACAAAATACGATGTATCTCTATCATAAATAACAAAAGTTCCAGTAGAAACACACAAACTATAGACAGGAAATTCACCTAAAAACATTAAATATTATCAGAAGAATTACCCTTTCATGCATATACCGTATTTGTTTTTCTTTTTCCAAGTTCTCACAAAACCAGTATAAAAAAGTTCTTAAATTCTATTAAAAAAATGTGTTCATTGTTTTTTGTTGCATTAAAGTTTATACATTAACATTGTTCAACAAAAAAAATGACTAAGTATACACTAAAATATTTCAATAATAGTATATTATAAGAAATACCTTTTTCAATATTTTGTCAAGCATTATGACATTTTCTGTGGCCCAACTTTTAAAATCCATTTTGAGTACTCAAAAATAAGTTCTAAAAGGGGCTGTTATTTCTAAGAAACAAGAAGCCTTGCAGATCTTTATTATTTAAGCAGTTCCATAAACATGTCTGTCTTACAAAAGCCTGTTTACAAGGTTAAATTATTTCCCAGCTCAAGTTTAAAAAAACAGTAACATTTATATTTTTCATCTCATCTGGAGGTAACATACTTACTATGGGTATGCAGAAATGAATAGTGTCACATCACATTCATTATATTCCAGATTTTATACAATTTTAAACACTAGTAGATTTTGAAAATAGTCTCCCAGGAGCCTGTATAGCTCACCTGAACCAGAAACCAAGCAACCCTTTTTAATCCAGCTTTTCTGTTCTATAAGGAATGCCCAGCACTAGTGCAAAAATCATTAATTTATACCTTATAAGGGAAATAACTCCTATAAGGAGGAGCTATTGATGACCTAAAAAAGGCCAAGTATCCAATAAAATGAAAGTATTCCAAATACTAGTATATGTTATTAAGAATTACTTCTTTATATGCCTCTTTCAACATTTTGTCAAATGTATGTACTAGATATTAGATCTGTAATATTTGCTGCATACTACCTGTAATCTGAAATATTTATTGGCATTTCTTTTCAGACAAAAGATTTGTTGAAAAAAGTATTCCAATAGTTTACTATGGAAGCTAAAAGTGGAAAAAGCTGGAGTCTAAAGTACCCTTTAAAAAGATTAGCTAAAGCCACTGGTAATTATTTTCAGAACATCTGGATAGAAAACTGAAGGAGGAGTTGATTACACAATACAAGTACCAACTATATAAGAAAATACCAGTCATTCCAATGAAAATGTTAAATATCAGTGCACAATGACATCAAGTAACAAGGATTCTGTGAAAGTTTCATTAAATTCCATTCAGTGGTGTAGGTAGAGTTGCAGATAAAAGATGGTTTCCCCCTCTTGCCCCAACCACAAATAACTGCAAAGTAAATTTGTTCTATGGAAAACCCCAAATACCATTCTGAACAAAATGTAAAATATCAGGTGCACAATGGCACTATGTGACAATGATTCTTGTTATGTTTGGTAAATTCCATTCAGAAGTGTAGGAGTTGCGCATTAGAGAAGAGTACCCCTTTTTGTCAATGACAAAGTCCATGTTTTTCTGTGGAAAACCCCAAATATCTTTCCAATCAACATGATAATTATCTGTTGCACAATAACACTTATACAAAATGTTCTAACATGGTGAAATTATAAAATTGGTCCATTTAAATGAGAAATTCAATTTCCATTTTAAGTACTGTGAATGTCTACTCATATCCATGTAAAAAAATATAACTGCACACAAAAAACCAGACATTTTAGACCACACTTTTGCATTTTCACAAGAAAGAAAGTTTTTATTGGGAAAGGAAAGCTGGTAAACTCAGAGAAAACCTCCAACCATAATAGGTAGGAAAACTGGCAATCCTTGTCAATTATGAGTCCAGTGCACCCTGACCTCTGGTAGACTCTAACATGCAACCTCAGTGTTGAAAAGCCATATTTCCAAGAGTAAATGACTAACTACTTTAGTTATGGTATTCATCAAATATAAAAATATAAAACAACAGAATATGTTTATAATACAATCATGGGCCAATTAATAGTAACAATTTATAACATATTTTTTATTTAATATAAAAGACAATTGTACATATTGCAAGGACAAAAGACACAGGAAAAAACAATAAGAAAACCATCAAAACATTTTGTTTTGCATATAATTTACTTACTTTCGACAGTATGACAATTCCTATATAATATATGCAAACAAACATGCTGAGTGTCATTACTGTTATATAAAATTCATATTGGTTATTGTATATCATCGGCACACACTAGTACACGTGTACTATGTCCATCTCCAAAATCAACTTGGTTATTGAAGATATATATTTTATATAGATGATTGGCTGAGTGCCCTACAGTTCTGGACATAATAGAAATTTCTTAAATAATTTTCCGTCGCACTACTACATTAAGAAAAAATTTAAAATTCACACTAGTGTTTCCGGTTTATTTAATATCTTAATATTTAATACATGAAGACTGTTTTTAATTACAGGAATTGACGAATCCACCATTAGAAAGAATAATAAAGCTGACGACCCTGTCCAAGCAGTTGTGAGGGCTGTACATCAGGAGACTGTCAGCAAATCTGTATCCGTAGTCAAGAAGCTGGATGATTTTGATGAAGGTGTGGTGATGAGGACAATCCATGACTTATACAGGAATAAAGAGATGGTGACCATGCCAAAACTACATGCAGCCCTGAAAGAGAAAGACATTGATGTTTCTTTATCTACAGTGGTGAGAACAGTGAAAAAGCTAGGATTTCGGTAAATATTCATTAACTGATTTTAATAACATTCTGCTTTTGCTACGTTAACAAAGCCATGTTAAAAATTCCAATAAATCGGCAACATTTAAAAAAAATGTATGTTTCCCTTACCCGGGTCTACCATATGGATACTGACCATGTAGGTAGGTACTTTTTTAGTCTGAATTCTTAGATTTACATTAATCTGCTGCACTGCTGTTGACTACTAAACTACTCAAACAAGGGTTTGTTTAGCTACAATAATGTAGCTCCTTTTTTTATGGACGTAGCTCCGTCCATAAAAAAAGGAGCTACATTATTGTAGCTAGGGTTTGTTGCACCCAGGTTGATGTTATCTCTCCAGAAGTCACAATGACTTAATTGATCGTTATGGGAAATCAGTGTCTCAAATACGATGTCACATTTTCACCGAGTCATAGGTAGTGATTTCTATTCCTAGACACGACAATGAGTAACTCGACGGGTGTCTAATTTGAGGCAGGCACTGCTGACTTATTCGGCAAACCTGAATGCACCCATGGTTTTAATTGGGTTCGGGTTACTCAGTTTTTTTGTTTTTGTTTTTTGGCTTGTCTATATGCAGATTTGTAACTGTAACTTGACTCTTGTTGTTCGGTCGGTTTTCTTTGCTATTATTCCTATAATTATTACATGATCATGAGTGATAATAAAATTTATGAGCAATGTGGCAATAGATTTGGTGGTGTGAATGAAAAAACAATCTTCAAATTTATTTACTTACCATTGATTTTTTGACACCAACTGGTTTTGTTCTCATTTCTATGGCACTACATTTTATTCATGTATATAACTTTATCTGAAAATGGGGAAAATATGCAAATTTAATTTGGTTATCTCCTTGTTTTGTGTACATTACTAGTACATCAGCATATGGTAAAAAAAAAATAACTCATTTTAACAATACATGTATAGATTGTAAAAATAATTTTTTCTTGTTTCAGGTATTCCAGGAAGGGATCAAACCGAAGATTTGTTTCTGAGAGGCAAGACATTGTTTCTTGGAGGCATACATATCTCCGAAAGGTACGAAAGTTTAGGCAGGAAGGTCGTAATATTGTGTATCTGGATGAGACTTGGTTGAACACCAATCATGTAGTCAAGGGTGACTGGCTGGATCATCCCAGTACATCCATGTCAGTCTTTGAGCCACCATGTAAAGGCTGTGGTCGTGAGTTACCAACTGGTAAAGGGACCCGCATGATAATTCCAGATGCTGGCTCCTCAACAAGGCCTCATCCCTGGATGTGGCCTTATATTTGAGTCGAAAACCAGTAGCTCGGATTATCATGATGAAATGAATTCTGAGCATTTTACAGAATGGTTCAGAGACAAGCTCATTCCAAGACTACTGCCTCGGTCTATAATCGTAATGGACAACGCTCCTTATCGCAGTCACTTAGTTCCTGACTCGAAGGTACCAAATACTGGTTCCAGAAAGTCAGAGATCTCGGCATGGCTGGAAAGGAACGATGTGCAGTATGATAAAGAAATGGTAAAGGCCGAGTTGCTTGATTTGGTGAAGCAACACAAGCCTCGTCGTAGATATGTGATAGACGAGCTTGCGTTGGATCATGGCCACGTGGTTTTGCGACTACCTCACCACATAGAAATGGTCTGGTCTGATTTGAAAGGCTATGTAGCAAGAAGAAATTCTTGCTACACAAAAAGAAATATCATTAAGCTTTTTGAAGAGGCCAAATCCCGTTTCGATGTGGAGCGCTGGGCTAACTTTGAGAATCATGTGGTGAATGAGGTAGAGGAAAAACTCTGGCATATTGATGGTATCAGAGATGAGGATGTTAATCCTATTCTGATTGACTTAACGGAAGTTGACGATACCGACAATAACTTGGAGGACAGTTTTGATGATGTAGATGAAGAGTCATCTACTGATGAAGAAAATGACGAAGACATGGACAATATCTCTGATACCATTGATCAGTCTGACGTCATTTTGTGCAAGATTTGTAATGACACTGATCCACCAAAAGCGAAGAAAAGTGAGAAGATTTTTGAATGGTTTCAGTGCAATTTGTGTGATCAGTGGGTACATAACAGATGTTGCACAAAAGCTGCACTTGAGGAGATAATGTGTAATCGGTGTTTTTCCATTCTTCGCCATCGAAGCCTTAGTGAAACACTGGTTTTGCCACTGGAGGATACAGAAAATTGATGCCTTTCTAAAATGCTGGTCAAATTTCCATTTTCAAAAACCTGCATCATTAAAACATATTGCTTCCTACTAATCCAGTATTTTAATAACAAATGTAATTTACTATTTTGGAAAGTCTTCATTCTTTTTTTTATGCCCCCGCGACGACATGTCGGGGGGCATTAAGTTTTACTCATGTCCTTCCGTCCGTCTGTCCGTCCGTCCGTCCGTCTGTACGTCCGTACGAATTTCCGTCAAGCTTTTCTCAGAAACCGTACATCAGAACAATTTGAAATTTGGCAGGGTGGTTCAGTATCACAAGTTGTACGTCCTAAGCGACTTTCAGACCTGTCGGACAACTACTTCCTGTTTGGGACTGGGCCGATATGAAGATGTGTTAACATGAGTATGAAAATTTCCGTCAAGCTTTTCTCAGAAACCGTACATTAGAACAATTTGAAATTTGGCAGGATGGTTAAGTATCACAAGTTGTGCGTCCTAAGCAACTTTCAGACCTGTTGGACAACTACTTCCTGTTTGGGATTTCCTTTAGCGGGGGCATCCGTTTTTTTTTTAAATCTTACCAAAAATTCAAATTCAATACATTTTTTTGCTTTAAAGAGATCTTATTAATGTGTATACATATACTAGTAGGTGTAGAAGTTCACAGATTACAAGGTTTACATGTCACTTGTAGGACTGCAAGTCCCTGGCTTGGTTGGAAGATACCAGTAAACTTAGCATTTCTGCAAATCACATGTTGCAAGAAATTACATGCATGTACTAATGTATATTATACAAGTTTTAGGGTGGGGGAGCAAAATGTTATTTGTAAGACTGCAAGTCCCTGGCTTGGTTGGAATATACCAGTAAACTTAGCATTCTGCAAATTACATCTTGCCATAAAAATTTACATTTTGATCAATATGATTTGCAGAACAGGATGCGATCCTCTAACATAATTTGCAAAATTATTTTAAAGATCGCAAGTCACTGGCGTGGTTGGAATATACCCGTAAACTTGGCCTGCTGCTGATCAACATTGCAGAATGTAATGTAATATACATGTGTACATGTACATGGAATAATTTATTGTGAAAAATTCTAATTCTTAATCAACATGCAATTTTTAAAGCTAATTTGACCAACAGTTTCAAGGCTGTATGTGGTTTGCCATGTAAGCCATCTAGAGTTTTGTGTATTTCCATTGAAATCACCTCAACATACCTTCATCTAATATTCAGTTGCTTAACTCGGATACAGAATTGACTGCAGTCTTCACCTCAGTGACTTATTACTGATCTTAGTGACTTACACAAATGTACTTGTATTACTAATGTATTTTGTATTAGTTGTTGAACTTGGATTTAAATTTGTTTGTACTATGTTTTTGAACCACTAGTTATCAATATAATGATATTCAGCCAGACTGTTATTTATTTAGATGTAAGAACAATTTAAACGTTTCCTCTAAATTTTTAGCATATTTCAAATGCATCATGATTATTAGTCAACTTTAACAGATTTCGTATAAAGAACACATCTTGTTTTCAAGGACACAGTTACCTCTTAATAAGTGACAAGATTCAGTCATGCTTATATTCTACATGTACTAGTACCTACTGATAACTATTTCATTAATCAACACTGAGTTTGCAGGTTCAAGTCTTGCTGCTGGCAAGGTGCACTCGATTGCAATATTAATTAACAAGGATTGCTAGTTTTCCGACATATAATACTTGCTTACATGTACTGCAAATTTATTGTTGTTTAACGTCCAGCAAGCAACATTTCAGTTATAATAAGGATACTACTGCAAATTTTAGGGAAGAACATGTACTAGTACTACATGTAGTTGGGATTTAAGTGCCAAATAAAAATTAAAAAGAATATTAACATGAATCACAATTCTAGCTTTGTGGTTTAGAAAAACTAATAAGTCTGCAAAAAACCTACAGTATAGAAACGTACAAGTACTAAAACATTTTTAAAAATTGCTATATTTAATGTACATACATCATAAACATGATGATTTTATTTTAACTTCCCTCTAAAAGTGGTATCTGCATCATCTGTACTAAGATATACATGATATATGCACTATTTCAACTTTTACTTGGATGAAATGAAGGTATCTACAGCGGAGCCATTAAGGTAGATATAGTTTGTCATCTACTTTTGATCACGACTGATGTGGTCTGTCAACAAAGAATTTTTGGGTTCAAGTCTCACTTTCACTCACTTTGGACAAAGTACATGTATGTAGATCCCAAAGTAACCCGATTGGTATTGCCATATTTCCTACGAAATTTCAGGGGTTTTCTCCAGCTTCCTCCCCCACATTAAAACCTGGAAGAAATGATGTAGCTGTTATCATTCAAATACCATATGTAGCAAGATTGTTTTTCATTCAGTTTTATAAAACATTTTTGTAAGGGTAATAAGCGGGGCCAAAAACTTTTCTGTTAACCTGTTTTGGACATTTTTACACATTAACAGTTTTTTGTCGTTATCTGTTTTATTAAAATTCACACTATTGTAACTGTTATAATGAAAATAAAAACCCTGTTTGCTGTTAACAGTCATAAAGCTGGTAACTGTTTATCAGATTTGTTTCTTCATTATCTGTTAATGCATTTTATTCACCACTTTTTTAACATGTTTAATGTAATTGAGTCTTCATATGACGGAGGATTCTATGAGATTCTGTCGTTATCTGTCTTTTTTTAATTTTTCGAAAAATCATTAAATTTGATGTTATCTGTTTCGGGAAAAAAAATTTTTTAACCTGTTAATGACTCCCACACACCTTTTCAATAAACACACAAAATTGTTCCCATGTACAAGTCAAGTGTTTTAGGAGTGACTTACCTAAAAAAAACATAGAAGGTACGTTTGCAATGTGTGTCTGTTACTTTGTGGAAAATATATCAATGGGTATAGTTGTAATTTATCATAATAAATCCATGCCTCAATTCTCAAATTGAGTATGTTAGGCTTATGTAAACCACAATTATTTTACAAGCAAAGAGTTCCATTAACATCACAATCATTTTGGTAGTGAAAACATCCGAATATATATGAATAGGGTGGGTTTTCAAATCTCCGTCTCCCCCCCCCCCTACTTTAAGGCTGAAATGAGACTCAAACCCACAACCTCAGTGTTGACAGACCACATGATCAATACTGGGAAAAGTACCTTGACCACTCGACCCCTAATTAAAGTTGCAAAAAAGGTTAATCTTCAAGTATAGTCTGTTTAAATGGTTTTTCATGAAAATTTTACCTATTTTGTGACATTCAAGTTTTAATAGAGCGAGGATTATGGAATATTAAAAGATAAAAACACCCTACCAGTGGCAGCGAAATCCTTGTCAATTAAGATTTGGAATCGAGCACATTTTGGTCCGAGTCGGATGGAGACTAGAACCAGCAACCCCAGCATCGACAGGCATGACAGGCATGTGATCATAGATCATAAGTTGTAGCAATTGATACAGCCATTTTTTTGTGTATATTAAATAAACAATAATTAAAGAATTTTACCTGTGATACACAACCTGTGAGTGCTTAACTCGTGACTCGTGTCTTAACTCCATGTACTTTATAGCCAACATTGCGACAATTTAATCACTTTAAATCCATTTGGTACAAGTATATGCAACCTAAGCCAATTAAATACATCCGATTTGTCCCCATAAATTATTGTAAGTTTCCTTTTGGATGTTGATTTATCTTTTCTTTTTACGCACATGTCATATTGTTTACATGTTTATCTCAAAAGCGCGGGAAAGGTCTCGTGGTTTGACTGAATACCAACTGAATACATCATCGTTCAATGATCTAAAACATTCTCATTTTTATAGAATTTATCCATCTAAATAAGTTGTTTCCTGTTAATTTTCTGTGAACTTTTCACGCACCTGTATTGTTGTTTACATATTTGCGTCAAAAGAGCGGGCAAAGTCTCGCGGTTTGTCCGAATACCGTCGAACGGTAACGAAAGTAGACGAATTTATGTGTACAATGTTTGATCCCCTAAGAAACAAATATGGCTGACTTAGTATGGAAAATCGATCTGGCAAAATGAAAAAACGGCCGCATTTCAAAAAACCGATTAACTGTGGAAAATAATTGTTACTTTCAAAAAGTGGAAAAAAAGATCTACTAAAGGACCATAAACTCGACCAAACGCGGTAGCAGTTTTCCATTTTGTGAAGCAAAATCCCGTCGGAATGACACGGTAAAATTGACTATAGTTATTTTTATTTTTTATTTTCAGCTATTTATATTTTAAAAGCTAGAATATGTTAAGAGATATTAAACACATTCTTAATGACATGGCCTAGCTCACATTTGCTAAACCAATAATTATACATTTTAACATATTAAAATTAATGCAAGAATTCTCACTTTCAATGTTGACAAATCCAAATTTGTCATTTAAGAGCTATTAAAATTCATGGAAAATTTTACATTCAGATGTTGTACAATTACTACAATGTCTTGATACACATTACCCACTTTTGTCTGTAGTCAGATATATCATTATAATTATAAAACCTCACTTAAAAAAACACTTACTGATTGGCTCTAAACAATATCTTGTGACTTAAATAAATGCGATGTCTTTCTAGACAACGCCAAAGATTTGCTTGCAGAGGATGACAATCTCGAAACCGAACCGGAAACGGGGAAACAATACTATTGTCACCCTCGAATTCATGTGATCGCCAACCGGAAACAGGAAGACAATACTATTGTCACCCTCGAAATCACGTCAGCTACCGGAAACAGGGTGACAATACCATTCCATTAAATTTGCAATAATGGATGTCAATGAAGTTTTGAAAACGCATAACTATGAGAAATAACCCCTTGTTTGGTCTATCTTGATTTGTTCGGTTTAATAAAACAATTGTGGCCTGCTTAATCAGTGGACATACAGAATTGTCAACTTGCTCGGGTTGTCTTCCCTCGGGCAGATAACCCACGCAAGTTGACAATTCTGGATGTCCACCTCTTAAGAAGTCCATAATTGTATAATATAGACTTACAACCCTTTAATTATAGGGCCACATTGATACCGTATAAGTGGTTTTTTTCGCGGTGATTTAATTTTCGCTATATTCGCGGTAAAATGTTTACCGCGAAAATATCAACGCGCGAAGTATTAGAAACAACCATTAAGCTATTTATTCTGATTACGTACCGCGAAAATTACTTTACGCTAAAATAAACTCGCACAGTTTTTCAACAAAAACGCTAAATTTTCCCCACGCGAAAAAAACCACTTATACGGTACATTGATCAGCTTTATGGGCTAGACCCATGGAACCATTCTCTAGGACCCACTTATTTCCTGTAATGTCCAACAATAGCTTTTTAATAAATTTTAGAGCAGCATATCTGGAGTCCATTAATTGTGCAGCTCCTGAGTTGATATTGATTTCAAAACACAATCATCCATAAGAATAAGTATACATGTATATATTCTGTTCCAGGTCTTCCCCAAGTAATGGAATTGGAAAAACATCTTCTGCAGAATGGTTTACAGACAATATATCTGAGACAAGTAAGATTATTTGTAAATATGCATCATGTTTTTAAGCTGAAATAAAAAAAGCTTAATTAAGTAAGGCTACATTTATGTTACAAAGGGTTGTAGTTTTACCAAGTATAGAGCAAATCTGTTTAATCAGAACAAATTGACCAAGTGTAGATTTGCACGAGAGCTTTTTTTCTGTACTGATATTAATCAGATATAAAGTATATATCTAAGGAAAGGTAAAAAATAATTATTACTTTAACTGGTATCTCCTTATGTTTTTCTCTTGGACATGTCAAATAATCTAAGTTATGGAACTTGAAACATCTATTTTAAAGAAGACTTACTTATTTCATTTTAAAACTTTCTCTATTTTTTGGTTTAGTTTATATCATATTTTTATTAACTATCTGCATGTACAATGCAGCGACCAATAACAAAAAGAAGGGGAGCAAGTGAAAGTTTTAATTTTAATTAGATTGATCTTATAACATACTGAATTACCTATCAGTTTGTGTTGTATTTTCAGGAACATCTTATCAATATGCTGTAGTTGGTATCATTGTTATTGTGGTGATCTATATAGGTAAGTATACAATATAATGGTTGTCAGGATTTTTTTAGATTATTTGGAACAAATGTCTGTGAACAATTTTAAAAAATAGGCAAACTCAAGGCAGCTTTTATTTATTTTTATTTTATTTCTATTTTCTGGATAAATATGCAGAACACCAATGCAATGAGTCAACTTAGGTTTTTTGGCTACTTGTTCATAAGACAACTTGAAAAATAGAAATAAATAGAGTAATCAGTCTGTCCATCTGTCCAAAATCATATCCGGCTCATAATTTTGTCTTTTTAGGTAGACATTTGATATTTAGTATGTTGGTAGATAATATCAAGACTCGGTACATGCATGAACGTAAACATTGTAGATTTTTTTCCAAAATCTTTCCAGTAATAATATTCTAGTTTTATTTTTGTATGGCTGGCTTTCATTGGTCAACATACAATTCAAAACAAATGATATTGTAAGATACTGTTTGCCCAAGTCTTGAAGCATATAGAATTGTATTGTGTATTATCTGGGTCAAAGAAAGTTTTACTTTTAATACCATATGTACAGTAACAACCATGATGAAGAGGTCAGTTGCGGGATTTTTTTTATATGTGGGTTTACTGTTCACACCAACAAATATGTAAAAGAAGCCTACAAAGAAGTGCAATAATGGTAGCAATGAAATCACTACTGCCACAAAAACCAGAAGTATAAAGAAATGAAAGGATGTATACAGAAATAACATTTTACATTAATGAAGCACAAGAAATCATTTAACTTGATAATGTGTACTTCTTAATAACATTTACAAGGGTACACTGAAAAACTATGTGGAGTGCTGGGGTAATGTGGCTGTTTGTGAAAACAATGGGATAATTTAGTTTTTAGATTCAAACTGAAAAACACTCTCATCAACTTTCTTGAAATTTTTAGGATTGTTGATATTAATTTGTGAACTAACTTTCGCATAGAGTTAAGGGACTTAGTTTATGATAAGTTGGGTATTTTTACGTTTTCACACTCCTAACCCAACAAAGCTTTCATAATTTTTCTTGAAATTTTGGGGCACTGTTGAAATCGATAGATGTGACTATGTCTCATCAGTGCAGATATAATTATGCATCCATGAATACATCTCTTGTCCATATCTTAAAACAGGCATATCAATCACTCATCGTGTACCTGTTTATTGTATGTTCCTTTAATGAACAATGGGGTAGCATAAAGCCGCCACTTTGTCCCTGCCTCTTTCAATTCCTTAATAGTGTCAAGCCCATAACTTTCTTGTTTATGGGTGAGTATTCCCAATTTTTGGTTCAAGTGGTTATTTAACTTTTTAAAAAAACATGCAACATTCGGGTCAGTACCCTGAAGATACTGTCACATTGAAGTAAATATGTGTTCAAGGCCATACATGCAACTTTGTTGTTTATCAATCTTCAAATTATGTGCCACAAGTGATCACTACATCAAGACAAGTGTTGCTCTACAATCAGGTTACTACCTTGATGATGCACGGTCATGCACAGCAAATCTGTGAATGGCCCATATTGTTTGCTTATTGACCCTCAAATTATGTGGCACGAGTGATCATCACATAACATTGTACAACAGTCAGGTCACTAGTGTGAGCAAAGTCATCTTCTACCATTTTTGGGGTTTGAAATATGATTTTACTCTCATTTACGCAAGTAACCAACATATTCATGAAATTTGGTACACAGGTACATGATGAAATTTCTGGCAAAATTTGCTAAAGCTGTGTACAGTATTTCACACTTGGTCACAAAAAAATGGCTAAGTGCAGGACATCTGTGTTGCTGATAAAAATTTCTTTTTTAATATTTGTATGTGGTTCAGTATAAGTCACTTTATGGTAGTGGAACTGTTGTTTTTTGAAGGACGCCCTAAAAAGTCCTGGACTGTATCTGCAACACTTTCACTCGAGTTTTTCCATTTGATGATGAATGATATTTGTATATTGTGATGTTGAATCAATATTACCTTTAACCCTCTTGCTGCAGAATATATTTATCGATTTATCGCGCCCAATATCAAAACAAGTCTTTGTTCTACGACGTTGCAAAATTTGCGCTTCTATAGAGCTTTAATAATTCATCCATTTCCCAGCGTTTACACATTATTACCCGCAAATATTAATTGGATATCCTGCGCTTTTTAATTATAGGCTTAAAGTTATAAATATCAGCTTAAAAATGAATATATATTAATGAAAATGCAACGGAAGGCATTTAGCTTGAATATTTACTACTTCTAATGTACAAAGTGTATAGAGATCCATACTTTTCAATTATCTTTTGTTTCTCCTAACTATAGTGCTCAACATATACTCTGTAAACTATCAGAGAACCGACAGAAATGCATTAAAATAGAGGGTATTATATATATTCACTGAAAAAAAAGAAACACAACATAAAAAAATATTATTTTAACAATTTATCATATAAAAAGTTGATACAGAAATATAAAGTTCATGAGTTCTTGTACCATGGAATATAACATTTTGTTGCATATTGTCAATAAATCACCCAAACAATGTCAGTACCTGTTGTGCCCACCATTTGCTTGTAACACAGCCCTTACTCTTTTTGGCATGGATTCAATTAAACCTTGAGTACGAACACGCTGTATCCTTTGCGTTAAGATTGCCTTGGATATGTATCAGCTTTGTGTTCCTGGCGTAAGAATCAGCGGCCCACATCATAAAACTGCCTCCGCAAAAATTGTGTCTTTCTACAACACAGTTTTGCTCAAAACGTTCATTTCCGCGCCTGTACACTCGTATGCGACCATCTCGCTTCTCAAGCAGAAAATGTGACTCGACGATGAACCAGTTCTGTAAATTCCATACACGAACGATAGTACACCATCTAACACTTGTTCTTCGGTGTTGGCGTCTCAGTGTTGCTCCGACGTAAGGTCTGTTTGCCCGCAATCCATGTGGGCGTAACCGATTGCGTACTGTCTGTGATGATATACGGCGCAACCCAGGGACGTTTACAGCTGTTTCTGTAGCAGCAATAGTCCTGTTCTGTAGATGGAATAATCTAATGTAACGATCCTGCGCCCGAGTAGTAACACTCGGAAGCCCTGAACGTAGTCGGTCTTTTGTAGTATCAAGCTTCTGTTAGCGTGTTCAAAGGCGTGGAATTGTGCTACGATGAACATTGTACGTTCTGGCAACAGCATTCTGTGATTCCCTGGCCTCGATTCGACTGGTTACGATATTCCGGGTAGCAACATCTAACCTTGGCATAACGTCGTCTCATCAGAATTTTATTTTACAACTGGGAGCCATACTGGAATGGTTCTCAGATCTCGACCAACAAATCCGCCCAGCGCGTCCCCGTGTGGCGGATAGCGGAAACCATCTCGTGGGGGGGTGGGGGGTTGTCAGGTCATAACACACAAAGCCTGTCCCCGGACCATAATGGGTAACGTGTTTGGAGAGGGCCACTCTCCTTGCACGATAAAGACCCCTTTTGTACATTTGAAAAAGAGTAGGCTCATTGTAGCCGCTACAAAAGGCTAAATTCTCCGACCCTACCCAATACTCCGTACTTTTCTAGTGCCAGTCAAAATCTGATCTCTGTATTTTAAAGCAGTTAGTGTGCATTCTAATGGATACAAGTCTAACTTACAGTCATATGAGAAGCAGCGCCAAACTGTCACTTCGCCACTACCAAAAGCTGTGTTGCGTTGACGCCATACCCGCATCATACATCAACTGGTTTCAGAAGAAAACTACTTTCGTCGGACCAATGAATTCTTTTCCAAGAGCGAATATTCCAGCTGATATGGTCACGGGCCCACTGCAGCCGGGCATCCTTATGTCTTTGTGTAAGTGCTGCTCGCTTTATTGGTCTCCGTGCTTGATGTCTTCCGCAGTTTAGCCTTCTGTTTACTGTCCGTCTACTGATTCTAACATGGACATTCCATCGACTACGCAACCTGTTTGCAGTGGCCAATGGTTGTTTTCTAGCAAGTCTTCGAAGTAGTCTATCTTCTCTCTATGTTGTCTTCTTCGGTCGCCCTGCTCTTGGCCTTTCCCCAACAATACCAGTTTCATTATATCGTCTCATTAGCCTACTGATGACAGAATGGATAACATTGAACCTATCTGATACCTGCCGCTGTGTCATTCCAGCCCTTATCATACCAACTGCTTGCCATCTCTCTGCATCTGCTAGTTTTCGACGTACCATGTTGAAATGATTTCAAAACAGGATAAATTTTACCTGTTACGCACGTGCACATGATGAAACGAAAAAGGGCGCCAAACTTGGGCTTTCAAAAGCTGAGGGTAGTGTTTTTCTGACGCAGTCGGTATTATATTCACTTTTTACCCTTTGACCTCATGACACTTCACCTCTCGAAAAAGCAAGTCACGTGATCGTAATTCTGTTTCTTGATAAGTCAAAAACCAATTAAACGGGGGTTCGGAACATGGAGGTTAATTGGACAGGGGTTCGGAACAGGTTTGTAAATTGGCAATTCATCTTTCAAATTGTGTACAATTATTATAAGATTTTACCGTCTGTTTGTTTATAAAATTATTTCATAGTGGAATTTAAGTATTCAGAACGATAGAGATGAGATGCAGTTTGTAAAATTTTATATCAAACAATTTTTTATTTGAAGTACAGAGCAAATTAAAACGCATATAACACGCTGGATTTTGGCGGGCTTTTATGAAGTGTAAAAAAGACGAAGTGAAGAAATTTTAATTAATTTGTTAAATAAATACAAATTAACAATCATTTTATATACATGTTGATATTAAATCAAATACATTATTATTGTTCTTGGGCGTCCGTCGTAGTACACACATAGATAGAGAGTTGTGGCTCTAATTGTAAAGTATACTTTGCTTATTCAGTAAATTTTAAACTATAAACATTTAATTACAAAATTTCTAATATTCAATTTGTTTACATTATTGTATAACTGCTTTGGTGCTCGGAGAAAAACTTCTTTCTATATCTAAGGCAGTGGGTTTCAATACATAATAGCAATAAACGTTCTGGAATACATGTACACTGGGACTAATATAACTAACGGGATTGGACACTCGCTAAGTCCTCAATTTAAAAAGTACGATTTCCTTGTCGCGCGAGACCGGAACGAGATTAAACGAGAACGCAGAAATGACAGCATCTATAGTACAATACGGTACTAATATTTCAGTAAAAATTTGTGCAATTATCTTGTGACAGTAAATATTTTTATTTTTTTATTTTAAGTGTTTTATTTGCCTCATTGTATTATCGTGACCATGTTTTATCATTTAAAAATATATTGAAATCAGCGAAAATCGGGAGCTTTTTTAACGGTCGCCATTTTTGTACATGTATGTCATTTTTACGAACTTTATACTTTAAGACTATATATCATCGTAATGCAAAATTACACATTTAAAAGGTATAGACCATCCAATTGGTCTTTTTTGTCGCGTTGCAGCATATATTATTTTTGTTGTGAATCCCCAGTTATTATCGGATTACGTAGCATGAAATATTAGCACGTTTTCGGGAAGACGGCGCAAATTTCTAAACGGTCCCCTTTAATAAAACCAATCTACGCCTTTATTATGAACGCATTATTCTTTTTTCTTTCACATTCTGAAAGAATGATGTTTTATGAATGCACAGAAATAGGTCATAATTGATAACACGATTAATAAGCATACTTTTTTTACCTTTTTTCGAACACTTTTTTCCACGAGGACATCTCCATCCTTTTACGTATTTTCAGCTTCTATTTTACAAGAAACTCCTTAATTTTAAATGCAAATGATAAAAAATTCAGAATTGGAATAAGTATTTTTACAACCCATTCTCTTTTAATTTGGCGTACACCTGTTGCAATTGTTATGTAATCACAGGTGTGGTGAACAAATGGTTCAATAAACAACGGTGTCAAAAGTTGTCTGAGGGTACACCCTAGGTAGCTAATACCTGTGTCATCATATAAATTGTCTAATTGGTGAAAACTATAAACATCAAATAAAATCATACAAGGCGGTTTTGATTTTAATTCACTGGGACTAGTACAACAATCGAATTTTAGAATTAAAAACTTTTGTTTTTGTTTTTTGTTTGTTTGTTGTGTATCTTTTTTATTTCTTTCTGTTTTTGTTTTTTGTTTGTTTGTTTTTGAGCTCACCTGACCCAGGGTCAGGTGAGCTATTGTTATCACTTTGCGTCCGTCGGCGTCGTCGTCGTCGTCGGCGTCTGTAAACTTTTTACATTTTAATCTTCTTCTCTGAAACCCCTTGGCCAGTTGAAACCAAACTTGGCCATAATGTTCATTGGATGGGCCTTTACAAAGTTTGTGTTTTTTATTTGGATTGGAAAACCAATATGGCCGCCGCCGCAGGACTTAGTTTAACATAGAACCCTATGGCCCTATGGGAAAAAAGTTAAAAATGGTTTCTTCTCTGAAACCGGTTAACCAATCAAAACAAAACTTACTAGCAATATTGTTTGGATGGTCCTTTATAAAGTTTATGTTTTCTATGCCAACTGGAAATTCAAAATGGCCACCACCGCAGGACTTAGTTTAACATAGGACCCTATGGGAAAAAGTTTAAAAAGGCTTCTTCTCTGAAACTGGTTAACCAATGGAAACAAAAACTTACTAGCAATATTGTTTGGATGGTCCTCTATAAAGTTTGTGTTTTTTATGACAATTGAAAATTCAAAATGGCCGCCAACACATGACTTAGTTTAATATAGGACCCTATGGGAAAAAGTTTAAAAGGCTTCTTCTCTGAAACCGGTTAACCAATGGAAACAAAAACTTACTAGCAATATTGTTTGGATGGTCCTCTATAAAGTTTGTTCTTTTTTATGACAATTGGAAATTCAAAATGTCCGCCACCGCAAGACTTGGTTTAACATTGGACCGTATGGGAAAAAAGTTTAAAAAAGGTTTCTTCTCTGAAACCAATTAACCAATGGAAACAAAACTTACTACCAATATTATTTTAGATGGTCCTTTATAAAGTTTGTATTTTTTATGCCAATTGGAAAATCAAAAGGCCACCACCGCAAGACTTAGTTTAACATAGGACCATATGGGAAAATTTTTTCAAAGGCTTCTTCTCTAAAACTGGTTAACCAATGGCAACAAAACTTACTAGCAATATTGTTTGGATGTCCTCTGTGAAGTTTATGTTTTTTATGCCAATAGGAAAATCAAAATCGCCACCACAGCATTACATAGATTACTTAGTTTAATATAGGACCCTATTGACAAATTAAAAATATCTTTAGTTTTCTTTTTTGTTTGTTTTTTTTTATGTGTGTGTTGTGTTTTTTCTAATTTGTTTAATTTTTGTAATTAAATGCATCAATGTATTGATATTTACACGTAACTTCTCGAACAGATTGTATCGTACAAAAGCCGTATATACGGTCATATCCGTGTCGACACTTGTTCGCAAATTAGAATTTGGCGCGACGAGGAAAAGTATACGATATCGTTAGATTCCAGTCCCGTTGATTTATGGGTTCCTGATGTACAACAAAGTACATGTAGATGTATCTAAATTATCAATTTTAGGTTAACTGTATGCTTGGTAAATCTATTAATATAGAAAAGACGTAAATAAAATAATCTGTTGAAATATAAAAATACATATTGGGGGGGGGGGGGGGGGGCACACATGTATAAATTAATCATTTCACATGGGACTAGTGTAAATTTATAGGTTCATGATTTCTTTCACGTAGTAATAGTTTTCCTTCTGTACTTCCCCAAAAATTTCCATCAAACATTTCTGGTCTATTGAAACGGGGAATTTGTATGACAATAATGGCGATTCGTAGTTCAATGCATAACTCAATTTATATCTTTACTGCGTCGGTTATCTTTTTTAAAGATAGTACCTGTTAAATCTCTATTGTTATTGTATCGTGAATCGAGCGATTTAAAAATTTTAACAATAGATACTACAAACCTAGCTTTTGTTGATAACATTTGTACAAAGAACCAGAAACAATTAATTTTTTATTTATTTGAAGCAAAACCTGGTGGTTCCTAACTTATGGCCACGTGTATATATTTGAATATTTATAGGTTATTTGTCCGCAAAAAAATTTTTCGAAAAAAATTATTCGATATTGCGTTTCTTTTTTGAGTTAGTATAATATCTTAGCTCTTATTTACATAGTAAAATGAAATAACAAAAATAAAAAATATATAAGTCGATTCTTTTCAGTTTGCAGATTTAAAAGAATTCTTCAAATTATATACTCCGGTAACTGTATGATTTGTTTTTTCAGAAATCATTGACACATAATCCCATATCATAGTCCTCGAAATCTTAGGCTAAATTTGTTCGTCGACATCAGAGCGACTCTCCTCCGAGTTGGGACGCCACTTCAATAATAACGTCACTCACTGAGGCTTAATAAATGTGTACTCAGTTGCGTTGTATTGTTGGATCGTTGTTTCATATATATAGACATATTCCAAAACATGTCATAAACTTAACATTATGCTATAGTTATATTTATATTACAAAACTACTGTGTTTTTGAGAGGATTTTTTTAGGAAATAATTGTCAATTTCAAAATATAATTTTTTGGGTCTACAAAAGGATCATAAGCTTCACCATACGCAACCTCCACCAAAACACGCAGACTTTTACTATTATATAGATACCCGCGATAATGAAATTTTCATACTTACCTACAACTTGCTTCAAATAGGTACTTATAAATAAGTTTATTAGCTAGTCCCAGCTTCAAACAATTAAATCTATAATAAAGAAACGACTAGAACCCAATATTGGGGGATGAAAGTATTTGATACGTTTTATTAGCTCACCTGACCCAAAGGGTCAGTGTGAGCTATTCTCATCACTTTGCGTCGGCCGTAAACTTTTTACATTTCAATCTTCTTCTCCACAACCACTTGGCCAATTGGAACCAAACTTGGCAGGAATGTTTATTGGGTGGTTCTTAACAAAGTTTGAGTTTTGGTGCGGATCAAATATGAAACATGGCTGCCAGGGCCATTTATGCGTTTTGATTGGCTGAAATTCAAAAATCTTCTTCTCATAAACTGCTTTGCAGATTGATTTGAAATATTGCAGAAATGTACCTTAGATGGTCCTCTACAAAGTTTGAGTATTTTGTGCCGATCCAAAATCCAAGATGGCCGCCATCGCAGGACATAGTTTAACATAGGACCCTATTGGAAAAACATACAAACAACTTCTTCTCTGAAACTGTTCCACACAATGAAGCCAAATTAGTAAGGAAATGAAGGTTGGATAATTATCTTATTGTTTTGGGTTTTTCGAGCCAATTACAAATTCAACATGGCTTCCAGGGCCATCTGGAATTCAAAAATCTTCTTCTCATAAACTGCTTGGCAGATTGATTTAAAATATTGCAGAAATGTACCTTAGATGGTCCTCTACAAAAGTTTGAGTTTTTTGTGCCGATCCAAAATCCAAGATGGCCGCCATCGCAGGACATAGTTTAACATAAAACCCTATGGGAAAAACATACAAACAACTTCTCTGAAACTGTTCCACACAATGAAGCCAAATTATGAAGAAATGATTAATGGATATTTATCTTATTATTTTGAGTTTTTTTAGTCAATTGCAAATTTAACATGGCTTCCAGGGCACTAATGGGTTCTGATTGGCTGAAATTTCAAAAATCTTCTTTTTACAAACCGCTTAGCAGATTGATTTGAAATATTGAACAAATGTACCTTAGATGATCCTCTACAAAATTTGAGTTTTTTAAGGCGATTCAAAATCCAAGATGGCCGCAACGGTGGAACACAGCTTAACATAGGACCCTATGGGAAAACCATACAAACAGCTTCTTCTCTGAAACTCAGTTACACACAATTTAACCAAATAATGCAGAAGTGAATCTTAGATAGTACAGGGATTTTCCTACCTTTTTTCAAATGGGGCCTGGGCCCCTGTTAATTGGGAAAATTACGACGTAAATTCCACAATTGGGAAAAGTCTTAAATATGAATAAAGTAAAAACATTGCTTTTAAACATCAATGTTTTTAACGAAAATGTTTCTTGTATGTAATTAGTCATGAATGACAAGATGGAATTTATAAGCGTGACCTGAAAACTGACAAATTCAAATCAGTTTTCATAAATATTTTGGAAAAAGTTATCAAAATTTACATATGTAGCCAACTGTGCTGACATCATACTCAAAGAGAAAAATTTCCATGAATCTTGGTGGAATTAAATAGAAACTGAGTTGCAAACATCAGATTTTACTTTCACTCTCGTTTGTTCTGGGGTCTTAATAAATGACTGGATAAGAACTTAATCAGATATACAAAACTCTAAAAATGTGTATTGCGTTGGCATTTAGTTTACCCTGATTCGTATGCTAATCGGCATTCAACCGAACCTTCGCTACCGACCATTGTCATAGATGGGTCTAGAGGTGCAAGAAAACTCATGATTTTCTATTCACAAAGGCTCTGGTCAATATTTAATTTCGTAAAAACAAAATTTCCTAGTTTTGATACAGTACGTCATCGTTCCACTTCGGTAGTATTTCGCGTTGTGTAATACCATTTTTGAACGTTAATGCAGGGTCACGCTTCATTCCAAATGTATTCCTCCGACTTATTCTTTTCTAGACAAAGCTATTTGAACCAAAAAAAAACGCCCATATTACTGGACATTGTAAAAATAAAGTAATTTGTCTTATTTGCAGCATACAATTATCTTTCATATTATTGAACAAAGATCCGCGACTTACCAAATCACAGGGTTTTTTTTATATCATACCGGAATCTGCGTTTGGTATAAAACAAGCAAGCTCTAATATAAAACTGGTTGCCGTTATGACTAAAGATACCGGGAACAGTAATTATAAACCAATGTTCGCGAAGTAATCAGATTTTGATTTTGTTTGTAATATTTCGGCTTAGCGTGGTTGAATTTATTTTTAGAAACCGGATTACAAAACCTCCTGAATTGGGAATTTTCACTTTCATAATTGGGAAAAAAATATGGGTTTTTGCCGTTGGGAATGGGGCCGAATATCGGCCCCAAAATAAAGGCAGGAAAATCCCTGTATTATTTTAAGTTTTTCAAGCCGATAGGAAATTCAACATGGCTGCCAGAGCTGCAAATGCGTTCTGACTGGCTGAGATTTCAAAATTTGTTTTCTCACAAACCACTTGGCAGATTTTAGGATATTTGATATTGTATAGTCCTCTACCAATTTTGAGTTTTTTGTTTCGATCCAAAATACAAGATTGCTGCCACCATGGAACATCTCTTAACATACTAACCTATGAAAAAACATAAAAATTGCTTCTTCTCAGAAACTGTCCTACTGCTGATTGGAAATTCAACATGGCAACATTCTTTGAAATAGCATCTTCACATAAACTCTTTAGCATTTAATATCAAAAATTTGCAAGAAAAGTCTTGTCTCTTAAAAAGTTTTTTTGTAAGTCAGGTGAGCGATACAGGCTCTTAATAGCCTCTAGTATTTATTTCATAATCCCTATCGTCCAAGAGCACTGTTTAAGTAGGATCGGACATAAACAATTTTATTGATGTGCACGCACTATGCAGTTACAAATTTATATAATACAATATTATATAATATAAATGTTTGATTTGTAGTGCTGTTTATTATGCCCCAGCGACGACATGTCGGGGGGGGGGCGGGGGGCATTAAGTTTTACTCATGTCCGTCCGTACGAATTTCCGTCAAGCTTTTCTCAGAAACCGTAAATAGAACAATTTGAAATTTGGCAGGGTGGTTCAGTATCCCAAGTTGTATGTCCTAAGCGACTTTCAGACCTGTCGGACAACTACTTCCTGTTTGGGACTGGGCCGATATGAAAATGTGTGAACACGAGTATGAAAAGTTCCATCAAGCTTTTCTCAGAAACAGTACATGAGAACAATTTGAAATTTGGCAGGGTGGTTCAGTATCACAAGTTGTACGTCCTAAGCAACTCGACCTGTCGGACAACTACTTCCTGTTTGGGACTAGGCTGATATGAAAATGTGTAAACACGAGTATGAAAAGTTCCGTCAAGCTTTTCTCAGAAACAGTACATGAGAACAATATGAAATTTTGCAGGGTGGTCCAATATCACAAGTTGTACGTCCTAAGCGACTTTCAGACCTGTCGGACAACTACTTCCTGTTTGGGACTGGGTCAATATGAAAATGTGTGAACACGAGTATGAAAAGTTCTGTCAAGTGTTTCTCAGAAACAGTACATGAGAACAATTTGAAATAATTTGGCAGATTGGTTCAGTATCACAAGTTGTACGTCCTAAGCGACTTTCAGACCTGTCGTACAACTACTTCCTGTTTGGGACTGGGCCGATATGAAAATGTTTGAACACGAGTATGAAAAGTTCCGTCAAGCTTTTCTCAGAAACAGTACATGAGAACAATTTGAAATTTGGCAGGGTGGTTCAGTATCACAAGTTGTACCTCCTAGGCGACTTTCAGACCTGTCGACTAACTACTTCCTGATTGGGGCTTAATTTAGCGGGGGCATCTGTGTCCCATGGACACATTCTTCGATTTTATTTTATCTTCAACAAGAAAAGAAAATTATACCCTGAAAATAATGAATCATGGTTGATGTAATACATACAAGTAAAGTGCTGACATGTGTCACTCGGACAATTTTAATGCATTATTTAATTCGGTCTTCCAAACTCATATCTATGTATGTATGCATGTATGTGTGTGTGTATATGTGCATATATGTATGTATGTATTTATTTATAGTGCATTTTAAATGTAACAAGTTCCGCAGATGTTTGAAGATTCTCTGCTGGAACCTTTTGCAAAATAAATCAACTTTGGTGTCTACTTCAAACAATATCAATAGGACTTTAATAGTGCGCTCAATGCATCTCTTGTACTCATATTTTGTGACTTGTAATTGGTTGAAATCATTTCAATATGTTCTAAATGTTTGTAGATGGTTTAAATATAATACTTTTTTTTTAAAGTCATTCGATATCACATATATTTTCAGTGCTACTTCTGGTGTTGTTTATAGATGGTGAGTATGTACTTTAACTCATTGTATGACCAGTATGCATAAACTTTACTTGATTTTAAAATTAATCATTACAAATACATTGTATTTGCCATTATTAAACATTGGGATGTTTATCAATATTTTGTACAATTTAACCCAATGTGAAACTACTTAAAAATAAATGTACACAGCTGAATATTGTATGACCAACGAACACATCATGCCTCTGACCTTTCACAACAATTTATGAAACATGTCTTAAGCATATACAAATAACATATAGAACTTGTGTCAAAAAATAAAGCACTACTGTACAAAACCTTTCGCAATTTATACCAATATTGTATAGAACATTTACCATCAATGTATCAAACCTGTCTCAAACATATACCCTGGGACCATACTGGGAGGGTTCCCAGTGCTCGATCAACAGAGCAGCCCAGCGCGTCCCCGGGTGGCGGATGGGGGAGACCCTCTCGTTGGGGGGTTGTCAGGTCATAATACGGAAAGCCTGATCGCGGACCGTAGTGGGTAACGTGTTTGGAGAGTGCCACGTTCCTTGCACGATAAAGACCCCTTTTGTAGATTTCGAAAAAGAGTAGACTCATTGTAGCCGCTACAAAAGGCTAAATTGTTCGCCCCTACCCAAAACTCCTTACTTTTCCAGTTGCAGTCAAAATTGTATTCCCAGTGACCCATCCCACCCCCATTTTCCGTTGATTTATTGTTTGTTAACTTGTTCCCGTCCTGAATATAACTGAAATACTGCTGTTGTTGTCAATAAAAATGTTTATTTTACTCCCATTTCTTATCCACCTAAACCACTGGATACCCATCTCTTATCTGCAACTCCACAACATGCACAACTCCACCTACACCACAGAATGGAAAATATTGTGTAAAATGTACTTAACAATTTGATGGTTATGGCATGATATTGGTTGCACAAATTCAATAATTTCAATTCAATTTTTCATGTTTAATTGGTATATTTTGTTCATTTATATGGTATATTTTTGTGTTTAAATGCAATAATTTTCATTTCAATTGGTAAAATTTTCCTATATTTTTCATTCAATTGGTATAATTTTTCATTTATATCCTACAATTTTCATTTATATTCAATAAATTTTATTCAATTATTGGTATAATTTTTTCATTTATATGTGATAATTGTTTATATATGTGCAATAAATTTCATTCTATTGGTATAATTTTTCATTTACATGCCATAATTTTTTCATTCATATGCTTTAATTGCATGATGGGAAATATATTTGATGTCACTGTGTCAAAATGTGAAGCGATGTTTGTGATACATAAATAAGCTGCCTTAGCTTTACAGTATTGAATTGTTAGCCGAAATTGCACGAATTCCAAAGTTATTCTGCTTGTTTTGGTTTAATTCTAATCACAAACATCTTTTAAAATTTGACCCAGCGATGTCAAAATTATTTCCCAGCATGCAATCATAGCATATGAATGAAAAAATTGTCGCATATAAACCCGTCTTTTATCCATAACTCAACTTACACTCTGAATGGAATTTTGTGTCTTTTGCAGAATACTTGTCACCTACTACCATTGTGGCCATATATGTTACATTTTGATTAGAATGATATTTGGGGTTTTCCAAAGTAAAACATGGAATTTGTTATTAATTGACATAGAGGGTACCCATCTCTTATCCCCAAGGCTGAAATTAAAATAAACTTTCCCCGAGGGTATCACCAGCCCAGTAGTCACACTTCGGTGCTGACAGGAAAATCATTGATTCCAACAGTGATAAAGTCATTTTCTAAATTTACTGACTAGAAATTTCACAAAATATTTTAATTCTAAGGTTTTTTCTATTTCAAGGTGTAGATAGCCTTAGCCGGATTTGATATAACGTTTTGGAATTTTGGTTATATAAGCTCTACAACATCTTAATCATTTGGATTTTTACATATTGTTTGGGTTTGAGCGCTACTGATGAGTCTTGATTAGACGAAAGGCGCGTCTGGCGAAGAAAAATTTTTTGTTAACCTTGGTATCTTTGACGACATTTTAATTGAAAACGCCTCAAGGGATTTGAATGATATTTTGCACAGCTGTTCAGTACAATAAAATACAGGTCAAGTTCAATTTTCAGGATGATCCGAATAATATTGTTGAAGTTTTGCCACTTTATTAATTTTCAAATTTGACAATTATGAAATTTTCTGGTCTAAGAAAGATAACTCATTTCTTTCTAGTATATAGTGGTTGTATAGTATATACAATATATTATACTAGTATATACAAATATATTAAACTATTGTTGAATATCGTGGCGGGGTATCATTTAATGTCCCATTAGATGCCCTATTTTCTTCAGATTTGAAGCTTTGTTTATGAAGATAACTACACATCTTCATGCAACTGTTTACACAGATACAGCATAATGACATCTCTTTGCTGGCAAAATTCTGTAGGGCTGTACTAAATACTTCATACTTGAGTGAACTTAGAAAGAAGGGGTTGTTTACAAATATCTGTCTAGTAGGACATCAGTGATGCTGAGACACAGTTTCTTGTTTTTATTTACAAATTGTTTCATATAGTTGAGAAAATTGATCTATTTACAGCAATTAAGTATATCTGTTAAGATAAAATTAAGATTGTTTTCTTGTATCTATTTTTTTAAATATTAACAATGATTCGCCTGGTAAGATGTATATGATATCTGTATATGTTTCATTTCAGTTCGACCATATCTCATCAGAACTGACGTACAGTACAGAGAGGATCTGATTGTTGACGAATGTGATGAAAGTTTGAAATACACAGTGATCCCAGGAGATGATCTAATCATAGAATGGGAGGTGAAGTCATGGTTACCTGTAAAGTCATTTTTTGTTCAGAAGGATGGGGAAAATGTACAGTTAGACAACAACAAATATAAATTAAAATCTACAGATGGAAGAAAACTGTCACTCACAATAAATAAACTAGAACCAGTAGGTGCAGGAACATACACATGTATAGCCACCAATGTTCTTGGACTGTCCAACAATTTTGCTGACAGATGTGTCAATTGGCTATTGAAAATGGAAACTGGACTAGACTTCAAAAAATGCTTGATGAATTTTCCTGTATGTAGATTGGCAGTAATAAATCCACTTCAAGTAAATATAATTAGTAAGTATTTATTAGACTAATGTATAAATTTAAATCAGTCTCATTTGAAATAACTTCAAACAGCATCTTTAAATTTGTCTGACTGCTGAATTGTACTTGCTACTTGAATTTTGACTTGTGCTGTTGATCACTTTCCTTTCTGTTTTTATATATAGTGTATATGAAGGGTGCATATAATGTTGTCAAGAGCTGACAGAAATAAACAAATATTATTGAAAGTAATTTTAGAAATTTCATGGATTGTCGACTTTTTGCAAACTTGTTATCTACGTCTTGATCAAACAGCACAAGCCTTATTGCTTTTCAGGTTAGTTTAAATTATTATTTTAAACTAATTTTTTAGCGCCACTGATGAATTTTGATTAGACAAAATGCGCGTCTGGCGAAGAAAAAAATTTGTTAACCTTGGTATCTTTGACGACATTTTATTTACAACCACTGGGTCGATGCCTCTGCTGGTGGACTGTTAGTCCCCGAGGGTATCACCAGTCCAGTAGTCACACTTCGGTGCTGACAGGAAAATCATTGATTCTAACAGTGATAAAGTCATTATCTAAATTTACTGACTAGAAATTCACAAAATATTTTAATTCTAAGGTTTTTTCTATTTCAAGGTGTAGATAGCCTTAGCCGGATTTGATATAACGTTTTGGAATTTTGGTGATAAAAGCTCTACAACATCTTAATCATTTGGATTTTTACATATTGTTTGGGTTTGAGCGCCACTGATGAGTCTTGATTAGACGAAAGGCGCGTCTGGCGAAGAAAAAAATTGTTAACCTTGGTATCTTTGACGACATTTTATTTGCAACCACTGGGTCGATGCCTCTGCTTGTGGACTGTTAGTCCCCGAGGGTTTCACCAGCCCAGTAGTCACACTTCGGTGCTGACAGGAAAATCATTGATTCTAACAGTGATAAAGTCATTGTCTAAATTTACTGACTAGAAATTCACATAATATTTTAATTCTAAGGTTTTTTCTATTTCAAGGTGTAGATAGCCTTAGCCGGATTTGATATAACGTTTTGGAATTTTGGTGATAAAAGCTCTACAACATCTTAATCATTTGGATTTTTACATAATGTTTGGGTTTGAGCGCCACTGATGAGTCTTGATTAGACGAAAGGCGCGTCTGGCGAAGAAAAAAATTTGTTAACCTTGGTATCTTTGACATTTTATTTTTAGATTTATGTATATCTTTATGACATAACAATCAAGAAATTTAAATATCTGTGTCTGTAAATCAATTAGTTATTATTACATATATTTTCAGCATATTTATTACCATTGAGCCCTGGCATGTGGAAATGTATTCTATTAATTTCTATTGATTTGTAAATCAATTTTTCCAGATTTTACAACAGAGATAGTGGACATTGTTTTGACTAAAGATGAAAATATGAAGCTAGAAGTTAATTGTAGCCAGATTATTACTGTTATAAAATGGTTTAGATGTGACAGCAAAAGTTTAACATCCATACCCTTAAAGGACAGACCTGACAAATACAGTGGAGGTAACATCACTGACCCGTCATTATGGATCCACTCCTCACAGATGGAGGATGCAGGAAAATATGTTTGTGTAGTGAAATGTGCAAACAATGATATACTGACATTTGTATTTTATCTGCAAGGTTCGTGTTTTAAGTTACGTAATGAATATTTCTTTTTGGTGGTCATTGTTTATACGATGGTAGCCAAGAAAATCCTTGATTCAACTGTAAGACAAGCTACGGTTTAATATAGAACAAGAAGAAGCCTCAGACTGCTCAATGTTAGGACTATAACATCGTAGATTAAAGTCTATTATCTTGTACACGATAATTTACTTCTTTGTAATTAGTACACTACATATAAATAGGACATTTAATAACGTATCCTGATCTCTTTTTTTTCAGAGATAACATACAAGGGAATCAGACATCACAGAGAAGATAAATTATATGTGAAAACGACTTCAGTTGATAAGGCCTTTCAGTTTCTTAGTACATATGGTATAGTTGTCCTTACTGGTAGGAAAGGTACTGGAAAGTCTAAAATGTGTTTAGAACTTGCATCGTTGTGTGAAAAAGAAGATTTTCAGCCTGTTAGTGTAGAATTAGCAGATGGTGATATGAAGAAACTAAACACAGAAAAAATATTGTACATAATGGATAATGTAAGATTTGAAGCACAGGTTCTTGACAAGTTGAAGAAGATAGTGTCATTACTGTCATACCGTAAACACCAATGGATAGTTATTACATGTCGGAGTGAAAACATTGCACATTTGAAAGATGTCTTAAAGGACAGTGATATGCTTAAAGAAGAATGTTTAGTAAATTTAGATAATAGCTTGAAACACGAGGAGAAGTCACTTATCCTTAGAACATACTTTATAGCAAATGGTATTACTGTGACATCATTACAGGAAAGTAATTACCGTAGTAAGAATATATTATCAGAGAACATCACAGTAAAAGTAGATAGAGAAACAACTGAGAAGATCATTACATCAGACCCTTATTATGGATTTCCTCTGACAGTCGTTGAGTTTTGTGAAAACAGGGCACGACTTCATATAGGTGAAAAGTATTTTACAAATCCACCAAAGGAACTTGTGGAGAAAGCAAAAGAAATCTATCATAGAGGTATAGAGAGAAATGCAGACAAGATACACCAGTATTGTATTCTAGTTCATATTGCCACACAGGAGCATCTAAAAATTGATGATTTTAATGCATCTGCATATAAAGAAACAGCAAAAGAATTGTTTCATATGGAGTTTGGAACTGATATAATGAAAGACATACAGAATGCTGCAGATAGTATGTGTGGGGTGTTTATTGTATGTCAAGCAAAGAAATACGAGTTTATTCATTCTTGTATAGCAAAGGCTGTGTTCATGTCCTCTGATTATTGTGTTGAGAATTACCTTATTATAAGTGGATCTTTTCAAGACATTAAAGACTGTGTCAGGAGTTATAAATATGAACCACTTGAAAATGAATCGGTATATAAATTGACAGGTGACGTCCAGTCCATGTATCTCGAACTGTGCAATAGGTTGATTTTCGAAAACAGAGACCTGTCAAAAGAAATTTATAGATACATATACACAGAGTTTATTCAGTTACGTGACACTACTTTCCTAAATGTTTTAATTAAGAAATTAGATGAGTTAAATTTTGATGGTTCACTTCCAGTGTGGCAGATTATTACAATGTTTGATGGAATAACAAAGTATAAAACCGATCCATGGATTTATTCTAATGAAACATTACACAAATATCCTTATGTTCAATGTGGATTAATTGCAGCCTGCAGAAGTGAATATCGAAATCATGGTGCAAATCACGTGTTTACGAGTCTCATTAGCATATTTGAAAAATGTCTTAAAGATCATACCTTTGTAGAATCTTTAGGTAATAGCCTTGACATTAATGGGAGCACATTTTTTCATTATCTTACTCTTTATAGTGAAGCAGAATCGTGTTGTATTTTAGATACGGAGGAGTGTCTGTCAAAAGATAATCGTGATATATTTAGTAAACCTAACAAACTTGGTGTCAGACCAATTGAAATGGCTGCCTTTATGGGTGAATGGAATGTATTCAAGCTATTGTATGTTAAAACATCAAAACAACTGTTAGGTCTAGCAGTTCGTAAAGATGGCACAATTGAGATAAACATTAAGTCTCTAAATAAGATTGCAAAAAATGGTATGAACTACTACTTTGGAAGTGGGAAGTCTTCAGTTGAGTTGGATATCACAGTGAATTTCGAGTCTAATGTATTAGTATCTGCTACTTGTGGAAGAAAGGAGGATTATTTGGATATAATTGAATTTCTTCAAAAGTCAAAGGATGATATTAAAAAGTTTGTTATGAGTCAAAGAAAAGCAGCAAAAAAACAAGTACATAGTGGTCAAAATAAGAATGATACTTGAAATCATGCATTCTCGTTTATGATGCTGTAAATATAGAAAGCATTTTAAGACTACATTTTACTTTTTAGCTCAGCTGGCCCACAAGGGCAGGTGAGCTATTGTTATCACTTTGCGGTCGGCGGCGGCGGCGTCTGTAAACTTTTTACATTTTAATCTTCTTCTCTGAAACCGCTTGGCCAATCGAAACCAAACTTGGCCATAATGTTCATTGGATAGACCTTTACAAAGTTTGTGTTTTTAATTTTAGTCCAGTGACTAATTTAAAGTTTGCATTGTATACTTTAAATAATAACAATTTAATACTATTTACGTAATGCTTATGACGTTATTTTTTTTTCGTTACTGATGCGGAATGCAGGCGAGACGTTTTTCTGTGTCCACACTTGTTCTTTCAAGTGTAGCCAAGGTTCAGGTCCTCGGTTATATAGTAGAATGTGAAAGTAATTGTCTGACCAGTGTCATGAAATTAAAAAACTTAAATAACTTTACAGTTACTACAACAGATATCTTATATTCCATAGGCGTAGCATCGCATTTGATATTGGTACGGCGGAATACTAATGAGGATCGCGCAGCGATTCTGTCCACCTCGCAGAGTTGGCTTTACGGCAGGGGGTTCGGGGGCCGCTTAAGGCCCCCGGAAGCTCTGGGGGTAAATGGTGCAGAATCCTGCATTCTGGCGATTTCCTAGCATTTAATCTCAGGTCTTAAAAGATGGGTTTCGTGAGCAATATTTTATTTTTCTAAAAATTATTGGTACGGCATGCGTACCTGCAAAAGTTATTGGTACGGCGGAAGCCGTGCCTGCCGTACCGGCTGCTACGCCTATGTATTCGCAAATGACTCTCCTCTGAAACCACTAGACCAATTTTTAGCTCACCTGACCCAAAGGGTTAGTGTGAGCTATTCATATCACTTGCGACCGTCGTCGTCGTCGGTCGTAAACTTTTCACCTTTCAGTCTTCTCCAAAACCACTTGGCCAGTTTGAAGAAAACTTTGCAGGAATGTTAATTGGGTGGATTTTAACAAAGTTTGAGTTTTTGGTGCTGATAAAATATGAAACATAACTGCCAGGGCCATTTATGCGTTTTGATTGGCTGAATTTCAAAAATCTTCTTACAAACCACATGGCAGATTGATTTGAAATATTGCTTAAATGTACCTTAGATGGTTTTCTACAAAGTTTGAGTTTTGTGTGATGATCCAAAATCCAAGATGGCTGCCTCCGTGGAACACAGCTTAACATAGAACTCTATGGGAAAAATACACAGATAGCGTCTACGAAACTGTTCCACACATTTATGACAAATTATGCAGAAATAAAGCTAGGATATGTATCTTATTATTTTGATTTCTAGACGATCCGTCCCCTAGTCGATCTGTCCCCAAGTCGATACGTCCCAGGTCGATTCGTCCCCTGGGTGTTCCGTCCCGAGGTCGATCCGGGCCCCAGTATGGAAAATAAATAAAGAAGGTAGGTTTTTTTATGTAATAACATTTTAATATCGATTTCTAGACGATTCATAAGTAGTATTTTTAAGTATGGTTAGTATGGTAGTACACTGGAATTCACTATTTTGATTGCCGAGTATGCATGCGAATTTTGTGACCATGATACAGGTAATGGTTGCTTTTTTTAAAGTCTTCTGAAGAAAATTATAAAGACTTTTCTTCATTATGTGGACATGTATTTGTAAAACCAAAGGTAGGATAAATAAATAAAGCAGGTAGGTATAAATATAGAAAAAAGTCGTATTTTTAATTACGCCGATTATGCATGCGAATGTGTACTATGTAATATTCAACTACGGTATGGTTTTATGTGTACGTTTAATTAAATTTTTATTTTTATTTAGTATTGATCTTTTTGACATGGTGTAATTTGTAACAAGCATTTGACACGTGTCAGATAATAGTAATAAAACAGCAGAGACAGTAGAAATAATTGTATTTCTTTATTATATTTAATATTGATAACAAAAAAAATCATAAAAACATAAAGAACATGATAAGAAAAATAGGTTTTGTCAAAGTTCACTCGCTGTCACTTGTCTCAATATCTGCTGTCGTAGGGAATGCTGGAGTATACAGATACACGACGGCTGTAAGAAAACTGGACGTTTTCATCATCTTCCCCTGGTAATCTTCCCACAAGGTCTGTAGCCGCTGGGAGCTTCTTTTGTATATCTAATAGTGTCATTGTTTACTTAAAAAACCCAAACTTTTAAAATATAACATCACTGATGGCATTTTTTTTAAATAAAACACTCATAAATATATATATTTTTTTATTAGCTCACCTGACCCAAAGGGTCAGGTGAGCTATTGCCATCACTTGGCGTCCGTCGTCGTCCGTCGTCGTCGTCGTCGTTAACTTTTCTTCAAAAATCTTCTCCTCCAAAACCACTGAAGGGATTGCTTTGAAACTTTGCATACATCATCAGTTAAATGCCCTCTACCAAGTTTGCCCAAATCATGGCCTCAGACCAACCAAGATGGCCTCCATGGCTAAAAATAAAACAGAGGGGTCAAAATACAGTATTTAGCTTATAGTTCAAAAAGTATAACAGATACAGGAAAACCAAAGAGACTTTCCTTCTTCTTCAGCATCTAAAGCTCTACAAAACACTCCATTGGGTCAAAGTTGTATGATGACTCCTTGTAGGAGTTATTGCGCTTTAATTTTCAAAATTGATGATTTTTGCCATTTTTACCTCAAAATCTTGAAAATTATTGGAACTAGAGAAAAAGTTGGCATTGCTTAATTGTTCTGCTCTATGAGGCCTACAAAAATGGCTGAAGGGTCAAGATTTTCTGATTAACCGTTTAAGAGTTATCCCCCTTGAACTGTTTTTTTTTATCGGTTTTAATTGTTTTTTTAAAATCTTCTCCTCTGAAACAACTGAAAGTACTGCTTTGAAACTTTGTACACATCATCCGTCAAATGTGCTCAACCAAGTTTGCACCAACCATGGCTGCAGATTAACCAACATGGCCACCATGGCTAAAAATAGGATGGGGGGCAGTAAAATACAGTTTTTGGCTTATATTTAAAAAAAGTGTAACAGATACAGGAAAACCGAAGAGACATGCCTTCATCTGCATCAAAAGCTCTACGAAACACTCCATTGGGTTGAAGTTGTATGATGACTCCTTATATGAGTTATTGCCCTTTAATTGTCGAAATTGATTATTTTTGACATTTTTGCCTCAAAATCTTAAACATTATTAGAACTAGAGAAAAAGTTAGCATTGCTTAATTGTTCTGCTCTATGAGGGCTACAAAAATGACTTTAGGGTCAAGATTGTCTGATGAACCGTTTAGGAATTATTCTCCTTGAACATTTTTTTAATCAATTTTACTTGATTTTAAAAAATCTTCTCCTCTTAAGCCAATGAAAGGACTGCTTTGAAACATTGCACACATCATCTTTAGGATGTCCTCTACCAAAATTGTGCAAATCATGACACCTGACTACCTACATAGCTATGTTGGATTAAAATAGAAAAAATCAAAAAAGGGGGGATGGGTGGGGGGTCGAGAGAGTTTTCGACTGATAGATAAAAAAGTATAACAGGTACAGCAAATTTGAAGTGAACCTCCCTTCTCCCTCTAACCATCAAAAGATCCTCATAGGAGTTATTTCCCTTAAAAGGTCAAAATTAATGATTTTTGCAGAAGTGTTGGGCAATTCCTTATAGCAAAGAAAAGCTGGATAAAAAAGGGTTGATTGGTTTCAGGTTCAGGTGAGCGATACAGGCTCCTGGGAGCCTCTAGTTTTAATCGGTTTTAATTGATTTTTAAAAATCTTCTCCTCTAAAACCACTGAAAGTACTGCTTTGAAACTTTGTACACATTATCCGTCAAATGTCTTCAACCAAGTTTGCACAAACCATGGCCACAGATTAATCAACATGGTTGCCATGGCTAAAAATAGAAAATGGGGGGGTCAAAATACAGTTTTTGGCTTATAGTTCGAAAAGTATGACAGATACAGGAAAACTGAAGAGATTTTCCTTCTTCAGCATCAAAAGCTCTACAAAACACTCCATTGGGTCAAAGTCGTATGACGACTCCTTGTAGGAGTTATTGCCCTTTAATTGTCGAAATTGATGATTTTTGCCATTTTTGCCTCAAAATCTTGACAATTAATAGAACTAGAGAAAACGTTAGCATTGTTTAATTGTTTTGCTCTATGAGAGCTACAAAAATGTCTTTAGGGTCAAGATTGTCTGATAAACCGTTTAAGAGTTATTCCACTTGAACTGTTTTTTTTAATCGGTTTTAATTGATTTTTAAAAATCTTCTCCTCTAAAACCACTGAAAGTACTGCTTTGAAACTTTGTACACATTATCCGTCAAATGTCTTCAACCAAGTTTGCACAAACCATGGCCACAGATTAATCAACATGGCTGCCATGGCTAAAAATAGAACGAGGGGGCGGGTGGTCAAAATACAATTTTTGGCTTATAGTTCGAAAAGTATGACAGATACAGGAAAACTGAAGAGACCAGCCTTCATCAGCATCGAAATCTCTACAAAACACTCCATTGTGTTGAAGTTGTATGATGACTCCTTGTAGGAGTTATTGCCCTTTAATTGTCGAAATTTATTATTTTTGCTCTTTTTGCCACAAAATCTTAAAAATTGTTAGAACTGGAGAAAAGGTTAGCATTGCTTAATTGTTCTGCTCTATGAGGGCTACAAAAATGACTTTAGGGTCAAGATTGTCTGATTAACCGTTTAGGAATTATTCTCTTAGAACATTTTTTTTAATGAATTTTAATTGATTTTAAAAAATCTTCTCCTCTGACCAATGAAACGACTGCTTTGAAACATTGCACACATCATCTTTAGGACGTCCCCTACCAAAATTGTGCAAATCATTACAGCTGACTACCTACATAGCTACGTTGGCTTAAAATAGAAAGGGGGGGGTCAAGGGAGTTTTTGGCTGATAGTTAAAAAAGTATAACAGGTACAGCAAATTTCAAGTGAACCTCCCTCCTAAGCATCAAAAGCTCCTCCTTATAGGAGTTATTTCCCTTAAAAGGTCAACATTAATGACTTTTGCAGAAGTGTTGGTCAATTCCTTATAGGAACGAAATTCTATATAAAAAAGGGTTGTTTGGTTTCAGGTTCAGGTGAGCGATACATGCTCCTGGGAGCCTCTAGTTTTTATACAGATCAATATCAACATACCAACAAGTCATTAGTCATCAGTTGTAATAATAATGAATAAACATAAAATGCTTCGTCGTTAGCTCCGTTTATGTCATCACACCATAAATTTGCTTGGAAGATGTCTGTAATTTCTTCTTCATAGTGGCACAATATCACGTGATGATCCAGCTCCCTATACTTGGTTCGCTGATTGCGGTAATCTGTTCTTCGCACACCAGTCTTACAGTTGATTTTATCAAGTTAGCTTTACGATGAAAAGCCGGCACTAGGATGTTGTAGAGTGCAAACACGTGTAAACCACCTCGATTAGCAAACCAGAAAATATCTCATTGCATGTACTACAGTTTGTTGCTCTATTTATTAAATTCTCTAATACAGAGGAAAGTGGACCTCTAATACTGTATGTTTCTAAGTACAGATTTAGTTTTACCTGTTTATGTGGGTTTCATTAATTGTTTGTTTCGTAACACCTTCAATCCCAAATGATATTAATTGTGTATTTATAATAATAAAATTAAATGTTTTTATAATACACGCATAAATTAAATATATACCTTCTACATCGTTGTTAGGACGAATGTTTCGCTGTTAGGTTGGCCTGATTCTTGGCAGACATATTGGATGGTTCGTCCATGTGATGTCAATATAGTTTACCAGCTGCTGCTTTAGTTCTGGTTATGTAGCTGATGGTCCAAGCTGGTCAAAGGCTGCTAAGTACTAATTATTGGGATAACATGTACTTTTGAAGGCCTAATGAGATTAAAATGATTAATTAGCAGATGAGTTCTTCGCATTTCAAGCAATACACATATTACTAAACAATGAATAGGTGGGGCGGAAATCACTAAATAAATAGGAAGGGCATTCCTTTACTGCATTACACTATATATATAACTTGATAACTTAATATGTTCAATTTAATCCGCATCCAACAAGGGTAAATTAACTTAGTCCTTCAGATATTTGGGGTAATTTTAATTGTTATTTTAATTGTTAGAGTTATCTGGTCCAAAGTAAGTGAAAAATTACCGAGATGGTGACATCTCTTTCCTTACTGGAACTTCCCGCCCTTTGCGATCGACATGGGCGCAGGGTGAAAAAAGAGTTTCAGTATATCCGTAACCTTGATGATATACAGTTGGCCTACGTTTTGTTTTCAAGTTATTTGAGCTCGAAGTGAAAATTTACCAATATTATGACATATTATTCCTTATTCTGGCGCACCAAGCAACGTTTAATTGACACATGGCTGCCTTAAATAAGGGGCGTCCATTGAGTTCTTCACCTACATTGTAAATAGTTGGGCCAATCTTTGAGTTAACTGGTCCGAAGTAAGAAAACGTTACCGATATCAAACATCTCGTCCCCTTCTTGGACTCATTGATACATTCAATCATCATTAGCCACCTTTCGGTGTTCGCGTAAACCTGGTATGAAAAAAGTAAATAGGGACATCTCTTCCACCTTGCTAAGGCTCCTCATTCCTTTCAAGCGATGGGTGTTCTGTGGGTCCCTAACCCATGAATGGAATAGTTAAGCCAACATTGGTGTTCGAGTTCGAATCCAGCGTAACTAAAAATGACTGATAGGGTGAAATAACGTCTCCCTGCTAGGGCTCCTCGCAACTGGTAATCGCCATCTGGCTGGGACTTACCTCCCCTTGCAATCATAAAGGATAAAATAAAAGGACAGTCAAATGGGTACTTAAACTGTATGATGAATAGTTGGAACTACTTCCGGTGTTCGAGCTATGACGCTCGGAATTAAATTTAAAAAATACCAATATGGTGATATCTTGTTCCCAATGATGGGACTCCCCTTTCCTTTCAACATCCATAGATCTAGGGTACAATAAAAAGAGTAGTCCAGTTGGTCCGTTATTTATCTATTGAATAGTGGAAACTCCTTCCAGTGTTCAACTTACCCGGATTCATTACCACTATGGTGACATCTCGAGACCAATGTTGGGACGACCCGCATTTGGCGATCGCAATTGACCTAATATTAAATAAGAGAGTGGTCCTCTGGGTCAATACACTTTATGGTAAAAAATTTGGCCAACACCCAGTGTGCAAGTTATTCGGGTCCGAAGTAATAAGCACTCCCTTAACGAGAACACATTTAATATACCTTTGTTAATTGTACATATTCATTAGGACAAACTAATTAATCTCAACAGAATCTGAAAAATTGATTGAATGTCTACAGATTTCCAGTGATTAGAGGGAAAAGAATCATTTTGCGCGTTACTTGCATCACAATGTATGAGTGCTATTTTCGGATATCATGTAGGATGGACTGAACAAAATTCGTCACCAAGATCAAAGAAAAAACATACAAATTACAGTTTCTTTGTATCAGATGAATTGGCAAGTATACCAATTTTGTCTTCCACAATCAATTTACGATGAAACAAAATTTTCCCATGATGTTCTGTAGTTCTGATGTGGATATAAATTTGTCCATGTCAACATGCGAATTCTCTATAATACATCTGAAAGTTCCTGCAACAAACTCAAAGTGTAGAAATTTTATAAGAATATCCACTACTTCAGTACTGATTATTCATGCACCCTTAGAATCCATGTAAATGAATTTGTCTTTCATTCAAACGAACTAAAAGTAATATTCAGTGGTTATTATGAACAGGTACTGACATCACAGAACATGTATTTTAATAATTACTCCAGTCGCAAGATTCAAAACGAATGAGGAATTCATACATGTAGGAAACCAAGAAGACGGTGTAAATAAGCAGGAGGAGTGCTGAGGTTTAAAAGTGGCAAAGTAAACATCAGTATAGCACCTGAGAAATTAGCATGCATAAAACAATAAATATTTTCGTAGCATGCATGCGCATTGCTAACATTAATTGATTAGTCGAGTGCTGCATCCATTTCAAGTTCTCTATAAGAACAGATGAGTAAATCGCACGTTCAAAAATTAATTCTCTATCCTCTGTTGCTGGTTGCTGATATTAACAAATGTATTTGGTTCACCTGTCTCATCTCACGCAATCTAACATCACAACAGAGATTTGATAATAGCTTAAAAGTGAAGAGTAATTAGTTTATTTTCTAATTCTACCAGTTTGCAGTTTGAATTGTCCATTCAGAATCAGAGTTTGACCAATTTGCAATAAATTTCTTTTTTTTATTTCAAACTATTACATCCGGGACATTTTAGCAATTGGCTATTAGTATCAGTCGTAATAAAAAGTGGACCGAAAAAGTTGATGGTGCTCAATAACATCCTTGTGTTTACATTCAATGCAGCAACCATATTTATTGAAGACATTTCAAATGACATTTTAATACCCTTGTACAATTTTCAAATATTTTCATCACACGCCAATTATGACACTTGTTATTTCAATATCGATTTCGCCATAGGCCTGCATCTTTCTATCGCAGAGAATCTTTCGAAATAATATGTCGCTGCTCAGATGGGTTGATAACCTCTAATTCCGAAATAATTTCAACTACCTTCTGCTGACTAAAGCTCCAGCTGTCCTCTAGAAGGATGGATTCAAAACTACCCGAGCTTCTTTCTCATAGTGGTTTACATAACCATATGTGGTAGGTTACTGGTTGTTGATGGTGGTATTCTCTTATCGTCAGTTATTATTTCTGTGGGTCCTTTGAGATCAGCACTGGTGTAATGACCACAGCGTGCAGCGCTGTCTTTTTATATGTCCATGAATAGCAAAATTAGTGTAATAAACAGAATAATTTTCTTACTAGTATTTTTTTTAAATATATGTTGATTCTAAAATAAAAGGTAACTCGTTCAATCTAAGCCACGACAACATATCATAAATGTTGATTAATTTAACATTGAAAGTAATGGGGCAGGCAATTACACATTTTACATCTAAAGTTATGCAGATTATCCTTTTCGGAAAATATGTAGTTGCTTGTTATGTCTCTCAAACGAAGTTTTGGGAGACATATGTTTTTGTCCAGTTTCTTATTATTATTCTTCTTCTTTCTTATTTTTTCTTCTTTCCGTTCAATCTTTTCCGCACATTTTCTCCAAGATGCAATGTGCAATCAATATGAAACTTTGGGAACATGTTAAGGGTGACCTGAAGATTTGCAGTCCATTTATGGATTTTCAAAATGGCCGCCATTTTCAAAATGGCTGCTGTTGAAGAAAAAAGTGAGTTCTCAGATCTCAGTAATGGCCAAAGCAACTTTCATGAAAATTGGCAGACCGATACAGCTAACTCTCCAAATTCTGCAATAAAAAAGGACGCAAGCGACACCATTTTGTAATGGCAGCCGTTTCACCACACCCCCCCCCCCCTTAAATGTCAACTTAGTCCGATTTCAACGAAATTTGATGTAGGCGGATTTTACTGCACAAACTTAGAATATCATGTGTATTTGGGGTTTTTCAACATGCTCAACAATATAGTGGCAATGGGGATTCGTTTGGGAGGGGAGACATTCTGTGTTGGCATCCCAACACAATCAGCACTAGTTACTTTTTATCATTGTTAGATTGTTGCTAACATATTATCTTTGCCGATGACCTTTGTCAAAAATATACATATATACTTCTTATTATTCATTAAAACCTGTAAAAAGTAATTCGAAAACAAAATTAAGTAACTTTTGTTACAAAAAGAAAATGGTGGTTCAAACACTTCGGTTTTTGGTATCAAAAAGAAAACCTGAGAAAACTTATTTCCAAATAATTAGCAACAGCGGCTATGTTTGTTGTGGATTACAAATACCATCAAAAAGTATGTATCCCTAACTAAGAAAAAAACAACACAACGAGTTTGATTGCTATCCGACTTACGATATCGTAGTTGATGTTTGAAACAGTTCACGGACGGATGAAGGACGCCAAGTAGTAAAAGTAACTCAATGCGCATGCACTGGCCCTGCTAAAAATTTGCATGTTTACTATATAATATGAAACGGTCAATTTTATTCAAAACGTAACTTTTGAATAAATCGAAAACGACCAATCTTTTGATTTGTTTGTTTGAATGTTGTTTGACGCTACTTTCAGCAATTTTTCAGCTATATCATGGCTTCCAGTTTTTAGCTGGGGTGGAAGCCGGAGAACCCGGAGAAAACCGCGGACCCTCGGTAGGAAAACTGGAAATCCTTGTCAATTAAGATTGGAGTCGAGCGCACCCTGCCCGCAGTGAGGCTCGAACCCGCAATCGCAGTGTTGACAGACCACATGATCTACCTTAACCACTCGGCCACCGAGGCTCCACAACCAATCGTACACTTTTGATTATATAATGAAGACCAGCTTATTTGTACATTATTACCTCCAAGCATTTTGTAGTAATTTACGCAAAACACATTATTTGAAACGCATTTAGGACCATAACTTAAAAACGCATTAACCTGATCGCGCAGAATTTACAATTGTTTAATGCTTTTGCTTTTCCCATACTTGAATTTAAATTGGGTCATTTGCAAAATGGTGGACCGAAACAATTTTTAAGCATATAGCTACATAATGCCCTCCATATCAGTCTTCCGAGTAAAACAAACTTTGACATACTTGACGTTTTGCTCCCAAGAATCGCTACGGTGTCGATAGGAACATTGTGTGATATTAAAATCATTGCTAGTGGTCAACCAACATTTTAATTATTTTAGTTTCTAAATTAATCAACTAACAAGGGTTTATAGTTTTTGGAAAGGTAATTCTGTAAATAAAAAGGGTCGGTTTCAAACTTTCGGTTTGGTCACCCCGGATATGTCCTATGTCTGATACCAAGTATTTAAATGATACAATTTTTCTTTAACACTGAATTAAAAGAATAAAATGTACAAAAACCACAGAAACAGCTTAATAATTTTAGATGTACACCTCGAATGTTACCCCAATGGTCATCTCAGCACAGGAATTTACTACAACGAGACTAATTTCAAAATTAGAAATGTTCCTCCCTTACAGCAATATTCCATCTTCTCCTGCAACCAATGTCTATATTTCTCAATTGATCAGTTATGCAAGAGCTTGCTGTGAGTATACTGATTTTTGCATACGTCACTAATTTCTTCGAAATAGACACATAAGCAAAGGTTTCAAGAGAAAAACCTTCAATTTAATAAGTTTTACTCACAGGCACTTGGGGTTAGGATAATTTTTTTATGGAATTAAATGCCATTAAATGAGTTTACAGTGTGTATTCACTCGTTTGGTAACTATTTTAACATGTCTCATTGTGAAATATTGACCCAAGAAAAATAATAAATTTCTCTTGATTATATAACAACGTTGTTATATAATAAAGATAAATTTAATATTTTTCTGGGGATTATTATGGAACGCCGTAACTGCCTTATGTGTACTTGCTTTTATATATGCACATACTTTTTCTCTATAGGCATATACTTATCTATATATGCACATACTTTTTCTCTATATGCACATACTTTTTCTCTATAGGCATATACTTATCTATATATGCACATACTTTTTCTCTATATGCACATACTTTTTCTCTATAGGCATATACTTATCTATATATGCACATACTTTTTCTCTATATGCACATACTTTTTCTCTATAGGCATATACTTATCTATATATGCACATACTTTTTCTCTATATGCACATACTTTTTCTCTATAGGCATATACTTATCTATATATGCACATAGTTTTTCTATATATGCACATACTTTTTCTCTATATGCACATACTTTGTCTATATACTTTTTCTCTATATGCACATACTTTGTCTATATACTTTTTCTATATATGCACATACTTTTTCTCTATATGCACATACTTTTTCTATATATGCACATACTTTTTCTCTATATGCACATACTTTGTCCATATACTTTTTCTATATATGCACATACTTTGTCTATATACTTTTTCTCTATATGCACATACTTTGTCTATATACTTTTTCCATATATGCACATACTTTTCCTATATGCGAATTATTATTCCTATGAAAGTGTGCTGCACATGGTTTAAAGAATCACGGGAAATATCGATTTTGAAACATAAATGGCCGAGCCCTTCATGCTTACTGTGTTAAAAAAGGTTGGATTACAAGATGTATATGAGCATTTTGAACGGGAAAACATTACTCCCGATATTATCAGCTTGCTTTCAAAACGCGATTTGGAATCTATAGGAGTTTCAAATTCAACAGACATGATGAAACTTCGATCAGAATGTATAAAATATGGAACAACTAAACCATTGAGAATCGGAGGAAACTGTGGGGCTCCAAAATTTGACATTGACAAATTAACTTTAGACAGTTTGTTAGACTGTGGGTTTCATATATCGGACATAGCAAAGCTTTTGCGAGTATCCGAGCGTACTATATATCGTCGAATGGCTCAGTTTGATCTATCCAAACGAGGGTTTTCAGAAATAGATGACGATTCCTTGGATGAAATTGTATCTGAAATCATAAAAGATTTTCCAATGTGTGGTGAGAAAAAGCTGCGGGAATTGATAAAAACGAAGGGTTTAAAAATACAACGATGGAGACTCAGGGACACTATCCACAGAATAGATTCGTCTGGTGTTGTAGCTAGAAAAACAGGACGTCTTCATTGCAGAGTTTATAATGTGATGGCCCCTAATGCTTTATGGCATATAGACACCAACCATAAGCTTATTCGATGGAGGTTTGTTATCATTGGTGCCATTGATGGATTTAGTAGAATGATTATGTTTCTCAACTGTAGTGACAACAATACTTCTAAAACTGTTTTGGAAAGCTTTCTTACGGGTGTGGCTAACTATGGCCTGCCATTGAAAGTCAGATCCGACAAGGGACGGGAAAATGTTTCTGTTGCTGATTATATGCTAAAGGAACGAGGTAATGGCAGCATGATAACAGGTCCTAGCACTCACAATCAGCGTATAGAAAGACTCTGGAGGGACGTCTTTGAAGGCGTTTTATGTTACTTTTACCATCTTTTCTATTATATGGAGGATCAAGAAATTTTAGATCCCTTAAATGATATTCACTTGGCAGCACTGCATTACATTTACATGAATGAAATAAACAGAAGGTTGCAAATGTGGTGTACAGCATGGTCTTGTCACAGAATTAGAACAATTAAATCTTCTCCTCTACAGCTTTGGGCCTCAGGGCAAATTCAGAATCCTGTTAGTCTTCAGATGAACGAGACAGATTTACAAGAATTTGAGGTTGAAGGGAATGGCGAAAATGAAATTATAACTGATAGAGAACGGCCAATATTTCAACCTATAAATTTAATAAACGAACATTGTAAGCTTATTTTAAACAGCGAATTGATTCCAACGGGCGAGAACTTTAGTATTGATGACTATGTGAAGGCACTGGAAATTATTACAGAAAACAATTAACTTGTACTACAAGAATATCTGTAATTATGAAAATAACAACAAAAACAGTTCTATCTGTATCGACAGGAAGCTTGAGTTACTGTAAATTTATAACTAGTGCAGTGTACATGTATTTATTATTTCTAAAAATGACTGGTTGACCATGAAACTTGCAGTTAGTTGACATAATTCAATACATGACTCTTTCTTTGTATTTTTGTCCAGTCTTTTGTATATTGCAATATGAAATGCAGAAACATTTCTGAACTTACAAAATTAAAAATTCATATCCTGTATTATAATGTTCTTTTTGTCATGTTTTGTTCTTGTACATCAGTTTTTAAGATAGATTATGGCATCAATTCTTCAGTTGTGCAGTAATGAAAATACATACAAAAGCTTATTGACGAAAATTTTAATTTCATGAACAATTAGTACACCGACAGATATTCATCACTTGATTATTTAATGTATACTAATATGTATACAAGTTGACAAAAATGAAGCAACACCATTTTTTGTCATTTCAAACCTTTACTAGTCAGTAACTGAATGGTAAAGGTCAATGACCTACAATTGTTCTGAAATTCGTAATATTTTTAACCATTGCTAAAACAAGATGGATTGATCTATAAATCTTACATTCACAATTTCAGGCTTAACAACTTGCACATGATCATTTATGAATTTTTTTTTTAAATGAGAGTGGATACACTAAATGTCTCATTAATATGCTGAGTAAAGAGTATTCACTTCCACAGAAGTTATATTTTTTTAATTTAAAAATTTGAAGATATTACTCAAGCATATGAAAATTTGATTGAGACCGAGAAAACATGCCCGTCTTATAGACATCTAATCAGATTGAAACATTAAAAAAATTAGGTCAAGAACACCATTTAAGAACCCTTAATGTAATTATGCAAATTTGTTCTAAAAAATCCAACATCTAAAACTAGAGGCTATGAGATTCGAGTCTGAATTGCTCACCTGACACAAAAATGCTTATGTAGCACACTTTCATAGGAAGATACAAATGCTTTTGGTGGTAACCATGCTGTTTTATAAGCATTAGCCAATCAGAAACTAGAATCGTGCATGGAAGCCATATAATTTGTACATATGTTCAATTGATTTTTTCATATACATGTATGTTTTCTTTACAAGTTAGCATCAATCTACCATAACAGTGAAAAGGGTGAAGATAAAAAACTGAAAAGTAAACACTTAAAGGACACCTTGTGACGGCAATAGCTTTCAAGGTCCATTGGGCCAGATGAGCTAAAAACTTAAATGAATATCAGTATCAGAACACTAACAAGATATAAAATCTAAACAAAACTAACTAACTACAGAAAATAAGTCATCAATAACCCCATGATGCATCTGCATACCAACACTGGCTGTGGACAATCACATGGAAGTAATGCTGAGAATATTCCAACAGTCCTCTATTATGAGCTGGCAAACTAAAAGAATTTACGGTTTTTCAAAATAACAACTTTATATATTAACATGAATTATTTCTTAGGATGACGATAACACCTATTTACTTCTTGAAAGTAACTAAGGTCCATTACTTAATTGAAAATCAAGCCGTTATGAATACTTATAATAACTTACCAATGCCCCTTTGTAAATAGGGATATAATAAATGGTATGTCACTATTCCTGGTTGCTTATATTATGTACAAAATTTAATTTAACAGCTCCATGACATGAAATTCTTTTATCAAGATGTAGATGCAGATGCCAGGGGTAATTCAAAAGTTGTTTTTCAACTTCTTGAGGCTAAATCCTCACATATAACTAATTATTAACCAACGACTTAAAAGAAATAAAAACTTAACCATTTTATAATAGTTACAAATCAAATTAATAAGAAATATTCACAGTATAAATTTTATAACAGGAAACATTCCCTGCATTAGTATAATTTCCAGTTTTTCCATAAAGTTCAGTCTATTGCATGTTATTTTCAACAATTAATAGTTTTTTTAATATAAAAAGAGTCAGAATAATGTGTTTTCACTGGTTTAAAACAGTGTTATAAAATTTCATACAAAGCCTTTATGTTTTAGGCAGTTGTATTTGGTCTCAATCAGCTGTATAGACTGTCTGTGTTGTCTTGGGTCTATACAGCTGATTGCAACTCAATACAACTCTTTCAGAAATCATACAGGCTTTATATGAATCTACCCAATTTATAACACTGTACGATCAATCACAGTAAATACAAATGTAATATATATTATATTTGACTAGAACAAAAGCAAATAATACTGCATATAATTATTCTGCTAGGTAAAATTGACTTAAAAATTACAATATTTAAAATCACAGAAGTCTGAAATAGCTTAGTTGTGAAGCAAGTGCCTTCATAAATGGGGTGTTTGAAGGTTTATGATCTGTGTGAAAAAATGTTTGAGGATTTTTTTATACAAAAACAGAACCATCTAAATAAAATGTGCTAAATAATGACTTAAGTTCCCATGTCTAGAAAAAAAGGAAAACATTCCTTGAACAATTTCATGAGATCAGGTGCACAATTTCAATCTTTCTATGAAGTTTCAAGTATATGGGTTGAATGCTGTAGGAGGAATTGATTACACAAAATAGGTACCTTCTTAACTGGGAACTAAAAACTGGGAAAAAATTCCTCGAACAATTCCATAATAGGAAATGCACAACTTCAATGTGTACAATCTTTCTGTGAAGTTTTAGGATCTAGGTGAAAGTTGAAGGAGGAGTTGATTACACAAAATAGGTATCCTCTTCTGCATATGTTCTGAAAAATGACTCAGTTCCCAAGTCTGCAATGTTTGGAAAAAATCATTTATCAATTTCATAGCAGCAGTACATTTGCAATCTTTCTGTGAAGCTTCAGATCTGGCTTGAAAACAAGAAGGAGTTGACTACACAAAAGAAATATCCTATTTTCCCCACTTGCCCAACTTCACCATAATATTACCCAGGTCTGTAATTCATGAAACCGTGCCAAAATGTTCATTGTGTCAATTCAGTATATAGTCCAATAACACAGATCATGAGACGATTTCAAAAAAAGTCGTAAATGTAAAATCTATCATAAGTACTGACGTCACAATGGATTTCCTTTTGATCTTTCAATACTTACGATAGATTTTATGCCTATGACTTTTTGTGAAATCGACTCCAGATCTTTACTTCATTCACAAGGCAATCAAATAAACAATAAATAAACACGTTACACTGGGAAATTACAGCTAATCCCTATGCCCCAAAAGCCTGCAATATTACAAGCTGTAATCTTACAACAAATGTGGACATTAACACTAAACTTAGGTAAGATGTGATGAACTTACATTAAGATGGACAGACTGATGGATGAAGGGGCAAAACACTGTCTATTACTCATCTTCCTAAGCCAAGGGGATGGAACAAACGCAGTTGAATAACTAGCCAAGACCACTTGAAATCTACCTTTAGTTTTGTCTTACTCAAACACTTGAAAATGATACTGTAAATTAAGATATTGCTGTAAAATAGTTTGTTCAATTATTTTCTCTGATCAGGCAATCTGAGAAAATCCATTTCACTCTTCTTGCATGATATGGATAATTATTCAGTTTCTATGAAAATTGTTAAGTGAAATCACAATGTAAGAAAAAAAGTGATACGCAGATTACTGTTTTAGTTCTTCGATCTAATGATCCACTGAGCCACTTCATTTCAATCTCGAAGATAAAACCTATAATCAATAATTGTCTGACATTAATAAGAAATTAAATCTTGAAATCAAGTTAAGAATATAATTTATAATTGCACATTTTTCTCAAATATCTATCAAATATAAGAATCACAATAAATTTCGGAATTAGATTATAACCAATTAAACCAATTCAAAAATAAAAAAAATAACTGGTGATGTATGTCTCAGCTATTAACATACCAATATGTTGATGGAATTTATGGGGATCAACATTTAAACAAAAAGTATTAAATACCATTTAAAAGCCGTTCAAATTAAGGGCTTGAAAGAAACTTTTAAGAAAATCAAACACAATCCTTCAGAATGATAAAACAAATAGTTAATGACTTAAAAATTTCTAAATTTACTTAACATCTTAAAAAACACATGATAATATGTGTAAAAATGTCAATCTTGTTTTTTTTTTAAATTGTATCCGCTTTCTATTTAAATACAGGAAATTTATATTTTACCCAGCATGACCTATTTCAACTAACTGAGAACTGTAATACTTAAGGACAAGAAATGTCACTTATTTAAACTTCAAAAAGATAATTAAGGAAAACTCTTTAATATAAGTCAGACAAAATATTCTGCTTCGACTCCCAACTACCTAAATCGAACTTGGTTAGTAGAAACATAAAAAAAATTAAATTTCAAAGAAATCTAATTAGTACTTTCAAATAAAAAAACTGTACAGAAAGAAATATGTCTTAAAGCCTTTTTATACTTTAAAAGGACAGTCTTAAATATGCTTCAATTTAAGAACCTTTCTGTATAATAGACTACATGGCAAAACAAATAAATATGTGTGTTTACTATCACATGTGGAAAGGTAAAAAATGCTGTATTTTACATCAAGTCAATTGGGGATACATTCTAACTTTAAAAATAATTATTTTAAAATGTTCAAAACCATAAGGTATGACTGATTCAGGGAGAAATACTTTTGGCTTTAAAAAAAAATTAAGATGCAATTAACTGACACATCATTAAAAAAAACAAATTTGTTCACTGTGAAAAAAACTGATCAAGGTTTTAATTTAGAAACAAATAGTTGTAACAATAAACACACACATCTACAATAATATACAGGTACATGTATATTCTAGAGTTTTAATTGCATTAAACAAATTAAGGTCTAACATCAAGTATGCCTTGTCTAGACTAAGCGATAGTATGTATTCAAAAAGGCATAATCATAGAGGTCAAACAGCTTATCATCTGCAGGTAATGAAAGTTCTGGTGATGGTCTTGGTAGCATCATAGAATTTGAACATGTATTAGCTGTGGGAAGGAAACTAAGGTCATCTCTAACTTGAACAAATTTTATTGATGGTTGCTGTGCAAATCCCAATACTGGCTCCTCTGATGCCCCTGTCACAAATTCAATTATATTACTCAGTGACAATCCCGGTCTTCTTCCACCTGTAAAATATGTAAGTTGATATTTCAGTGTTCTGATTGGTAATAATACATCAAAACAGAAATGTACATCACATAAAGCTTTGATTTACTGTTGTGTTGTTACACCACTGTCCAAGGCATTCTAACAACAAAATCTGTAATGAAAAGAATTGTGTCGTAAACACCACTTAAACAGCATTAAATTGTTATCATTAAAAATATACAATGCATGGTTACAGAGAAACTGACCTAATAAAAAAACTTTTAACACAATCACTGGACCATGAAATTTATGTCAAGGTCAGGTGTCACCTTACGACAGGCATGTACTATTCATCAGCAACCTATATTCCAAATATTGTCACCTATCATGCATAGTTACAGAGGAACTGCCCTCATCCAAAAACATCAAGTCGCTGGACTGTGAAATTGAGGTCAAGGTCATGTGACATGTGACTGACTTGCAAGTATTCATCATAAGCTACCATTGGACAAAAAATTTGATGGAGCTAGGGCTTAAGCTTAAAAAGATATAAAGCAAAATGTTAAGTGTTGATACCAATGCCACCAGAATCCCATATATATGACAAATAGTATCTATCACAAGTGGAAAGACAAGACAAGAAAATCTCAAACCCAAGGGCAAAGATATCTTGTCCATCCCGAGGCTCTACCGAGGGATTGGACAAACAGATATCTTTCCCCGCAGGTTTGCAATTTTCTTTAATCGACTTTCCTCGAGTGATTTGATATTTTTTCTAACCAGAGTTGCAGATTATTTGGGCATTTCTTCAGCATGTTTGGTGCCATTTGTGTACACGTAACTGAAACATCCATGACGTCAAAATAAACTGACGTCACAATAAGCTATCTCACCAGTGAGACAGATAAATCTCACCAACAGGAAATCATGATATTTCTATACCTCGGGTGAGAAAAGAACATTTGAATGGTTACTTTTTATGAGATCTCTAAACTTTTCTTTGGAATATATTTATATCAAAAGGTCAATATTTTGTTATTATATCTCCAATGCCTGACAATAATAAAAAGTGGGAGTAAGGGAAGGTATTAATTTTAATTAAATTGCTGTACCAGGTTAATGCTGGGTTTGACACTCATAAACATGTTAAACTTTTGTAATTTTCCTAAGCCTGGAACCTGCATTGTAGTGAACAAAATTTCCAAAAAAACTTGGAATACTGAAGCGTTTACGAAATTTACTGTCAAATAAAGCTTTGCTAAAAATATACAATTGTGTAATTTTCCCACATGATAATTACTGTTATACCATTTGGTCTTAAGCCAAAAATGTATCAAATATAAATAAGTGTGTAAACTGCAAAAAAAACAACAGCTCGCATTATTTTAAATGAAAGAAATGTTATGACTCCATCTATAGATCGTTTTAGAATGTTAAAATGGATGCCTATTCAAGATTACTTTGTTTACAGAAAAGCCATACTTATTTTTAACGTTTTGAAAAATTTAACACCTGAATATATGAATGTATTTAAGATAGTACATGAAGTTAGCACAAGAAGAACATGCCAAAGTGATAATAATTTGATTTAGATACCTAAATCTAGAACTGAGTATTATAAAAGGTCATTTGAAATATGTGGGGGAAATTTTTAGAACAGTTTATCAACAAATATTCGTAGCTGTACTATATTAGAATCCTTTAAAAAGCAATATTTACTTTAGTAATTTTATAAGTAATTATCTGTGAATCTACATATGAATATTCTTATGCAGTACTAGTGTTATTTTGCTTTTTTATCAATTTAATCATACTATTTATTATATATTATTGTATGTCGTAAAATATGTATATAATGCAGGACCACATTGACAAAACTAGTTGTATACAAAATTGTGTTATCCTGTTGAAATAAAGGCGTTTATTATTATTATACCTGCAGTGCAGTGTTATATTTTATTATTATGCTTAAGTATTTATTTTCTATAGCATTTTTACTAATTACTCTAAAAGGTCTTGATTTCACTGTTCCACCAGTCATCAGTATTTTTACAATTGACCTGGACCCAGTTGTTCATCTTGTGGTTAAATTTAACCTAAGGTTTAATTGGTTAAAATGATTAACCTTTGGTTACATAACATATGGTTAAATTCCTATTGCTCATCTTTATTTAACCACTTGGTTATATAACATGGTTAAATTATTTAACCAATGGTTAAATTTTAACTTAGGTTTTGTATTTCCCATAATTCCTTGCACATCCTTCTTTCAATGGCAGATGATCCCAGGTGAAAAAAAATTAGGAAGGAAGAAGAGCTGACTATATAAAACAATATTGGATAAATAGTAACAACATTTTAAACTCTAAGCAAACAACTACGCCAACAAAACAAACTAGAGGCTCCCAGGAGCCTGTAATCGATCACCTGGAATCCAAATGACTTAAACTATATTAAAATTTTTGAAATTAACAGTTTTCAGTCTAGTTGTTATAGCTTTTAAGTTACTGTGCAAAAACTAAACATTTCTTCAAAAAATTTGTTAAATACAATACTCCTATAAGGTGCCATCGACAATTTCTGAAAATTAAATGGTTTTTAGGCATTGTCCTTTAGGGTACTTTAGAAATTTACAGTTTTACTCTACTAATAGGTGCGTTATAGACTAATTTATAATTAAAAAACTGTTCATTTGTCCAAATTCATAATGAAAGGGCAATAACTCCTATAAAGAGTCATCTTGCAATTTTGGACTAAGCAATCATTTGTAGGGCTTCTATTGCTGATCATTTGTGCAATTTACAGTTTTAATCTAGCTACTATAGTTTTCAAGTTACAGGACAAAAATGGAAAATTTCATAACAAAATTGTCATTTAAGGGCAATAACCCCTATAAGGAGTCATCTGACAATTTCAGACCTATTAAATGAATTGTAGGGCTTTTTTTGCTGATCATTTTTGCAATTTATTATTTCACTTTAGCTGTTATGGTTTTTAAGTTACAGGACAAAAACGGAAAATTTCATAAAAAATTGCCATTTAAGGGCAATAACTCCTATAAGGAGTCATCTTACAATTTCAGACTAATACAGTGAATTGTAGGGCTTGTCTTGTTGATCATTTTTGCTATTTACAGTTTTACTCTAGCTGTTATAGTTTTAAAGTTACAGGAAAAAAACGGAAAATTTCATAAAAAATTACCATTTAAGGGCAATAACTCATATAAGGAGTCATCTGACAATTTCAGACCAATCAAGTGAATTGTAGGGCTTTTATTGCTGATCATTTTTGCCATTACAGTTTCACTCTACCTCGTATAGTTTTAAGGTTATATTGTAAATACCAAAAATTTTGTCAAAAATCGTCAAAAAGGGGCGATAACTCCTACAAGACGCCAATACACAACTTCGCACTAATAGCAACTATTGTAGACCTTAATGTGCTGATCAATTTGAAGTAACGGTTTTCTCTATAGCTATTATAGTTTTTTAGATAATGATCAAAAACCTGTGTTGACCCCCATGTTCTATTTTTAGTAACAGCGGCCATATTTGTCTGTTGATCAACACCCTGGGTACAAACTTGAAACTAGGAACCCTAAGGATGATTGTGGCCAAGTGTGAAAAAAATTGGCCCAGTGGTTTCAGAGGAGAAGATTTTTGAAAAAGTTTACGACGGACGACAGACGACGGACGACGGACGCCAAGTGATAGCAAAAGCTCACATGGACCTTCGGTCCAGGTGAGCTAAAAAGTAATTGCTAATAAGATGACTTCAATATGTGTTGCAGTCATAACAGCCAATGAAGTAATTTTAGATAAATTCCATTCAATTCTAAACGAAAAAACCTTTAAAAAAAAAACTCATCACCTGTTTGTTTACTTTCCAAGAAAATATGACCTTCACCTTTCTTCCATGTTCCAATGTGATTCAATAATGACATTAGAGCAAAACAGCACTTTGACAGGCATCTGCAGTTAAATAAACTAATTTAAATGCTTTAAAATATCATTTATTTCAAGAAAAATTGTGCAAATTACAATGATGATGTAATTTTTTTTATAGCATTATTCATAAAAAACAGGCACAGCACAGGTTCCTGTTTTCCAGCATAATATTTGATTATTTTATAAACAAAACTGATTGTATTTCAACTGTACATTGCGTGGGTGCTTTAATATTTTATTTGTTACATATACCTCTCCACTACTACGACAGCTAATATCAAGCTTTCTTCCAGTTATTATTTGTTCTTGAATAAATCTAAGAATTTCAACAGGTTCTGTTATATTTTGCAGGAAAATAGCTTCAATGGAATTTGAAATTATAGAGTCAATTTCACTTGTGCATTTTACTTGTGTCGATTCTGTAATGTGCTGTGTCATCTCATGGTCGAGAGATTTATTGAAATTATCTAGATCTGATTCAATCAAAACATATGTATATGAGTTACTACATTCACTACTGTCCTGATTTGTATTTAATTTGTCCTTATCATGATTTATATTAAGATGCTGGTTGCTAATGTCTTCTGCATTTGGTACATGTAATTAACTAGTATATGTAGTAGTTACAAAATTAGTAGTGGGATTAATAGGTTTATTATTATTTAAATCCTTTGTACGGGGCATGGTACTTAGTACATCACTACATGCCACTTTCATGTTTCCACATGTACTTGTATATGCATTATCAATAATATTGCATCTGTTTGTCAACTGGGGGTCTGTAAGATCTTCACCAGCACTACTGTGTGTAGAATTGTCACTACATTCTGTATTTTCTAAGCAGGAAGAGCTGTTACATTTTTTTAAATGTTCACGCAGCTCTCTGACAGAATATTCAATAAAACAGTTACGACATTTTATTTTTGCTTGTTCATCTGAACATGTAACAACAGGTTCAACAGAAAGGCTCTTTTGAATGGGTCTGACATATAATTTGGCTTGTGGTCCTAAATAAGATTTAAGATTGCGCACATTCCACTCACACTCCACAAGACTTAACTCTCTGGAGTTTTGACGGCATAAAAGCAATTCTATGCCGCCACATTGCTTCAGTTGTGGAAAGCCAACTGTTTCATTATCACTAATTTCATCTGAAACAATTTTTTCTAAAACGTCTGCTTCTGTATCAAACTTAATTTTCTTCTGCCCAAGACCAGCTTTAAATAGGATTTCTCTATCAATAGGTGATGGGACATATTTTGAATCTTTATCTGCTAGGCAAACGACTGTTACTGTCCAGGATCTAGATTTTTTTACATTTTTTTCTTTTTGATTGACTTATTTTGATCACCCACATCCTCCGATTCGTTAAAATTAGGTAAAACACGTGATCTCTTGTTACATTTTCTCTTGTTCCCGGTTCCAAAAAGAGCGTTTCTATGCTGCATAATATTTTTTGCAAGATCAGATGATGATTTTTGTGTCGAGGTAGATGCCTCGTGCTCTTTGCCAACTTGTTTTGTTTCAGCTTTTTGCAGTTCTAATCGCACTTTATTGGTCAATCTTACAACGTCACCCAATTTTTGAACACCTAATTTGTTGATCTGAGATTCACTCAGGCTTAAAAAACTTTGCAAATCAATACTTTCCATTTGGAATTTGGGAATTAATTGGTTTAGATTTAAATCTTCTAAAATTTTCTTCATTTGATCTTCGCCGGAACTTCCCGCCATTTTCTAAAAGAATGTCTAATTTTAAGTCAACTCGACCCGACAACTCGGACCGTTTATGTATTAATAAATTTTTATGCTTCTTTTATTTAAAAAAAAACACAAACAACAAACACAAACCAAAAAAGGAAAGTAAAACGAAGAACTACAAAGTGTTTCATAATTTTTCACAGCAATATAATGATGCCCAGGTTAGATTATTCAGACAACAGCATCATACATATATATTTTAGACACTGCCACGGTTCTGCTATCTATTTTTAGTATACTCATGCTTAACATAACTTTCCAGCACACTTAGCTTGATAGCTTGCTCTTTTAAGCCTATACCAGGTTGTTTTCATGCTAAAGCAATACTTTTAAATGCATTTAAGCCAATCAATTGATAAAATTAAAGATTTTTTTAAAGTAAGTCAAACAATAATCTCTCGTCTTCTTTCCTTCATTTACAAGTTTCACATGCGGCCTTTTTTTTTGCATCTTTCCACAAATTAGAATGGAAAATGGAAGGTTTCCATTAAATGTTATATAATTTAATTTATCTCATTTCACATACTTGGCTTGGAATATTTGCTTTAAATAATTTCTAATTAATCATTGTTATACAAACTGTTTTTTATTGAGGCAGAAACAATATGTCCCCGATCGAGGGATTAACATATGTAATTTAATGTGTGATTGGCTTAATATTCAGCTTATTTATAATTGACAGCATGAAAATTAATACATGTATAACGAATTTATCACATTTATTTACAAAATAATTGTTAATTCTTTAGACGTTATTAGCTGAGATGACTTCACAGACTTTCCAAGTTGTCTTCCTATACGGTCCGAGTTGTCTTTAAATTAATGTGGATGTGATCATATGAAAAAGTATGTGCATATGTAGAAAAAGTATATAGACAAAGTATGTGCACATATAGAAAAAGTATATAGACAAAGTATGTGCATATAGAGAAAAAGTATGTGCATATATAGAAAAACTATGTGCATATATAGATAAGTATATGCCTATAGAGAAAAAGTATGTGCATATATAGAAAAACTATGTGCATATATAGATAAGTATATGCCTATAGAGAAAAAGTATGTGCATATAGAGAAAAAGTATGTGCATATATAGATAAGCATATGCCTATAGAGAAAAAGTATGTGCATATATAAAAGCAAGTACACATAAGGCAGTTACGGCGTTCCATAGATTATGAAACATTACAGAGAGTATGTATATCAAATGTTGTTATTGATTTACAGTTCTCCATAGTCACTTGTGTTTTGTTAAATTGCTTCAAATATTTTATTTTCAACGGTGGCGCAACTTTCTGATGAAAATGTAGTTAGATAGTTATGGAAAGTCGTTTAATATGCACTGAAGGGTTTTTAACTCTTTCCAGTTATGGTGGGCATAAAATTGACCCCTTTAACGTCGTTAAGGATTTTTAATTGATGTATACAAAGCAATTATATGTCTATGTTATCACCATTACAAACAGTTACACACAGTTACTAGTGTCAGCTCGGATTCAATTTTCATCAGTGGAAGTATCATAGCTGATCAGATTGTTTCTCTAGACGAGATGCACTTTATTTTATTCCCAAGGTAACGGAGCTTTTAAAGCTTTTTAAAAGTGGGAGATACATAAATATTATACAACAAAGATCCTTTGAATTGAAGTGGTTCACGATAGTACTGTTGTTGTGCTTTGCTGACAACGTATATATGCTTTCTCGCACTAAAGTAATAATGTCGCTGTACAGTCCCTGGAACGTATAAGTTAACGAAATGCACGAACGATGTACGAACGATGAATGGGCGATATACGAACGATGTACGCACGATGCACGAAACGATATACGATACGATATACGATGGAACGGTGCGTCATTTACTATACCGCCAATTCATGGTTTAATGCTGATTCGTGGTATAAATGGTATATTTTTCAGTATTTTACTTCAGTATTGAAATCATTTACTAGTTTTCTTAGATTCATAAGAATTTAAAAGGTACTTAATTGTTAACAGAGCACAATCATTTGCGTAAATTTTAGCATTCATATATAACAAGCCTATGCAACTTCATTGATCAATTACATTACTGTGACCTTTGTTTTAAATAAATTAAAAAAAATAACTTTAACCTTATCTACATTTCTTAATAAAAGCGTTCACAGTCATGCGATTGAAAAAGCCGAAAAGTTAAACAATCATGTCTATATGTTTTAACATGCGTATGCGCCAATCATTTAATTCATAATTATACACTCTAGATCATAAACAAGAACGTTTCTGCAGCAGGAACATTACATTACATTGCATCAAGTTCCTACCTCTTTAAATGCGTCATTTACAAATAGTAACATTGTTGCGGTTTTCTAAAAAATTGCCTATTTTGCGCCGAGTGTAAATTGATTAAACATAAATCTTCCTTATCATTAAATGTGTATTTTGTTCATATATAAATTCAAATATTCATAAGTCCCGAAAGTAAGCTAACATATTGCTTAGTGGACGTCAAGCAATCCACCAATCAATCAAATATCATATATTCAGCTATAATAGTAAATTCTTTAAACTATATTTTTATTCAATAATATTTCTGACTTTCAAAAGATCGTTAACTATATTCACAGACGCGGTTTTTTCGGCACTTAGTGTTAAACTACAAAATTGTTGTCATTATTTTGTTTTTATATAAAATTATTTTTGTTTTCTTAACTACATCTAATGATTGCTTTTTGTATTAGGTGGTAAATAAGTGTGCGTCGCCGCGGGAAATTACCAATCGTAAAGAATGACACATTTGTATATTAAATGACAGGTAATTTTGCGCGATCATCAAAGACAACGATTCAGATTCATCAACTTCCATCCATTTTCAGTAATGAATTTAAAGGAAGTTTCTTTAACAAGACGTTCTTTCGTCCCTTTTGTAAATATCGGAAAACTGTATGTAGCGTTGTTTAGATTAATTCTTCTTTATTGTCGAAAGTACATGTATACCAAAACTAGCTTTAAAATCGAACGCTTTAAATCTTTACATAGGACGACAAAGAGAATCATCGACCCTTAGCAAGTACCTAACAAACATGAATTCAAATCGAGTGCATCATTTGTTTTCACCGTACAATGTCCTGCACGAAACAACGGGTAAGCATTTATAACATAGAGGATTAAGTTAGATAACATCTCCGCTAATCAATGAACCTTACAAAAATAACAGTCATGTGATTCATGTGAGACGAAAATTTAAATTTTTTAAAGATTGTAATTAGCTCTGAATCAATAAAACCTTAAGACGTATTTCCAAACAATTCCAATCGCCACAATGTCTTTTAACAGTTTAATGCGTTGTTAATACACTTAAAACTCAAATTATTTGCACTAAAGTTTACCATGAGTTAAGGTTTTTGATTATCTGAAAAATAATTTTATTTCTTCTTTGAAGTTATAAGCCAGTTGCAGCACTTTTCAGCAAGAGGGGTCAAATTTTTAAGGGAGAAATAATCGCCAGAACCTGGTGGAAGGCTCCCCCCAACCCAGGATGGAGGGATGAAGTCGAGCACCCACTTTTTAGTTAGTTTAGTTAGTTGCACAGTATTTGAATATTTCTTCACAGCACTTTAATAATACAAGACCATAGATGCATTTTGGTATTCGAACCATACGTTGTTTTTTTTGTATAAATTTCGATATGAAATTTTTTTTATTTTTTAAGCAGGAGACGCGTGAATCCTAATGCACTATAACGTTAGTTGAAAATACGAAAACGTTATTTTATTGTTATGATTGTTACTATGTATAAAATGTGTTCTTTATTATTAAATGTGTACGTTTCATTTACGTGTTCTTGGGGGTGCAAATGTGCACTAGTGAGAGACGTTAATTGTTAATATGTTAATTGCAATCACCACAGGTAATTAAGGATTGTTTTCAATTGCTGGTTAGATTATTGGATATAAACGACTTTGGGTCGATTTACGCTGAATAAACCGCGAAGCGGTTTATGTTGCAGCGTAAATCGATCCAAAGTCGTTTATATCCAATAATCTAACCAACAATTGAAAACAAACCTTATATTTTAAATTCTATAGTAAAAATGAAGTAACAAGAACAATATTTTACAATTAATCAAATAATATTTGCAATTCACAATTTTAGTGTCGTCACTTGTTGTTTGCGGAAGAATTCATGCATAGTCAACTTCAACAATACATCTTATTATGACGTCACAATCAGTCACGTGCTGAAAAACCAAGTTAGGTTATACGAAATAACCAACTTTGCTCATGTATTGAGTATTTAAACGAAATTAAAATATTAGATGATAACGTGTCCCTTTGAAGAGAGTTTATTACAGTGTAATTTTTATATCAATTTGATTATCGTTTGATAATTGCTCTAATTTCTAGGGAAATACGATCGGTATATGTTTATTGGTGACTTAAATTTTAATATGTTTGATACCAAGAAAAGTAATACTCTTAATGAAATGTGTGATATTTTTGACCTCCAAAATAATGTAACTAAACCAACTTGTTTTCCCAAAAACTCTAAACCAACATTGCTAGATGTTACCCTTACTAGTAGTAACAACAAGTGCAAAAAAGTATGTAACTTTGGAACAGGAGTAAGTGATGTCCACAATTTTATTGGTGCTTAATTTGATTGCAAAGTGCCTGAGGTGAAATCGAAGACAAGATTGTGTAGAAGTTTTAAAAATTTTAACTCTGAAGATTTTTTATCTGATTTACAAAATCAAAATTTCAATTTAGATGAAGATTCAACTGATGGGGAGACCCTAATCTGCGGAAGGGTGGAAAAACCGGAAGGGTTTTTTTGTATATTTTTGACAATAACTTTCGAACAGATAAACATATCGATGTAATTTAAACGGATTCTGAAGGATAATAACAATTGCTACATAAGAAATATAAAATAAATTAAATTATCTTGATTTAAATTATTTAAAACTTGACCGGAAGGGTTTTTTCTCTACGAAAATTGAATACGATTTTTCAACTTTGGACTCAATTTGTAAAAACAAACGAAACTCCGGTCAAAATTGGTTAATATATTCCTCTAGTAAATTTTATAGCAAATCCATTGATATATAATTCAATTTTATTCATGAAAGGGAAGGTTGTCAAAAGTTGACCGGAAGGGTGGTCCGTTGGAGTATTGCGTACAGTGAAATTTCAAATTTGGACTTAATTTTTAAAATTATGCAATACTCCGGTCAAAATTGGTTAATATATTCCTCTAGTAAATTTTATAGCAAATCCATTGATATATAACTCAATTTTATTCATGAAAGGGAAAGTTGTCAAAAGTTGACCGGAAGGGTGGTCCGTTGGAGTATTGCGTACAGTGAAATTTCAACTTTGGACTTAATTTGTAAAATCATGCAATACTCCGGTCAAAATTGGTTAATATATTCCTCTAGTAAATTTTGTAGCAAATCCATTGATATATAACTCAATTTTATTCATGAAAGGGAAAGTTGTCAAAAGTTGACCGGAAGGGTGGTCAGTTGGAGTATTGCCTGTAGTGAAATTTCAACTTTGGACTCAATTTGTAAAAACATGCAATACCCCGGTCTAAAGTAGTTATAAGATTCGTCTAGTAAATTTTATAGCAAATCTATTGATATATAACTCAATTTTTTTCCATGAAAAGAAAAATTGTCAAAAGTTGACCGAAAGGATGGTCCGTTGGAGTATTGCGTAGGCGATTGTTATGTTTCTCCCGTTTTTTTATTTGAGGAATCTCCTTTAATACCTTTTTTAATTCATGAGAGAAAACATGCTAAATGGCATGACAGTTTGTTTACTTTTCTTAAATTAAAAAATACCTAGGCTTGACAAAAAGAAAATTCCTTTCGTTCTTGTTTCCCAAATTGTCCAATTATGGTGGTGTCCGACAACATAAAAGTGTTCATTGACCAGTTAGATAGAATGCTTCACTCCGAGAGCGAAGAAGAGTTTTCTAATTTAAGTTTTTGTTTAAGGATTAAATATACCTCAAAGTGCCCCCCCCCCCCCCGAAGTTTTAGAACATTATGACAAACAAATATCCCAGGCTATAATTAATCACTCAGGTTGATGGCTTATTGAAAAATATCCTCGCATGTATGATCCTTATTCGGAAATAACTAATAATCTTTCAGAAAGTATGAAATGCTGTTTTAAAGAGAGAAAACGATTGGAAAGAACTTCCTGTAGATCTTTTAGCCTTAGGACTTTATTACACACAAAACCTTTAAAATTTTGAAATATTAAGAGGCCGGTCTGGAGTTGGTAACTATCACTCGAAAAAAAAGAGTTTAACAGGGCTTTTATCGAACCATCTGATTGTATTTTCCCTAAAAGAATAGTTTGTCCGGACGAAATCATTGAATATATCAAAAGTGAGAAGCCTGTGTCATCAAAAGGTGAACTATTAATCAATTACGACGAAATTAACAAAACAACAGTAAGCCAACATGTAATTAACAAACTGCCAGATGACACGGTATTTGACGAGGCTAATCAACACTGTAATCAACCTGTAATTCAATTTGCTGCCTTTGATAAAAAAAAATAAAAAATTTATTTCATCCTTTCATGTCAGCATTTAGACCAGGATATGGCTGCAATACAGCACTTCTCAAGGTAATTGAAGACTGGAAGAAGGCAGTTGACGAAAATCTCTATGTAGCTGCTATCCTTATGGACCTCTCAAAAGCTTTTGACTGCCTGCCACATGACTTACTATTATTAAAACTTAAAGCATACGGTGTTGAAGACAACTCTTTGAATCTTTTACAAAATTATTTAACAAATAGGAAACAATGTGTCAAAGTCGGAAATAACTTCAGTACATGGAAAAATATTTATAAAGGTGTTCCCCAGGGTTCTATCCTGGGTCCTGTTCTTTTTAATATATTTATCAATGATATTTTTAATGTTATGAAAGATAGCACTCTTTATAATTATGCAGATGACAATACATTGTCTTACTCTGGACCTGACCTAGATGGATTAGTTAACACTTTGGAATATGAAAGCACAGCTTTAATTAATTGGTTTGATGTTAATAAAATGAAAGCTAATCCAGAAAAATTTCAGGCAATTGCCATAGGGAACAAAACAAAAAATGGGAACTTGAAATTCACTTTGGATGGGCATGTAATTGAATGTGAAAATGAAATTAAACTTTTGGGAGTGACAATAGATTATCAGCTGCGTTTTAATACATACATCTCCATTATTTGTAATAAGGCCTCAAGACAGTTAAATGTTTTAAAAAGAATAGGTAAACATTTATCTAAACTGGGAAGATTGACAATATACTATTCATTTATTTTATCAAACTTCAATTATTGTCCTATTGTTTGGCACTTTTGTGGGGAGGGTAATACTAAAAAAATGGAAAAAATTCAAGAACGTGCCTTGAGGTTTATATACGAAGATAATTCAAGTGACTATGAGACTCTTTTATACAAATCTAGAATGCCAACTTTAAAAATTAGAAGAATGAGATGTATGGCAATTGAGGTTTTTAAAATTATACATAAGAAATCACCACTGTACTTACAAGATATCATTAGTTTTAAAAATTCTAATTACTCTTTCAGAAAGGAAAACTCTGTTAATATTCCACAGGTGAGAACAACACATTATGGTTTGCATTCGCTGAGATATGCTGGAGCAACACTCTGGAATGAGCTGCCTGACAACATTCGTGCAGAGGCAAACCTCAACCAATTCAAAAGCCTTATCAACAACTGGAATGGCAGTTATTGCAGATGTAGCTCCTGCAGGTCTCAGTGAATCACTCCTTTGAGCCTTCGCTTATACATGTAATATGCTGTGTTGATGCTTATTTTGCTTTATCTCACATTGATATTTTGATTATTTATGCAAACTTGTGCTTAGATAAGGGCTAGTAACAGTATCTATCAGTGCTTTAGTTGTAGTATTAACTGATCTCTGTGCTTTTGGTGCTAATAACTATCTTGGTGCTATAATAGATTGGGTTGCTTTAAGCTGTGCTTAAATCTGATATTTGTGCTTTTAGTTGTGCTTAAACAGTGCTTTATGCTTTTATGGGTGTATAACTGTACATTATGCTATTTATGCTTATAACTGCAATTTATGCTTTTATTTATGCTTATAACTGCACTTTATGCTTTTATTTATGCTTAAAACTGAGCTCAATGCTTTTAGATCTTCTAACTGATAAATACATTTTAAGTGATCCAAGTGTTTTTAGTTAAAAATTATGATGTTCTTAAAGTATGCCTTTTAATAATGTGTATGATCTCTTAACAAGTAGCTTGCTTTTTATCATGTACGTATGTATAACCCTGTCCTAACAAATATATGTTTTAAATATAATGTTATGTTTGTATGTCGGTAAAAAGCTCTACAGAGCTTATGTTTGCTATGTGTTTTAGATAATCCGACTTTAAATAAAATTTTCTTGTCTTGCCTTGTCTTTGTCTTGTCTTGTCTTGATGTGAATTGAAGTAGTTCGTTTTATTATTGACAATAATTAAATAACTTTAGTTCCTCAACAAGGGGCATTTATTGTCCACGGTAGAAAGGGAAAATATTGTGTTACACTATTTCTGAAAGTAACATGTCGGTGCGAATCCACTACTACATATGTTATAACATTTTTATCGGCAAAGATGAGCATAGGATTAGAACCAGTAGAAAAAAAAAGTTATTAATTGTAGGGCATTGTGCCACCATACATTGTCTAAAAAGTGTAAAAAGAAAATTGATAACAAATCCTTTAGGAAACATCCAAGATTTAATGATAACGAAATTGATGAATTCAAACCAGCTCCAGATTCGACATTTTCGTTAAACACTCCTCTCAAAATTGAGGTTAAAATCAAAACACCCTCAACAGTAGAAAGCTCGAAATCTTTAAAAACTCAAAAATCAAAACTCGTTCTCCCCCGTAAATCGAACAGACAAATAAATTTAAGTTTAATAAAAGAAGAAATACCATGTAATAATGTACTTCAAAAATATGCTTCAAGAAACAAAGATGCCGTTGAACAAAATAAAAACCTGCCCGTAAAAAATAGAAGATATTGTGTAAAGAAAACTAACTGTATTTATGAACCTATTTCGAATTTGTCAGATTCTACAACATTAACTTGGGTGGGAATTTGTAAACAACATCATAAACAATCAATGATTGCTTGCGAATAAATAAATAAATTAATAAATTAATTAATTAATTAAATAAATAAATAAATAAATAAATAAATAAATAAATAAATAAATAAATAAATAAATAAATAAATAAATAAATAAATAAATAAATAAATAAATAAATAAATAAATAAATGGATGGATGGATAAATAAATAGTTTTTGAATTTTTATTAAAAATAAGCATAGCGGGAAAATCTGTAGCATTATGCAAGAAATGAAAATAATCATTTGTTGCACAATGATTCCACCGCCTGATGAGATCTGTTGAGGGATCGAAATGGTTGCTGTAATGTTAGACATTAAAACATTATATCAAAGTAGAATACATTTCAACATTTCATATTTTGCAAAAATTTCGTTTCATATGTAATATATTGAATTATATATCTTTGTAATTCAATATTTTGAAGCTGTTGACAATTAATGGCTTATTAATTAATGGCTGATTTTTTCACAGAACATGCATCCAATCCGGTTAACTTTTTACAACTTTCCCTTTTATGAATAAAATTATGTTATATACCTATGGCTTTGCTATATAATTTACTAGAGGGATATATTAACCAATTTTGACCGGAGTATTGCATGTTTTAACAAATTGAGTCTAAAGTTGAAATTTCACTGTACGCAATACTCCAACGGACAACCATTCCGGTCACCTTTTGACAACTTTTCCTTTCATGAATAAAATTGAGTTATATATCAATAGATTTGCTATCAAATTTACTAGAGGAATATATTAACCAATTTTGACCGGAGTATTGCATGATTTTACAAATTAAGTCCAAAGTTGAAATTTCACTGTACGCAATACTCCAACGGACCACCCTTCCGGTCAACTTTTGACAACTTTCCCTTTCATGAATAAAATTGAGTTATATATCAATAGATTTGCTATAAAATTTACTAGACGAATCTTATAACTACTTTAGACCGGGGTATTGCATGTTTTTACAAATTGAGTCCAAAGTTGAAATTTCACTACAGGCAATACTCCAACTGACCACCCTTCCGATCAACTTTTGACAACTTTCCCTTTCATGAATAAAATTGAGTTATATATCAATGGATTTGCTACAAAATTTACTAGAGGAATATATTAACCAATTTTGACCGGAGTATTGCATGATTTTACAAATTAAGTCCAAAGTTGAAATTTCACTGTACGCAATACTCCAACGGACCACCCTTCCGGTCAACTTTTGACAACTTTCCATTTCATGAATAAAATTGAGTTATATATCAATGGATTTGCTATAGAATTTACTAGAGGAATATATTTACTAATTTTGACCGGAGTATTGCATGTTTTAACGAATTGAGTCCAAAGTTGAAAAATCGTATTCAATTTTAGTAGAGAAAAAACCCTTCCGGTCAAGCTTTAAATAATTTAAATCAATATAATTTAAATTATTTTATATTTCTTATGTAGAAATTGTTATTATCTTTCAGAATCCGTTTAAATTACATCGATATATTTATCCGTTCGAAAGTTATAGGCAAAAATAATACCAAAAAACCCTTCCGGTTTTTCCACCCTTCCGCAGATTAGGGTCTCCCCAACTGATGTAAATAAGTGTTATAACCATTTTCAAAACTGTTTTACTGATGTAATAAATAAACATGCCCCTTTTAAAGAAAGAAAAATTTTATCTAAGCAAATCCCTTATATGAATAAAGAACTTAAGAGTGCTATATATAAGAAAAAAATGTTATATAAAAAATTTCAAAAGATAAATAATAGTAGAAATTGGGAAGCATATAAAAAACAGAGGAATCTTGTAACTAAACTTAAAAAAAGATCTATAAATACATATTTTTTAGAAAGATGTACTGGGGGACCAAAATCGAAAGATTTCTGGCCCACTGTTAAACCTTTTTTGACAAACAAAGGATGTTTTACCCAAAAGGAAACAATATTATGTGAAGAAAATAAATTAATTACTAAACAAGATCAAGTTTGTGAAATTTTTAATGATTATTTTGTTAATGTTGCAAAAAATATTGGAACCTCATGTTTACCAGTAAATGATAACCACCCAAGTATTCAGGCTATAAAATCTAATCACCCTGAATTGGATAAACAAAATTTCTCGTTTTCACATATAGATGATGACTTTGTTCGTAAACAGATAAATAAAATTAATATCAGAAAGGCTACTGGAAATGATGGAATATCTCCTAAACTTTTACATTTGGCAAAACCAGTTATCTCAAAACCTTTGACTAAATTAGTAAATCTGTCTTTATCATTATCTACTTTTCCAGACTGCCTTAAGGAAGCTCAGGTGGCACCCATACATAAAAAAAATAGTGTTTTAGAGAAAGGCAATTACAGGCCAGTAAGTGTCCTTCCAGCAATTTCTAAAATTTTCAATTTCAGTTAACTGCTTACTTTGACAGCATCTTCAATCCGTTTTTGGACGCTTTCCGAGCAAACTTTGGTTGTCAGTCCACCCTTTTGAGAGTGATTGAAGATTGGAAAACTTCTTTAGATAAAAACCACTATCTAGCTGCCATCTTAATGGACCTATCCAAGGCCTTTGATTGCCTTCCTCACGACCTATTATTATTAAAACTTAAGTCTTATGGTATGTCAGAATCTGCCTTAAATATGTTAAAATGTTACTTAAGTAATAGGAAACAGTGTGTTAAAGTAGGACAAGATATTAGCTCTATGTTAGATATATTTAAAGGAGTGCCCCAAGGTTCCATCATCGGGCCTATATTATTTAATATCTTTATAAATGATATATTTTTCTTTGTTCACCATTGTAATTTGTATAATTATGCAGATGACAACACACTATCAAAGTCTGATCAATCATTAGAAACTGTAGTTAGATCTTTGCAGGAGGATAGTAAATCATTAATAACATGGTTTTCCAACAATAAAATGCAGGCTAATCCTGAAAAATTTCAGGCAATTGCCATTGGAAATAAAACCCATGATGCAAATGTTGTTTTTAATCTTGAAAATATTATAATTAATTGTGATGATGAGGTTAAACTGCTGGGTGTCACCTTAGACTTCAAATTAAATTTTCATTCTCACATAACTAACATTTGTAAAAAGGCTGCAAGGCAATTGAACGTCCTAAAGCGGATAGGAAACCATTTGAATCGGCTTGGAAAATTAACTATCTACCACTCTTTCATTATGTCTAATTTCAGTTACTGTCCGCTTACCTGGCATTTCTGCTCAGAACAAAACACACGCAAAATTGAAAAAATTCAGGAAAGAGCTTTACGTTTTGTGTATATTGATTCAGTGAGCCCCTATGATGACCTTTTAGAACGATCAAAATTGCCCTCTCTAAAAACAAGACGAATGAGAACAATTGCCTTGGAGACCTTTAAAATCATAAATAAAAAAAGTCCTATATTTTTACAAGATTTTATTGTTTTAAAAAATAATTCTTATAACTTTAGGTATTCAAATACAGCAGATCTTCCAAGACCCAGAACGACTAGGTATGGGAAGAACTCGTTCAGGTATGAGGCTGCCAGACTGTGGAATGTACTGCCAAATGAGGCACGAATAATGACCTCCTTTGAACAGTTCAAAAATTATATTGCCAGCTGGTGTTGGGGGGCAAAAATGTGTTTGTACAGCATGTAAATCACAGTCTGTGTGACTTTATACCAGCACGAGTTCTTTCATGAAAACTTTGCTTCATAGATTATTAGTTGTTTATTTATTTGGTTATTCTGCTAGTCTTGCTTAATTCTTAGTTTTATTACAGTGCTTTATATGCTTTTTATTTTGTGCTGTGTTTGTGCTCGGCTTTTAAATTAATCTATTTAAATATATGTATTAGAGCATGTATTTTTATGCTGCTTATGCTTATCATGCTTTTATGTACTGTGTATGCTTTGCTTTATTTGTGATCTGCTTTGGTGCTTTTTTCTGGTTTGTTGGAAATATATGTTTATAATATATGTTCCGATGCTACACGCTTTTAGTTTAGTGCTTTGTATGTTATTTTATGCTCAGCTCTCTAAAATGAATAATATTCTTAATATATGTTTTTAAAATGCATGTATTGTTACATGTATCTATGCTGCCTGCTTTTAGTTTTAGTGCTTCTAGCCATGTTTTTTAAATTTATGCTCAGCTGTCTTAAATGAATCTTTTCCTAGTATATGTTTAAAATGCATGTATTGTTCTGCTGTCCATCTGTAATACCACCCTGACTGTTTTATATACTTTGTATGAATGTACCTTAATATGTATGTTAACCTTGTGCTGTCATGTTATGTTTTGTGATTTGTTTTGTTGGAAAATATTAATTCGATTAAAGAGCTCAAAAGAGCTCATGTTATATGTTTTGTTACTATGTATATATTATCCGACTCTAAATAAAATTTACTTACTTACTTAATTTCGAAGTAACGATGTCATACTGCCAGCATCATTTTATGTTGATAAAAAGGTGAGATTGATGTATTTTTTTAGATATATCGTAAACTATCTGTTAGTGAAGACAAAGAAAAACATCTTTATTGCCTGTATTTATATTTCATCGTTTTGATAAAATGTTATTAGACTAACGAGTTAAAAGTGTGGATAATAGGTGTAGATAGCCTTAGCCGGTGTCGTATTAAATTTTGCTACCATAACAATCGAGCTGCTTTTTAATGTTCGGAATACTTATTCGGTAAGACATCGATGTGTTCCGAAAGATCGTTATGAAAATCTGCTACCCAATAATAATGTGTTTGCATTATCGCACTTCTACCAAGTTAGAATAACACAACTAATGCAAAAATACGAAATTTTCACGAAGTTGTTGGGGTGGGGTACGGTAATATGGATGTGTAACCCGAAATGGTCTCTTTTTTTTCCCCTTCCAAATTATATGAAAAGGTTGCAGTTTTCATTAAATAATATATGTTTATTTGAGTAATGTAAATTATCTAAATATACCAATGCCCCTTTTTTCATCTAAAGCTGAGGTTAACCGCGGTGACTAATTAAACAAATAAAAGTGCTCCATTAACGTCACTTGATTACATTTAATGTCTTTATGTCGTTAAATAAACCAATAAAACATGTTTCATGCAATGATAACAAATGGGTGTTAATGTGTATAAGAATTCCCACAGATAATAAGTTGCAATTCTCTGTCATTGTGAAGACAATTAAGGAAATAAACAATAGGAGAATAAGTTCTAAAAGACAAAACACAAATAGATATTATTCTTTATATGTCACTTTAATTTTTATGTCTTGCTTTTGTTTTATAAACAATTGGGTATTAAATGGACTTTTTTCAAAGTGGAGGTACAGTAAAATATAATTAAGTATAAGAATTTTTTTAATTCTATATACGATGTAAGTCACCATCGTATAAATTACTCAACCTTGTGTTAAATGTGTTATTACAAAACCTTTTCTTTTTAAACCTTCAATAACTCATAAAACTTTTACATAGTGTGAAAAGATAGTTAGAATGTTTGCCGCTGTGGCGTAACCAACTATTGTATTTCGTTACAGATGTGTATGTTAATTAAATACTAATGGCCACAAAGTGATGGCGCTGTAACTCTAAAACTAGGGATTATTTATGATCTCCTATTTGTGCCTATAATCACTTAGGAATTGACAAGGAGTGCCAGTTTTACTACTGCAGGTCGGGGGTTTTCTCTACTCCAGCTTCATCCCCAATAAAAACAGGACGCCATGATATAGCTGAGCTGAAAATGGCGTTAAACAGCATTCAAACAAACAAACAAACATCAACACTTGTTTGCGTTCTGGCCTTAAGTATTATAACATCAGACGTTTGCAATCCAGATTATTTTGTAATCATCCAAATCCATCTTCACCAGTTAAATGTTTCCATTAAAATAATCTTAAAGAGAAAATGACCGAAATACCTTTAATTTTGAATTTTTATCCTGGGGTAACTTGAGCTTTGAAATGGCTCATAATTTTTTTTCATTATTATTTATCCGATATTGGTAAAACTGTTCTCCCTGGGGCTATGTGATGGTTCCCAGTGTCCGAGCTACAGCGCATCTCCGGTAGAGGAAAGAAAGTTGTCAGGTATATAATACGACAAGTATTGGCTTTCCTAAAACACTAGCCGTCTAAATCTTTATGTTTCTTTGTGGAAAAAATACGTATTGTATTTTTAATGTTAAATGGTAATATGTATTGTTATTATTTACATCACTTCATCATTATAAGTACACGATTTTTAGATAGCCAAATCAGGGAACCGCAAAATATAGCTGAGAGACAGCAATTGAAGCATGCGCTATACTATCTCTAGATGCATCAAACGTGGTTAGATAGTTGATGTAAACATTGTCAGTAAGAAGGATAAAGAATTACAATGTGTCTTGTAACCGGAATCATTTATTTGTCCATAAAATACAAATCAGAGGCAGTATCCAAGAATGCATTGTTAGTATCCTAGATCCATCATATTCACAAAAATAGTTGATATAGACCTGTTCGCGAAAATGTTACGCTTCGGAAATTTCCGGCAATTTCCGTGTTTCTCCGTTTAGGTTTTATAATACACATTTTATGAATACAAGAATACAAGTTTATTGGCCAATTATGGGCCCTCAAGGGGCAAATACAGCACAACATGTATGATTATTACAGTACATAAATAACATAGATTATAAATTTCAATGGCAAACAAATATTAGTCATAGAGAATGGGGAAAAAAAATTGGGGTATCATAGCTATTAATGGACCTTCAATAGAACATAGCTTAAGTTATGTTACATTCCTGCAGAAAGCAACTCAACTGGTCAACAATTTCAGAATTTTCACAACTAAAACACCAGAAAATTTTGTCAGATGCAGAAAGGTTTTCAAAGTTAATGTTATAATTTTTCACAATATTAAAAAGTAAATTTCTTTTGGCATCAAATTTAGGACACTCTGAGAAATAATGAACTTCGTCTTCAACCCTTTTTATGTCACATTTATCACATATTCTAAGATCTAATGGGGTCATAGGTTTAGTATATCTACCCAGTTCAACTTTAAGTTGATGATTACTTACTCTAAATTTAGCAAAACACTTCCTTTTATCAAACGTTTTGATTATATCCAAATATTGTTTATAACCAAAGTTACATTTGATTTTGAAATACATTCTTAGTTTACTTTCTTCAGCAATGAGTTTTTCTCTAAGCTGGTACCATAAATTTCTGTAAAAATCTTTAAGGTGCTTGCCAACAGAATATTTAGCATAATTTTTGTTCAGGGCCAATGAGCTACTCTCCACAGGAATATTTAAAATGTTGAGCAGGGAGACTAACGAACCATACCAGGTGTCTACTCCATTGTTATGCATTGATTTCATTTCTGTAAATGCATCATTTAACAATTCAGTAGGTGAATTATTCAACCTGTGCCAGTACTTCAAAACAGATTTAAAACAGTCAAATATTATTGGGTATTGACCAAATTCTGACATTACAGCAAAGTTTGAAGCTTTTTTACTGACACCAAGTAAATATTTCAAAAAATGTATTTCCATTTTTTCGCAAGGGAAGACACCAGTAAGTCTCGTAAAATCACATAACGAATCCCTATTAAATGATTTAGGTAGATAGCATCCCCAGATTTCAGAGCTATAATTAAGAATAGCCTTAATTGTATGGTTAAATATATGTAAAGAAGACTTGATGCTTGATAAACATACACAAATCAATGCCACTTTCATTTTTAAAAAGTTTGATTCCAATCTAATTAAAATCATATTTTCACTTGACCCCACTCTTGCTATTGTCGTCGTGAAAATAGCAAAAGTGGGAGCCAAGTGAAGATATAATTAAGAAATAATTCACGCAGGCTGTGATTTATCATTGTTTTACAACGGGGTGACCATTTATGTCGTATTAATTTATCCCGAGCGACAGAATTATTTCTATTCTAATGAGACGATTTCGATACATTTATAATATTTCCGTACCTATAGAAAACATCATTTCCGCCATGAACTGGCTGTTCCGTCAATGTAACACACAATATATTGCAACGTATAATCATAGCGCGTGTCGATATATATAAGATGAATACGTCATACGCAATAGTTTTCCGGTGGAAGTTACAGTTTTGTAATCGGAATAGCCCTCTAAAACACGCCCTCAGCGCGTGTTGCTCATACATAAATCTTTTTTTTTTACCACAGTTGTGGTCTCAAAGCCTTTAAAGCACGTCATATTAGAATTTAATTAGATTGGTTTGATTCCCAATATCCATATTTTTCTCTTTTTCATTCATCGTAAGCGATTCGTGATTCCTCGGAATTTCTCGAGTGGCACGAACGGCGGTCTGCCCAATATGATTGCTACCATCCCTAACTTAGCTCTGCTTATTTGTTGGCCAATCGGCAGCTATCTCCCGATTTAGCAGCCAATCAAGACACAGCATTGTTATCCTTGAGGTACAACTGGTTTCTGCAGTTTAGAATTTGATCATTTATCCTGTCTCATGCGAAGCGAGAAAAAAAACCGACCGCGAACCGTAGTGGGTAAAGTGTTTGCAGAGTACTGCGTTCCTTGCGCGATAAAGACCCCTTCCTTGTTTAGGCACTTTGCACCCGCTATATTATGCTTAAATCTACGCGCCTCATAACTATTTTCGTGGAAGTCAAAATTCTGTTTGCGGTGGTCCATCACTTTTCTCATTATTTATTGATCATAAAAAACAATAACTCAATCAATCAATAAAATAGTTTTTAAGCTTGACATTGCTGTGACAGTCTTAAAAAAACATTATAACATTTCCCCATTGTCCAACATTTAAAATTCCCATGTCGTCCATCATTGATAATCACTTTTTCTTTCTTTCTTTACCTATTATTATTAAAAGTGGGACAATCTGGAAGACAACCTACTGAAATGTATAGTCTGAACAAAGATTGTTTGTTTGTTTGATTATGGTTTAACGCCACTTTCAGCGATGTTTCAGCTATATCATGGTGCCCAGTTTATGTTGGGAGAGAAAGCCGGAGTACCCGGAGAAATCCCCTGACCTGCGGTAGGAAAACTGGCATTCCTTGTCAATTAAGATTGGAGTCGAGTGTGTGTACTCGACTCCAATCTTAATTGCCAGCAGTGAGACTCGAACCCGCAACCTCAGTGTTGACAGACCACGTGATCAATAGTAGACGAACCACCTTAACCACTCGGCCGCCGAGGCCCGCTGAACAAAGACAAAAAATCTCAGTACAATCGGAACGTAGGTATGTACAGTTGTCCTACGAAAACAATGTTTTATAGTTGTTAAGGAAGCCGAACTAAACACTGGTATTGTTAAACAAAGAAATTCAATCTTCTTATGATTTTGTCCAATCTAATTAGAATTCGTCCTCTCATGGCTTCTGTACTTATTTTCGACGCGATGTATCAGCAAAAACTGGAGAGATGAGGGATCGAATTTTAATTCAACAGATTGTTTTGTTCATAGAGCAGCTTGGGTCATAACCTTGACTCTGTTGTAACTAAAATGTAGCAATGTTTGTAATATTAACAATGTTCAGTCGTTTAAGTATTTTAGTTGTAAAAAGGGTGTTAACAGACCCGGTGATCAATAGTAGATGAACTAATTAACCACTCGTCCAACGAGGCCACATCCGATCTGTATTGGATAAATATATTTGCTAAAAGTTTGATCTGGGCTAAGTATAAGAAAATGTACAGTGCGTTTGGTGTTTGACATTTCGCTATGTTTGATATAAAAATAAAATATATTTGGGTATCAATATTTTGGAGATTTGGAATACTTCTTCGGTCTCAATGGCCAATTCTAAAGAATCTTTTCCGATAACAATTTATCTCGAAACTTTAAAAATGAAATATTTCTTACTTTTTCCACTGCCTTTTTGGAAAAATGAGAAACAAAAAGAACATAAATAACAAAAGTGAGAAGGAATTTGGAAAGCAAGCGTCATATTGGAAAAAGTAAACCTTAATAATAATAACAATAATGATAATATTCACATTAATATTCTTGATCTAGTTCTAAAAATGTATGTCGTAAAATATAGCAAGAATACACATCTTCATTGTAGGGGAACATATTTTATATCAAACCCCTTCTACCAATGAAGTGTGTTAGTAATCAAACTACATGTACATTTTCTACATGAAATGTCTCCGTTTAAGAATGGCATTTAAAAATGTTTGTTTGTTTGTTTGATGGTGTTTAACGCCACTTTCAGCAATTTTTCAGCTATATCATGGCGTCCAGTTTTTATTGGGGGAGGAAGCCGGAGTACCCGGAGAAAACCCCCGACCTGCGGCATTTAAAAATGTAGTTGATTTCTACTTAAAATTTATCCTTAACAATAATTGATCCTAGTATATATGAATAAAATAAATTATTACATTTATGATTATTTTAATGTGACAATATTAATGTTAGATCAATTGTTGTTCTATTCAAATTAAGACGGCAGGTAGACAGATTAACTTGGACATATATTAGTATGATTATATATTGAACACTAAAACAAATGTAACTTAATTAAATCTATTAATGAAGGCAAAGTATCCTATAGAGGAAACTTTACTAGATGTGTAAGAATTTATCTACATGTTTATAGCAGTAAACATTCAAATAAAATTGACATTATTAGTTTCAGTGTGCAACAGCCTAAAAGTAATTAATGCAGAAAACATTTAGATAAAATCTTGACCCTCTTAATGATATTGTATATGACGCTTTAAGATTTCATCACTGTTGGATAATTTGCTAGAACTATTACTATACGAGTCGTCAGAGAGGTACCTAGAGTCCAGTGAAATCTTGAACTTCTGGTAGATAGAATTGGCCTCGTTAAGAAATTAGAATAAAGTACCATTATATTTCATACATGTACCGGTATGTTAAACCGAGCAGTCCATTTGAAAACTATAGATTCGAATATGGACTTACTTATTGCTTCAAAGTGATACAGAGTAGAATCACTAAAATTGAACAACATGAATTAAGCCCCATACCATTTGAAAAAAGGAGGGGGTTGACATTCCCAGGAAACAAGAGAAACAATTTCGCAAACAAAGTGAGTGCTGTGTTCCGACATGTTTTTCCTTGTTTTTGGCCATATTTCATATTTCGCCCCTTTTTATATGTAGTAAAATTCCTGTGAATAAATTTAACCGACAAGCTATTTATAGGCTGATGTCGGCGAACGAAAAACTCACCCTGATAGATATGTAAGCTCAAATTACGTTGTTTCTCTTACAAAGTTGTTTTAGGTGACAGTTAAAAGCAATTCGAAGAAAAGATGGAGATGGTTTTCCTTGAAAACAAATATTTTATAATCATTTGTATTCATTTCTGCATATAATTTATCAGCATTTTCTGAAAAAAAGATGGTATAGGTTCTTATTAATTTATAGTTTTCTCCAATCTTAACCTAACAATAGATAACTTTTGATCATTTTGGTATCTTTCCCCCAGCCCCCTTTCTTCTCATCATTTTAAAAAATATGGCATATATATTGATGCGATCATTATATTGGATGCAGGATGGAAATTTGCCTTAAAATGATATTTTTAGATCCGCCGCGAACGTTAAGTGTTAATATCAAATATCAAATTAAAATTATTTAATTGGATAAGGCATAGTAAAATTTACAAATATTGCGTAATCCAATACATAACACATAGTACATTTATCGATATAAAAGTATACTGTTATGTATTCAATAATTATAATGAAATAATCAATTGTGAAAATATATAAAGTTTCTGTATAGTATGACGATGTACACATTTAAACAAACAAACAAATACGAGGTCATGTCATTGCATTATTATTGCCTACCATGTATCATTAGATTAATATTGTATACCATATATCTAAGGTAACTGTATTTAGAAATTGTATTGTTCTTGCAAAACTGTATATGTTCATGAACATAAAAAATCGAGGATCTCTCCTCCGATTGGTTTGTGTGTAGTGTTCACATTAGTTTTGAAATCTAATGCCATATATCTATTTTTTCTGTGACTGTGTACTTTGTAGTTAATCAGAAATAAATTAAGGGAATAACAAAATACCGAACAAAAAAAAAACTCCAAAAAGAAAATCCGCAAATCAAACAATTTCCTTGTTTTAACGCCACTTTCAGCAATTTTTCAGCTATATCATGGCGTCCAGTTTTTATTGGGGGAGGAATCCGGAGTACCCGGAGAGAACCCCCGACCTGCGGTAGAAAAACTGGCAATCCTTCTCAATTAAGATTGGGTTCGAGTGCACCCTGCCTGCAGTGAGAATCGAACCCGCAATCTCAGTGTTGACAGACCACGTGATTAATAGTAGACGAACTACCTTAACCACTCGGCCACCGCGGCCACCGCAAGGAATTGAGACATGCCCATATTAATTGATTTATTAACCTCTATAAAATATGATTAAACAAAACAAACTGATAGAAAAATTTCAAATGTTAAATAGTCTGTCATTCTTATTGAATACACTGATAAAGGTTAACTAAACTGATTTAAATTATAAACATAGATAATCGTTTTCATGGCTGCCGAAAAATTGTCTATCAACGTTTAAATGTGAAAAATGTATGGCATGACGACAAACCTTTACGAAAGACAAAACTACTCAGATGAAGAAGAGTAATACAAGTTTCTACGATAAAATTCCACATTCTCGCCAATTCAAAATTGAAAGCCGTCCGTCAAATTCAAGGAAAACCACACGACAAGATATAATCTTTTTAAAAGCGTCAAATCAAGCAACATTTTCGCTAAACCGCGACAATATATTAATATAGAGAAGAGTATTATTGAGGATATACTTTGTAAAACTGGGCGATGACCCATTTTATTGTGAAATGGTCTGATTTTTAAAGCAAAACGGTTATTATAGTCAATGATGAAAAGTCGCCGTTTCAAGTTTCAATGGAAGACCCCCCCTCCCCCACGAAAAATTAGACAAATCTGTTGTTCATATAGAATCGGCTCAAAAGAAAAAGAAACAAGTAGTCATAACATTACTTTACTCAGGAAAATCTAAATCAGGACTTGTGCAAGGTAATTTAACAGGAGATTGGGTATTAAATGAAGAATTCCCAGTCATAAATAACGTGGTGAAAAATATTTTACTAACAAAGGGGACAACCCTACAACAAATATTGTCAAACAAATGCATGACATACAAAGTAACTTTATGGTACAATGTAAATGTGGAACCGTTAGATGTCATCAAAGCCAAAACGAAAGTAGAAATCCCAGAAAGTGCTGAAGAAAAAAAGAAATCTAATATAGAAATAAACTATGTTTGCATAAATAAATAATTTTCTATGATCTGCAAGTTTTGCAGTATGTAACATTGACAAAATATTATATTTAAAACAGTGATAACAAAATACCAAATTTAATCATAGTAAGATCATTTGTCTTTATCTTTAAATTATTTAAGACAAATGCTAATTAATAATCAGTTATTGGTTTTGAATGCAGTTACATTTCAAATTAAAATTCAGTAATAATATTTATTGTTGTCAGTGTTACATACTAATTCTTAATCTTGCCATTATACTTAAAACTAGAAAATAGTTTAAACATATGAGATATCTTATATTTTCTTACGATTTAACTATTTTAGCTCTTATTCCTTCATCATACAATACAGAATTTTCAGGTATCTTATTTTCATGGGTCATCTTTCTGATTCCTCTTTTGTACAATGTATAGATGTAAGGTAGCTGATTTTTCATGGGTAATAGTTTTATGTTTAATATAAACTATAGGATAATAGTTTTATACCTCTATCATACAATACGTAGATATAAGGTATCTTAATTTCATGGGTCATCTTTCTGATTCCTCTTTTGTACAATGTATAGATTAAAGGCAGGTGATATTTCATGGGTAATAGTGTTATACACCGTGATTATATAATCCAAAGGGTAAGGTTGCTTTTTTTCAACGATTTTAGTTCGTATTCCTCTATCATACAATACAGAAATTTCAGGGTGCCGTTTCATAAAGCGATCGTTAGCTTAACGTGCACGTTATCCCGTTTAAATTGCATGGGATAACGAGCACGTTAATTAGCGATCGCTTTATGAAACGGCACCCAGGTATCTTATTTTCATGCGTCATATTTCTGATTGCTATGTTGCACAATGTAAAGATGTAAGGTAGCTGGTATTTCATGGGTAATAGTTTTATTTATCTTTAATATAATCTACCGGGTAGCCTGCTTTTTCAAGGATTTTAGTTCTTATTCCTCTATCATACAATACAGAAATTTCAGGTATCTTTTTTCATGGGTCATATTCTAATTCCTCTTTTGTACAATATATAGATGTAAGGTAGCTGATTTTTCATGGGTAACAGTTTTATACATGTTTAATATAATCTACAGCGTAAGGTCCCTTTTTCAAGGAGTATAGTTCTTGGTCCCCTATAATACAATACAGAGATATAAGGTATCTTATTTTCATGGGTAATCTTTGTAATTCCTCTTTTGTACAATGTATAGATGTAAGGTAGCCGATTGTTCATGGGTAATAGTTTTATGTTTAATATAATCTACAGGGTAAGTTTGCTTTTTTAAGGATAATAGTTTTATACCTCTATCATACAATACATAGATATAAGGTATCTTATTTTCATGGGTCATCTTTCTGATTACTCTTTTTTGTAATGTATAGACGAAATGTAGCCGATTTCCAATAGGTAATTGTTTTATAGATGTTTATTAAAATCTTCAGGGTAAGGTTACTTTTATTCGAGGATTATAATTCTTATTAACCCATCATGCAATACATAGCTGTAAGGTATTTTATTTTGATGGGTCATATTTCTGACATTTGTCATGCAGAAATATACCGGTATATTGTTAGGCGAATAATAACAATAAAGGTGGCTGTGAAGTACTAGGAGAAATTGAAAGGTAGCAAAAGTAAGAAAGGAGAATGTAAAGCAGAACTATGGAATTAATAAATAAAACTAATGAACTAATCAGTCTATTACTTTCACCTTTGACTTCACCTTCTTGAGGGTAACAATCAAATTTGTAAACCCGAACCCGATGGAAACAACTTCAACGAGGGTTAGTTTACAAATATGAATGTCTCCCTCAATAAGAGAGTTTTATTATATTGTACGCCAACACTAAACATGTACATGTACATGTACATGTAAATGTAATGAAATTTGTGTTTAATTGTTGTCATCTAAACTTCTGGATTGTTGACCTTTTTATTTGTTTTTTTACCTTAAAGGTTATTTACTGGTGAACAATAGAATTGTTTTCCTTTTGTTTTATTTCCCAGGGAACAATAGTGTTCTTTCCCTTTTCTTTCATTCAATTTCATTATGTCATAAAAGACAATATACACGAAAAAGTTGTTTTAGTTCCTTTATTATTTTGTAATAAACAACTTTGTCAGGATCGCATGATACACCCGTCCGATGATAAGAAAAAGAGCTACACACTTCACGTGTGTATTATACTGGTGGTGGGGTGGGGGAGGGGGTTAGAGGGGGGTCCATTAACAGGTTAACACTTTTTAATTTTTTTCAAAACAGATAACAGTAGATTTAAAATAATGATAACAGATAACAGCAATTTACATAAGAAAACAGAAAACATCGAGTTTAAAAATCGAAAAAAAGATAACAGCAATTTACCTAAGAAAACAGAAACAAGCGAGTTAAAAAAATCGAAAACAAACAGATAACAGCAGTACGTATCTCATCGAAGAGCAATAGTGTTCTGATTATTAACAGTAAACAGGGTTTTCATTTTCGTTATAACAGTTTACAACAATTTCAAATTTTTAGAAAACAGATAACAGCTAATGGTTGAAAAACAGTTACCAGTTACTTTATTTACAGACGTGTAAAAATGACCAAAAACAAGTTAACAGAAATGATCTTCCCCCATACTATCGACACTGATCATCTATCAATATCAACACTGTCTCAATATTTTAAGAAAATTTATGAAAGCTTTCCACAAACAAGTCCCATTACCTACCATTAAAAATCCGAATTTTACCACGAAAAATGAAGTTCTTATCTATCAAATTAAAAATTCCCCAAAGATTCAAGAAAATTTGATAAAAACCGAACATTTTTTAGCAAGAGTATGAAAACAACCCCACTCCCTTTTCATGCGCCAGTCCAATAAATCAGAGATTACCAACAAGTATACAGACTATGACACTAATACAATAAACAAACATGTGTAGTTTGTAAAAAAAATCTGTGAATCTTATTTGCAAGATACGACGGATGGACATTTGTATACCATAAAACGCACGCATGGGGGGAGGGGGGTTTCTGTCATTGACAGGTGTATAAAAATGAAAATGAAAAATTTTTAATTCCATTTTAAACTACATTTATGTAAAATTTGGTGTTTTATTTATTTATTTGATCAATTAAAATGAATTATAAAAATAACAGTTGGTTTATTTATTTATTAAAATAAGTATTTTAATAGTTCACGCCTGTCTAACTCCACCTTACGGTATAAGGGAGATAAATCTAATTAATTTATGTCATACGGTAGCTTGTTTACATGGGTAGTCAATTGTTAATAGCTCCGCGGTATTAAAATTTACTACCGTAGCTAATTTTCATAGGTAGCTCGATATTAATACGACACCGGATTTGATATAACGTTTTGGAATTTTGGTGATAAAAGCTCTACAACATCTTAATCATTGGGATTTTTACATATTGTTTGGATTTGAGCGCCACTGATGAGTCTTGATTAGACGAAACGCGCGTCTGGCGTTGGGAAAAAATTTTTTTGTTAACCTTGGTATCTTTGACGACATTTTATTTGCAACCACTGGGTCGATGCCTCTGCTGGTGGACTGTTAGTCCCCAAGGGTATCACCAGCTGAGTAGTCACACTTCGGTGCTGACAGGAAAATCATTGATTCTAACAGTGATAAAGTCATTGTCTAAATTTACTGACTAGAAATTTCAAAAAATATTTTAATTCTAAGGTTTTTTCTATTTTAAGGTGTAGATAGCCTTAGACGGATTTGATATAACGTTTTGGAATTTTGGTGATAAAAGCTCTACAACATCTTAATCATTTGGATTTTTACATTTTGTTTGGTTTTGAGCGCCACAGATGAGTCTTGATTAGATGAAAAGCGCGTCTGGCGTTGGAAAAAAAAATTGTGTTAACCTTGTTATCTTTGACATTTTATTTATTAACCTTGACTGAATCGGTAGTGCATTCTGACATTACCAAATGTGCTCCTCGTCTTGCTGACTTGGTTTTCTTTAGTTATGCGACGGGTTTATACAAGGGCTTCTTAAAAACAATGACAAAGGTTTACCCTTTCCTTCGACTTCACGTTCCACAATATGGATGACGTGACATCAAAGAGTCAGCTTAGTCTGCTTCATACCTTGCCCTAGAAATTGCCAATGAAGGCTGGTTATGAACCAAAATATACGACAAAATTGATGACGTAATTTTGCAAATTTTCCATTTTAGTGTGGCAACATTCCCGAAGTACTTGCAACTGTAGTATACATCTTTAAAATCGATCAAATCCTGTATTTTCCAGATTTCCGTGATTGAGGACGTCTGCTGAGAAAATGCTACTTAACCAGGGGCTCACGATGGCAAGATTGAAGTCATCATTTAGAAAAAATTTCAGTCGCCTTATGACTTAGTTATGTTATATATGTTATGGAATATATGTGTCACAAATGACTATTGATTTGTTCCGTTTGTCAACTACTTTCCGTCCTTCTTACTGAATTATGACTAAGTTTGGATATTACTTATTACCGGATTTTAACTGATACGATGGGTGCCACGCGTGTAGCAGAAGTGCTTAACTTTTCAGAACACCCTGGTTTTGAGTGTGGCTTCTGTCACTTAGTTTTTGTTTTGTTTCATCCCTACTCTTATTTAACCTTGGTTTTGTCTCTCAGGACAAGAGTGACAAGTCAAGACTTGCTATACAATACTCTACATAAACATGATAAAGTAGAAAATATTCAAACTTAATGTAGAAGATAGAAAATGTCGAATATAGAAGAATGGTGCAAGTTAATGACCGATGAACATATTCCGACATTGTTAGGTTTGAAAGAAGTTCAAGCAACTCTGTGGTTTTTGTCTTTCCATTATATTGAAGATGTCAACATTTAACACATCAGATGGACAAAACACCAAAATTAAACACGTTTTTTGTGAAAAAAAAACGCCAAAATATACCGACGCCAAAATAACCCGATTTAAGGTATAAGAAAACTTAAATCGAAGCATTGAAAGAAACATAAACAAATGAAACATGTCGTCGTACACCGAACTGTTCATTGTCTTGTTTACTTTTCGTTTTGTGATTTAAAACACTAAGATATTAGCGATATGAAAATTCCATTAGATAGAAAATATCACTGTATTAAGATCTCACAAACAGCTGATGACACAACATCGTTTTGTACTTATAGAGATGCTATAACGAGCTCTATGAATGAAATGAAATTTGTGGGTCATTTTCTGGGTAGAATCGAAATCGTAATAAAACGGAAGGAATCTGGATTGAGGAATAAAAAACTGTCAATAAAAATTAAAAATAAAAGATATTAAAAAGACAGTTTAGCCTACAAAAGTCTCGGTTTATATTTTAGATATAATAAAAGTTCTACCGAGAAATTATAACCTGTTAGGTGACAACAGGCTGTGGAAGATACGAAATATTGAAAAAAAAAATTTCCAGATGTTAGAATTCAATTTGGCTATATGTGTTTTATTTTTAAGAACTGGCTTGATAGTAAATGACATATTTGATGAAAACAAAAATATATCGTTTACTAGTAGTACAAAAACTAAATAATAAAAACAACTGGATTTCAGAGATAAGCACACTGCAACTAGTTCATGGCTTCTTATTATTAGGTCTTAAGATTCTGTAAAAAGTATATTAAATCTACAAAGAGCTAACGATACAAGTAAACAAGTAAATTATTTTACTGGTTACCAAAAATTTTTCTAAATCTATTGGAATAAATACATGGATAAATTTATGAAACCTAACAGAACGGCCTAAAACGGACAATATTTTTGAATTCATTCTCCAAACTATACAAAAAGAAAATAAAATTAAAATATTCGTATGGAAGCTTATACAATTTATTATTCCCACAAACATTTTACTACAGAAAATTAGTGCAGAAAACAAATGCAATGTATGTAACGCTGATAAGGACTATACGCATTATTTCTGAACATTTTTTAAAACTGTTTAAAACATTATTTAAAACACTGTTGATAAAAGGTTTATTAGTTTCCCAGAGCTGTGCATTATGACAATTTCTTATCGATTTGATATGTCAGAGCAAAAGAGGAAATGTAATTTTTGTGATATTTTTGTGAAAGAATTTCTAACAGTAATATCTTATAATAAATTGATATTAAGTAAATATTTTTCAAAACTATTAAAAATTTATTAAGAAAGAATATTATAGTTTAAATATATTGTTTTAATATATTCGAGCTATTCCTTGGACAGTTAGAAAGATATTTCACAGGAGCTTGGACTTTGGAGTGCTTTAGTTTAAAACAATCAGTTTCGAAATAAAGAATTTCTTTTTTTCTGTCTGTCCTTGCGTTATGAATACATCTGGGTATATTCGATTCTTTTTTCTTATTAACATTTACCGGGACTCCAAAAAAAATTCTATATATGTAATTGGACTGTTCTGCACCCATGGTTTTTATTGGGTTCGGGTTACTCTCTTTCTGTTTTTTGTGTTTTTGGTTTTTGTGTTGCGTTTTGTCTATATCCGGATTTGTAACTGTCCCTTGACTTTTGGCTATTGTTGTTCGGTCGGTTTTTTTTGCTATTTTTTTTCAAAAGTTGTGGAGGGAACCTGGAGAGATAATATCTTCCGCTGCATCTCAATAGACTGTCGAATTCTTCGCCTTCTAATGCCAAAGTCTTACCCCTCACTCAAATACATAATACAACTTAGCCTGATGGATAAATACTGTACATAACCTGATACTTTTGTTCTGTCTTAGTGTAAAAATATACTCGGTTGACATTTCCAAAGACTAGATTGCTCATTGGGATCTAAATCAGTATATTTCTTTGCCTCTGTTCAAAAACCGAAGACACTTGCCTGCAATTTTTACATCATCGTGTATTTATTGAATTTGTTATAAGTATAAGGCTTTTGTCTATGCAATCATTCTTTTCAGCGTTCTCGTCCCGAAATGGGTCTAAAAACATTTTCTGTCATTTAAAAAAAAATAAAACATTTTTCACGACACGAGTTGTTACCATATTTGGTCATTTTTAATGACATCCGACTAAGCGAGGTTGGACCATTGCAACTTTCTCTTAGTTTACTCGATGATGATAGCGATTGGAAGGCACAGGCAGTCCTAGTTACTGTTCCGAGAGTCACCAAATTTGTTATTTTTCACTTACTTCCGACCCAAATAATTCGAACACCAGAAGTTGGCACAACATATATGTTAAGGACCCACTAGATTACCATCTTATTTGATGTCGATTTAAAGGGGTGGGGTCCCAGCAGATGGGACCAGATGTTACCCTATCGGACATTTCATTAGTAGGGATCAGAATTATTTGAACATCGGAAGTTTGTCTAACTGTTCAACAGACAGATTAAAAAACTCTGGACCGCACTTTTGTTATATCAGACATTTTTCACTTAGTTTAGACACAGATAAATCGAACACCAGAAGGTGGCCCAACTATTCATGAGAAAAATTAAGGGTCCACTGGACCACTTTTTATCCTGGACCGATGTCGATTGAAAGGGGTGGCGAGTCCCAGCAGGGAGGACGAGTTGTCATCATATCGGTCATGTTTCTCTTAGTTCTGACCTAGACAACACAAACAACGGATGTTGGCCTTTACTGTTCATCGTGTCCGTTAAGTACCCACTGGGCCTCCCTCTTATTTTACACTATGTCAATAGCGATTGCAAGAGGTGGGCAGTCCTGCAGGTAGGCAAGATGTCACTGTATCGTTGATTTCACTTACTTTGGACCCGAATAACTCAAACAACGGAAGTTGACCCAACTATTCACCATTTAGGTTAAAGACCCATTAGATTCCTTTCTTTTTTTTACCTTGAGCCGATTGTGATTGAAAGGTGCAGGAGTCCTAGCAGGTGGGACGAGATGTCATAATATCGATCATTTTTTCATTTACTTCGGAAACGGACTTGGACTACCCGAATAATAATCAAATAAACCTGAAAACCGGAAGTTGTCATAGCTATTCACCATACAGGTATATTTTCTTATGCAAAGAATGAACTTGATGAAAAAGTCCTTAAAGCTTCTTTTAAGCTTAGCAATGCATCTACGCTTATTCATATTTTTAATCATACAGTGAGACCTGTTTTATTATATGGGTCTGACATATGTGGAAGTTTTAATGCCTCTAAAATATACAACATCCTGAGAAATTCATGATTATGGAAATAGATAAGTTCTTGAAAAAGAACGAACAAAATTTTGTAAATTTATTTTGGGAGTTATTAAAAAACCAGTAACTCAGATGCAAGATCAGAACTTTATTATGTACTGAAATATTGGACTCGATCCCAAAAAGATGAATCCGATCAAAATCTTATTCTAAAGGTACCTCTAAATGAATCTTGAACTGTGCATACAAATAATAAAGAAACATGGATAGGTTGTATCTAATTTTAAATGCCAGTCATTTATTTAAGAAAAAGACAGAAAATAAATCAGTGTTTAATATTTTAAAATATAAAATACACTCTAAATTGATCAATATCAAATGAGGAAGGTAAGCTAAGAATAAACAATAAATTGAGTCCTATCACCATTTTGAACCATATTTAAAGTATGGAAATAAGACCAGAGGAGATTGATGAGTAAATTTAGACTTAGTGCTCATAATCTTAAAATAGAAACAGGGCGCTACACTAATGTTGAAAGTAACAATAGAATTTGTGATCTTTTTAAAAACAAAATTGAAGATTATATTCATTTTCTACTAGAATGTAAAGCTCTTAACTTATAAGAACGATTTTTTTTAATCATTTTTTTAGAATAAATACAAGAAATTTATTAAATTATCGTTTACAAAAAATTATTTGGCTTGTAAGCAATGAAGATAGAGATATCATCGTAAGGCTATTCCAAATGTTAGAAGAACTATTCTTGTAATTATAATAATATATATTATATTCTTATAAGTCCCAAAGATGAGAGCTGTCTCCTTCATTTAGACAGAAACTAAAAACATTTTTTTTTACCAGAAATTGTTTTTATTTAATTTTTTTATATTATTATTTCTTTTGGTTATTTGTTTAAATAATTAGACTAATCACATGTTTTGATATTTTTTTGCTCATTTTATTTTGTTACGAATAATTGTTTTGCTTCTCTCTGGGCTCCATAATTGGATTCAATAAAAATATATCTATGTCTATGTCTATGGTTACGGACCCACTGGACGACCCTATTATTTTAGCCTGGGCCGATGTCGATTGAAAGAGTAGGAATACACACCTTTTAATTTTACACTGGACCCATGGTGATTGACTGGCAGTTAGTGCCAGCATGAGGGACAAGATGTCACCATATCGGTCATGCTTCACTAACTTAGGACCCGGAGTACTTAAACCACGTAGATTAAGGACACACTAGACCACCCTCTTATTTTTCTTTTTCCCGATGGCGATAAAGAGGAGCAATGAGCGATCATTGGGTACCGGATGTCACTATATCGGTCATTTTTCACTTACTTCGGGCCTGGATAACTTAAACACTAAAAGTTTGCCCAAAAATTTACTATTTAGCGTTAGGACCCGTTGTACCACTTCTTATTTTGTCCTGGGACGAATTCGTACATTATGAAGCTACTGAATGTTGAATGTAGTAAAATTCCTATTAGGTCTATAGAAAAATGAAAAAGTTAAGCTTCTTGATCCCTTAAGATGTATCAGAGACACTCTATACTAGAAAACAAGACGAAACAATTTTATTAAACCAATCATGGTGGCCAATACTGAGCAAATCAATCTAAATGTATAATCATCATATAGAAAATATCAAGTTACGGCATTATTGAAAAAAGTGATTATTGATTGGCATAAAATGAAACAATAGATAAAACAAAGTAACAATATGTAAAAAAAAAGGAATACGAATAATTCCACTGTCTTTTGGAAAATCTACATTAGTCTGTTGTTTTATAAAATGAGGTAAAGGGTCTCTTGGCTAACTTCACAGCCTTGAACGTCTATATAGTATATATACACAATGTAAAAATAATATGTCATCAAAGACAGCAAGCTTACAAAAGTTACTTCTAAATTTTAGTTTCGTCTTTTTTGAAGACTCATCAGTGGCTTTCAAGCCAAAATATATTGAAAATCCAAATAATTATGATGTTGTAGAGCTTTTATCACAAACTTCCACAAATATTTTACCAAATCCGGCTATGGCCATCAATCTACACCTTGAGAACATTTCGATGTAGAGTCATAGAAATAAACCAGTCAATTTATAGATTTTCCGATAGGGGAAACATGACTAAAGTCCTGAAAAAAAGAAAATTATTTTATTCAACTCTAATTATAATAATACAAAAAACTAAATTAAAAAATGTATTATTTTTTATGATGATGTATTATTTAATGATGATATTTGCTTACACTGTAACAAATAAAAAGAAATTTGATAAAAATGCAAGTATTAAAATTCTTGCAAATACATGTAAAATGAACAAGCCCTCATTTTCGTATTATGACTCCCATATTCAGAATGTTATATTTCGTCAAGTGCGACGTTTGTGAAGTAAACAAATCCGCGATGTTACTACATATGCCTAATTTTGATTAAAGTTTTGAGATCGTGATGGGTACCGACTATATAGGCGTTGTAGAGGGAACATAGAAGCATCGTTCTCTAATTTTGACGTAATATTTCAACCGCTTGACCGGTGTGGAAAAAATATTTCTCGTCACTAGTGAATTTGTTGTTCTCAACATTTGATTGGTTAAAAATAATAACGTCACAATAAGAACTCATGACGTCATAAACAAAACACCTTCAATTTACCGCGTATTCACGTCATGAACGTAAAATTGGGGTTGGGAGAATTTGTACTTCGTTTCGCAAATTTACTACTTTTTAAAATTAGAGAAACAGAATCTTACATTAGTACTCTTGGATTATCGGATTTCTCCAATCTCGATAGTTAAATTATGGAAATTTAAGTCGTCGCCAAGGCTCGGACTTAAAATTCCATAATTTAACTATCTCAATTGGAGAAATCCGATAATCCACTCGTACCAATGTAAGATCCTATATTTATCAGAGTACAAAAGTATAGGTCATGTTCGAAAACTTTGTGACCAAAATCCGGCTGATATACACCCACCCTATATACATACGGTCGATATTGGTTGTTCGTTCCAAACTTTAGATTTTCGTACATAAACGTGACCTCTAGTGTTAAGTCCTTTGGAATAGTTTGCTCCATGTCGGAATTAGTTGTATAAACATCAGCAACCCGGTTGGTTTGTTATTTTTTTTTTTTTTTTGGAAATCGACAATATACCAACTACCTGAACATTTGAAACCTGCATACCCGCGACGAGCATCAAATTGTTCATCATTCACATACATCTTATTTCTTAACGAGAATCATTTTATGGTTTTTCATTTCAGCTTCTCTTATAACGGGGACAAGTTGCCTTATCTTTTACATCAGGGACAAATTGTTTATTCAGTCCGACTGGGCTTTCTTTCAATAGGCAAATAATCACACTGTTTCTCTCAATTTAAAATCATCAAACGTGGCCAAAATCGATCGTGTGTTTGTTACTTCGCAAACGTCGCACTTGACGAAAAAGTAATATTATGCGGTAACTTCATTTCATCTTATACAAAAATTCTCAACAAGTTTTCCCCGTGAAGGTTCACAATCCAAAAAAAAAAATCAAATTGCTTTAAGTAGATTCATATTAAAGCTCTGAGATACTTGCTTTCATGTCGCCTTTTTGCTCTTGAATTTCAAACAGTTCTTAATTTCTGAACCCTTTTTTGTACTACCAGACCCTTAAGAGGCCTTGCTATACTCAACTGGTATTTACAATGAATGGATCATAGTTGGAGACAAAAGCCAAATTAGATATAAGGATCCATTCTATTACATATACGTGGGGGAACAAAAGCCAAAGTAGATAAGGATCCATTCTATAGTAAATACTTACGGGACAAATAAAGCCACAACTAGATATAAGGCATCATTCTGTAGTTTATGTACATGGTGAAAACCCAACCTAGATATAAGGCTACGTTCTATAGTTAATACATATGGGACAAAAGTCGAGCTAGATATAAGTTGCATTTCCCAGAATCAACAATGAAAATTTGCATTGTAACATTTTGTAATTACTTATAATCAAGGTATCCCTTTCCTGTAGTTATTGTCTCGAGAGTGGAAATCCAAATATAGGTAATTTGTTCCTGTGATATTATTATTAATCGTTATGTTGTTATTACGACTGCTATGTCGTTAATTACGACATGTTATGTCGCTTTTACGACATGTTAGCTATGTCGTTAAATATTACGACATAAAATGACCCTTATCTGCTTCCGTAATAATTCGATACTACATTGGCTTAAACTATTTTAACCATGTCTGTTTTGTCGAAAATGAAGCAAAGAGGCATTGGTTTAATTTGCTATTATTCCAACAGCTTTTGTAGGTTCAGATTCAAACACAATGAACATTTTTACCAGTATATTGAAAAATGTAGATAAAAAATAGATAATTTAGTTGGTGAGACTATTAACGTTAAGTACTATCATATAGTTTTGCAACTTTTCCAATTGAAATATTTGCTGTACTCATGTACAATTTTCCATTTGAAATGAGACCAGAGAATCACTAAAATGTAGGATGCAGTTTGATAAGTCTAATATTGCCTATGGAAATGGAAATTGCATGTTCACCTTTCTGTTGTGCAGCATCATATTGATTGAAAATGTTTCATTTTATGTTGTAATCATGTTGTAAACAAAAGAGGTATAGATCGACATCAATCTATTTTATTTCAGTTACCTATGGTAACGTAAAACATTTAATCTGTATTGAAACATTCTATAGATATCACTAAAACGATTGATGTTAATGAATCTCATGGAATATGCTATGCATACATCAGTTATTGCTAATAGAAGATATGAAAATAGAAGAAAAATTCGACTCGTACATATGTAATTCATACTTTACTTCCTTTCGTTGTATTGCAAAGCAATCTACTATAAAATAACGTCATATTGACGCTTTCAATTGGAATCGCAAAAATGTGAAGTTTTTGGATGCGGACCGTACTTTTATTAATAGTAACGTAAATATCAGTATCGTAAAGACCAGTATCGTAACTATCTTTTCACATCTGGAACTAGTTTAGCGACTTTATCTTCACTTACACAAATGTAAGTTTTTATCTTTCAAACTAAAATTTACTTTCCTTGTTAACTGTAACAATATTTTCTTAACTTTTAGTGGTACATTGTTTTCATGTAAACTTTTTTAAATTGTAGAGTGTTTAGTGAAAGTAAGAAAACATATTATATCATTTAAGATATTTAAACTAATGGCATAATTTATTGCTGTTTCTGAAACGACCAGAAAGGCGATTTTAATGTTGTGACACAGAAGATCAGAGAAAGTTTGATCGTAAATTGCCTGTGTATAGAAATCGTCAACACACTTTAAACCAAATTCTATTTCTAAATGGAAATTCGTTTATTTCTTACTTGTTCGCATATGTTTTAGGTCTTATACATGTTATATCAACGTATGAGACTGAAGAACCATGCAGAGTTAAAAAAAAATGTACTGTCTATGGTGACAGTCAGTGACAGTATGTTTTCGCAAAACTATATGCGCATACTTTATAATTATATATTTCCTATTCGGCTATTGGTTTATTTGTTACAGCAGAGATATAATTGAGGTCATAATTACTTGTAATTATAACAGCAGAGACATATAATTAATGTTGTGTTCCATTAACATCACTTGATCACTGTGCCGTAGTGAATGGAACATTTTGTGAGGATATGAATAATACCTACCAGGGGCGGATCCAGAAAATCGGGCTAGTGGGCGAAATTCGGGCAAGGGGTCTGGTGACCGCAGTGCCCTTGGGGTAAATAGAGGGGTGAAGCCCCTAGAAGCTGGTGAGATTTAAGCAATTGAGAGGGTGCTGATAATTACAAATTTTAAATTTTTTAACACACTCTCTCTCGCTCTTTCTTTTCTCTCTCGATCTGTCTTTCCTCGTTTTTCGCCCTATTTCTCTTTCTTTTCCCTTTTTAAAGAGGGGGGTTGGGCGAACGTCCCTTCCGCCCCCCTCTGAATCCGCCACAGCCTCCCGTGTATCGCAAGCCAAAGTGGACAAAAAGCCGTATTTATTGATATTAATAATTTATTTATTCATATCAATAATTCATTTATTAATATCAATAATTATTTATTAATATCAATAATTATTTATTAATATCAATAATTATTTATTGATATATATAATTTTATTTATTAATATCAATAATTCAAATTATAAATATTAATAATTCTCAATGGAATTATTAATATTTATAATTCTATTATTGATATCAATAAATCTATTATAAATATCAATAATTCCTTTATTAATATCAATAATTCATTTATTCATATTAATAAAATGAGCTGATTAATTGATATTAATAATTCCTTTATTGATATCAATAATTCATTTATTGATATCAATAATTCATTTATTGATATCAATAATTCCTTTATTGATATCAATAAATCATTTATTGATATTAATAATTCAAATCCTAGTATCCAAACCGTTTGGGTAAAAAATTATAAATTCTCCCTTATGTATTGTACACTAAAGTACAAAAGATGGCAGATTGCATGTTGTTTTGACAACAGGGAGCACTTGCTCTGTTCTCATTCAGGCGCTTTATTGATATTAATAATTCGCCGATTTATTGATATCAATAAATGCATTATTGATATCAATAAATGCATTATTGATATCAATAAATGAATTATTAATATCAATAAATGAATTATTGATATCAATAAATGAATTATTGATATCAATAAATACATTATTAATATTAATAAATCTACGAAATATTGATATTAATAAATGCATTATTGATATTAACAAATGAATTATTGATATCAATAAATGAATTATTGATATCAATAAATGAATTATTGATATTAATAAATGAATTATTAATATCAATAAATACGGCTTTTTGTCCACTTTGGCTTGCCATACCCGTGGGTCTCATGATCCAAATATTTAACCGTCACTGCTAATGTTAAATTTTGCAGTGTGGCATTGAATTGCCCAGGAAATTGAGAATTGGTAAATCAACATTAAATTAATGTTCATTGGATAAATATTGGTCTGTTATATAGTCTTATTTCCACTGGCAGGCATCTTCGCTAGCCAAGTGTTATGATCAGGCCCTCGTAACATTTGGCTAGCTCAGATGACTGCACGGCAGGTATTTCTTCTCACCGCGGCACTTGCGCAGTATCATAACATGAGTAGGACGTAAATTTAGCCTGCGGAAAATGGTGCTTCGGGAACTTACTTCTAGTCCTAACGGACAACGGAGTGCGGGAACATAACTTTGATGTACATTCTTACAGAAATGGAGCAAGATTACAATAATTGGCTTATATATAAACAAATAAATCCAGGTAAGCAAGTGCGACAATGTAGGGTGACGGAGAACTGAGCCGCTGGAACATCATGTCGGGGACCCCTGGTAAAAAATGAGAACGAACTCGTACACTATTATGTATCTTTACCATGCCGTAGTATATAAATAATGTACAATCAATTGTGGAAATCTCTTTTGACTATATAGATACGCAATTGGCTCATTAGCAGTGAAGTGAAAGTAGACTTGTAAGCTAATTAATTTTTTTCTTATATACCTACCAGCAGTCAGCTCAGACCAGTATATAATTTACTTACTGTGACTGTATGACAAGTAACTTCATACTTGCTAAGTCGAACATATTTACAAGGGCTCGAGGGACTGATTAAAGTCCCCTATGGGTGTAGGGTAAAGCCCGGTGAGTGGCTCCGAAAATGATTTTAGCAGATGTATTCCCTACTTGCGATAAACAAGATTTATCTCCCATTTGCAGAGTTATCTGTTCTTTAGAGCAGGTACTTTATAGTACCTACTGTGGGTAAAAGGTAGTTTTTCTACAATATTTTTTTATTCACATATAGCAAAGCATCCGGTAAAATTTATTATGATATGCAAACTAATTCTGAAGTTTTTTTAGGTGTACTGGAAGAGTCAGTCCACAGACATTATTTTAAAAAAAATAAAAAAACGTGATTTTTCCCTATCTGTTCAATATTAGATACCTGCTGTTATGAAAGACAACTCTTGCAAATGGGAAGTAACTCTTGTATTCCGAAAATAGGGAATAGGTTATTTGAAGGGTCTACAAAGTGCAAATATTTACAAAATAAGGTTTTTGAGCTGACATATGCATTTATTTTGTTAATTCTTGATTAGAAAAAGCACTTTAACCCAATTTTAAATTAAATTTAGAATTCTTTTTATTTTTTTTTCTTGAAAAAGACCCTGAAGATTCCAACGACCTTCCACTGGCTTTTATAAACCTACATATGACGCATTTATTCTGTAACACTTGTAGTTTATCTTTATATTTCTTAATTAATAAGACCAGCATACCATGGAGAAAAGGCATAATCTAAGTGACATTGTATCAAAGCTGTTACTAGTGTATTTCCTGATGTTTCTGATAGACACTTTGCCTATCTGTAGAGGAACTTTAATCTTGAGTTTACTTTTTGTATTATCTATAATTTTCTCTCCATACAGAGATTTATCAATATTTAAACCCAAATACTTCACACAATTTTGAGAAGAAATAGTGATTATTACAAGTAACATTATAGTTATGTACTTTGAAAGTTTGCATTAAGACCCAAACAGAATTGCTTTTGTATTCCCCAAATGAAGAGAGTTTATTATCTATTAACCACTTACTACAAGTTCCATACCAAGTTTCTGAGATATAACATCTGGGTCCTTATGTGAATATAGGATTGTACTATTATCTGCATATAATAAAATATTGCAGTCTTTGCTTATACATGTACTTATGTCATATCATTGACATAATATTTATAGTCATATCATTGACATAATACTTATAGTCATATCATTGACATAATACAAAAATAATAAAGGTGCCAATATACTACCTTGTGGGACTCCACATGTTATATATTTTAAATCTGAATCGTTACATTAATACTAACTTTCTGTTGCCTATCACATAAATATTGTTTTTATTTTTTGACATAAGATATTGTAGTCAACTGTGTCAAATGCCTTTTGTAGATCTAACATTATCATTCCAGTATAAAGACTCTTAGATGTTTCATTCTTAATGTGATCTAACCAATGTATAAGGCATGTGCCCGTAAAAAACGATGATCTAAAACCAGATTGTAAATTGTACAATGAATTATTATCAACAAGATATTTCTCAAATTGAGAATACACAGATCTTTCTAAAAACAATTTACTAACTTGTCGATAGTTACTAACATCTCGACTATTTTTCTTAAAAATAGGACAAACTCTGGCAATCTTCAATTTGTCAGGTTACTATACCTGAAGTTAAAGATAAATTTACAATATGTGTAATGGGTTAAGCTAACATAACTGATCCTTTTTAAAAATCTTGATGGAATCCCATCCAGACCAGTGCTTTTACTAGGATTGAGCTGATTTAGCTGTTTGAAAACATATTCTTCGCTCACTGGTTGTAATTTTAAAGTTAAATAATTAAAAGTGACATTTTTATAAAATTCATTAAAAATGTTTGTGGTGGTATCAACAACCTTCGTACAGAAGGTAATTGTTACTCAAGCTTAACGATTAATACATGTAATGCAGGAGAATCGGTGCCAGTGTCATTAGGGTGTGAGTTCGAATCCTGCTGTGAATACGCACAAAATTTGACAGTATTAAACTCTAATTCCAACAGTGTTGGGCTTAATTTGTTGGGCCAATAACTAGGCCAATACAGAAATCATCACGTAAAAAAATCATATTATCCTTGGCATCTTCAGATCATTAAAAACTATTTTTTTACTTTTATTAATTTTTTCAGATTAATTTAGCAACTCTTTATTATTTAAACATATACATTGTATATCTGATTTGTACTAGTAAGAATATGTTATAGACTAATGACCTTGAAAGATTGTGCACCGTCAACAATTTATGATTAAGCTTAAAATAACATCAATAAAATTATTTACTTTAACTTCACTTTTTATAGATGAAATGTAAGATGTAAAACATAAAACAAATGCTTACCAGTATCACAGACACGGTGTTTCCAGCTGCCACATTTTTTACACTGTATTGCATTTTGCGTATGCAATAATAAAACAGCAATTATGGAGAAATTATGTGAAGGTTAAGAAATTTTCGTCCCTTGTTATGCATCTTTAATTTTAGGTTTGAAAGTTATTAACATTTGTTCAATTCTAACTTTACTTTTTTACTTTTATATATTTAAAAACAATGACCGAAACGTCTTATTAAAGTATGGTCGAAGTCTACTGAAATGTCTATGGCAGAATTGGCGAACAAAAATCCCAGTAGCTATAGAACCCAGAAGCTATGGAATCTGTAACAGTTTCTGCTAAACATATCCAATCTATTTTACAAGTCAGTATTGATATTTAGAAAATTCACAATTGCAGGAAAAATAAAATCTCAACATCATAGTAACCATGATATAATTTTATCCACTAGACATTCTTGTAAACATTCATTTATACTTACAGATCTCTGGTTGACTTCCGGCTTAACTTTAGTTGTAGATTTGTAAAGAATGATGAAGTCAGTGTTGTTGGTAAGTAATAATTAGGGCAACGCCACTTAGTCTCTGTCTGAAACTTGTCGTGTCAAGGCTATAACTTTTTTATCTGATATTTTGGATGTGGGTAGATAATATCAAGGCGATGTGTCGCATACCATGGTTGGTGACATTTGACCTTGACCTTAAGGTCGGTGGGGCCTACAGAGATTGATGCCTTGATATCTAGTTTGTTTTATGCATTCCATGTTTAAGCTGATAAAATCCTGGAACAAAAATTCAAACCAAGTTGTAATGTCATTATTTGTATTTATTTGTTTGAATGTTATTTAATGCCTCTTTCAGCACATCCTCACAAGTCAGGGTTTCTGTGTCCACATGTATCCACGAAACCCTGACAAACTTAGGTAGGAAATTCCAGGGCTAGAAGATTTTCATATGACGTCAAAACTTCAAAATATCAACCAATGAAATAGCTTGAAAGAAGCAAGTATTCAGTAGTCGTCATTTTTACTGGTTATTGAATGGGACGAAAACGTAACGCAACTAATAATTAACGCAGTAATAACAAACTATTAACACTACTGTACAAAATACACTGATTTTTACGTGGTCTATGCATCACATCCGTTTGGTTTATTTACAACCGACATCGGGATATCCCCTAACAAAGATGTGAATGAAAGCAACCTTTTGAATAGCTACATGCAGGTATGATGTAGCCAATCAAAATTAGTGACTTCTAGCCCAGGAATTTCCTAGCTAAGTTTGTCAGGGTTTCGTGGACACGTGTTGACACAGAAACCCTGACTTGTGAGGATGCTTTCAGCAATCTTTTAGCTATATCCTGGCGTCCAGTTTTTATTTGGGGGAGGAAACTGGAGTACCTGTGAAAACCCTAGACCTTCGGTCAATTAAGATTGGTGTCGAGGGTATCCTGCCCGCAGTAGGGCTTGCACCTGCAATCTCGGTGTTGACAGACCATGTGATCAATACGAACTTACTTAATCACTCGGCCACTGAGGCCCTGTCGTTATTTGTATCTGACCTTAAAACTGATTTGGCTATACTTACAAAATCTTTTTACAAAATCTTTTTACAAATCTTTTTACAAACCACGCTTAGCAGATTCATTTGTGCTGTTGTAAAATTTACCTCTACCACTTTGTGATTTGGTACCAATTCAAAATCCAACATGGTGATCATGGCTGCTGTGAAACATAGCTTAGCATAGGACCTAAAGGTTTGCAGGAAAACATACAAATAGGTTCTTTTAAAAAACTGTCCCACACCATTTAATCTAAATATACAGAAATGAAGCCATATATATGTTTTAATTTTGAGTTTCTAGTGCTGATTCCCAATTCAACATGGCTGACAAGGCTGCATTCTGGTTGGCTGTACACTGACTTTTTCTGACAAACCACTTGTCAGAATGAATTGCGATATTGTAGCAATTTACCTCAGACAAATGATTCTCTATTAGGGGTATAGATTCAAAATCCATGACTGCCTCCATTGTTGCAAAAAGCCTAACATAGGAACCAATAAGAAAACCTTCCAGAAAATTTCTTACACACTTGAAGTGAACCAAATCCATAATAGTTCCCATTTGAGTTTTTAGTACAGAGTAGAAATTCAATATAGCTGCCACTGCTGTTATTGTGAACTGATAAAAGTGTTTTAAATTAGATAAAGTCTTTGCATATACATACCTGTCTTATTTTATAATAAGCCGGTATGGAATCCATAAACAAGGTGGGTTTGAACTCTTCAATAGTACATGTGAATTGTAATTTCTATCACTTTGGCAGTTTCCAAACACATATCTTTTGACTAGCTTAGTTTTTAAAAATTTTAATCTGTCTATAGAAAATTTAAACAGATGTCAATAAATAAAGTCTCAAAAAAAAAGACTGATATTTGTTAGTCATTAAAATATCCTGGTTTGTAATTATAACCAAGTTGACATATACAGGTACTACCCCTTCAGTCCTAGTATATCAATAGCCAAGGATTATATAGTAATACACTATAATGAAGATTTTTAAAAAATTAATCCTATCAAAATTAAGCTTTTGATATAAAAATATTCAAATATTCAAAACGAAAAATTGGCCCTTTTAAAACACTATCAAAAGCCCATGACCAAGGACTTGAATGAAATCTCATCAAGGTTTGATTAAATAGAAATAGAAATATTGACCTAATTGCTCAAAACAGAAGTCTGGCCCATGTTGTGCACTTGTATACCAAAAACAGTTTAAAGATAAGACATATGGTAACTGCACATGTTGACTCGCTTCTGAAACTTATAAATAAAGAATTAAATGAACAAAAATTTCATCAAAATCTGACAAAAAATATAATATGGAAAAAAAATTTAACCCATTGTGACCACCTTATATTAATAAACAATGATTGTTGATAGTCAGGAGTTTCCAATTCTGGCTTCATACCCCAATAACCTGGATTCCATTAAATATCTGTAGACTTGCTGAGTGGTGTTAAACTCCATACAACTATCATATAACTTTATATTATATGTTTAAAAAGAACATTAAAAAATCTGTTCACAATTCTGAAAAATCACAAACCAAAGAATCCTATGTAAAAAAATAAAAATTTGATAAAATTTGTTTTGAAACAGACATAATTGTCCACAACAATTTTACTTTGTTTTACTCCAAATATCTTTAAAAAAAAAATAAACAATACCCCCGTACAAATTCCTACATGTATTTAGATTTTGTTTAAAGGTCATACACAAGGAATCTAAACCAAAAAACGATCAAAACAAAAAAATTCCACCACTTATATTTGGAATAATGAAAGCCATATAAACACACGCAATATGGAATAGATTCCAATGGAAAAAAATTAATCAATTTAGTATACAAATTTAATATTTATCCAGATGCTGAACTAATATTTTTGGTACCTCAAGTTACATGTAAATAAAGATAGGAAAGTAAAAACTTTCCCACAATTTAGATATACTTGAAAATTGTCCCTAATGGCATCATTAATTGCAAACAAAAAAATACAAGAGTTAAAAAATATATGCATGTATGGTTATTGCAGAAATGAATCAAATGAACAAAATTTCCATTACAAATTTAGCATTAAAATGACAAAATTTGAAAAAAGTTGGAATTAAAAAAATGGCCCAATTTGACACCTTTTAACTAAAAATTGATAAAAGACAGAAAAAGTTGACTTGTATACTACTGTAATCATAAGTCATCAGAATATAAAAAATAAATTGTAACTGAATCAAATTAATAAGTAAAAAAAGCTTCTATAGATAAAAAATAATCCAGTCCAAAGTTTGGCTCCAGATTTTCAAAATGGTAATGAACAAAGGATCCTATATAAATTTATTCCATATAATACTATTGAAATCTTTTTATTTTTTTTTTTGTCGGGGGTGGGGGCCAGGAGAAAGCATGTCTTTATTTCCTAAAGTAAAAGTAAGGTTAAATCTTCAAGTCTTGATATCCAATAATCTGTTATATACTGGTATTGTTTAACAAACGGACTTGTGAATTTCAGTGCTTGCACAAGTTTTATTATTTGTATTATTGGTTAAATACTGTGACTTGAACATTATAGTTGATAAGTAAACTGTGTTGAGAATAATATTATAAACATTTTTCTATTGTTTTAACAGATACAAAGAATTTTTTTTTCAAAATTGTGTCTTCTGGTACCAATAAAATGTCTAGCATCTGGTCTCATTTCCTATTAAATTTCAATACATTTTATTGCAATTCTTTAAATTTTTCTTTTTGGCCGTATTTCACGGAGTGAAAATCCAGGTATTAAAATGGTGAATGTTTGGTGGGCGGCGTGTAGGCTGGGAAAATATTTTTGTAACAGTTTACTCAGCAACTACTAATCACAGCCTCTTGAAATTTGGTATGCAGCATCAGCATGGCCTCCCATAATGTGGGTTTTGATTTCAGGTCTGTTGCTCACCTACTTCCTACGGCCATTTCTGTCTTTTATTGATTTTTTTTCTAATTTCCAACAGTTTGTAAACAAATTGATCTTAATGATCAGGTCATGACTGGGCATAAACAATCACAGCCAAGAGCACCATGTTTCCAGTTAGCTTTTATTTTACAAATTTAAAATAAATTTAAGGTGTTTGTCTACTATTGATCATGTGGTCTTTCAACACTGAGATTGCAAATTAAACATGGCCACCAATATGACCATGTGCAGTTGTTGTTCCTGATTAGCTGGAATTTACTATGTCTTCTCCTCTATTAACCAGGACATCCTTTCACCCAGTCCCTTTTAACTTATTGGACACCGGTTTATGAATATATACACAGCAAAAAGTGAAACATACGTAAAACGTATGTATGGAAAAACATACGTAATACGTACGTATAGTGCACGTAAAACATGATTTACAAACGGATGTTTGTTACATGTGTTTAACGTATGATCTTAAACGGGTGTATAACAGTACTTATGTTTAACATGTGTATTATAAAACACAAATGGTATGTATTATTGAACATGTGATTCACATGCATTTACCTTTTTTAGCTCACCTGACCCAAAGGGTCAGGTGAGCAATTGTTATCACTTTGCGTGCGTCGTCGGCGTCTGTAAACTTTTTACATTTTAATCTTCCTCTCTGAAACCACTTGGCCAATTGAAACCAATCAAAACAAAACTTACTAGCAATATTGTTTGGATGGTCCTCTATAAAGTTTGTGTTTTTGATGGGAATTGGAAATTCAAAATGGCGGCCACCGCAGGACTTAGTTTAACATAGAACCCTATGGGAAAAAGTTTTAAAAGGCTTCTTCTCTGAAACCGGTCAATCAATGGAAACAAAAACTTACTAGAAATATTATTTGGATGGTCCTCTATAAAGTTTGTGTTTTTTATGGCAATTGGAAATTCAAAATGGCTGCCACCGCAGGACTTAATCTAACATAGGACCCTTGGGAAAAAGGTTGAAAGGCTTCTTTTCTGAAACCGGTCAACCAATGGAAAGAAAACTTACTAGCAATATTGTTTGGATGGTCCTCTATAAAGTTAATGTTTTTTTATCCCAATCGGAAATTCAAAATGGCCGCCACCGCAGGACTTGGTTTAACATTCGACCCTATGAGAAAAAAGTTTAAAAGGGCTTCTTCTCTGAAACCGTTTAACCAATCAAAACAAAACTTACTAGCAATACTGTTTGGATGGTCCTCTATAAAGTTTATGTTTTTTATGGCAATTGGAAATTCAAAATGGCCGCTACCGCAGGACTTAGTTTAACATAGGACCCTATGGAAAAAAGCTTTTAAAGGCTTTTTCTCTTAAACCGGTTAATCAATGGAAACAAAAACTTACTAGCAATATTGTTTGGATGGTCCTCTATAAAGTTTATGTTTTTTATGGCAATTGGAAATTCAAAATGGCCGCTACCGCAGGACTTAGTTTAACATAGGACCCTATGGGAAAAAGCTTTTAAAGGCTTCTTCTCTGAAACCGGTTAATAAATGGAAACAAAAACTTACTAGCAAAATTGTTTGGATGGTCCTTTATAAAGTTTATGTTTTTTATAACAATTGGAAATTCAAAATGGCCGCCACCGCCGCAGGACTTAGTTTAACATAGGACCCAATGGCAAATAAAAAAAATCTTCTCTATACAACGGGTTAACCAATGAAACAAAGCTTTCTAGTAATATTGTTTGGATGGTCCTATTTAAAGTTTATTGAAAATTACAGGACTTACTTTAACATCAGGGAAATGCCATCTTCATTGCCTATAAAATCAGGTGAGCGATACAGGCTCTTAAGAGCCTCTGGTTTTCAAAATGAGATTATTCTGTTTGTTGATATGGTCATAACAATGCCACACAAATTGATTATTTCCTCAAAATCGGCTTTCAAAAATAACTACTGTATTTAATGAGAATATACATAAGTTTTTTCACATGTCTTTTTTAATATAATGCAAAACAAAGGTTAGAATAAAGAAATGGACATACATCTTAGAAAACTAACAGTAAAGGAAAAAAGTTTTTAAAATGTCAAAGTACAAAAATCATCAAGTAGACATCTGATAACTATTACAAGCCATTTGAACCAAAATGCCATAAACATCAAGCAGCTATCATAAAGAGATAAAAAGAAACAACCACAGGATTATGAAATAACAGACCATAACAGGAGAACTGAATAATATTGCAATTTATTGTATATATATATATATATATATATATATATATATATATATATATATATATCACTTGTACATGTCAAGGATCGATTAAAAAAATAGATTACAAAGTTACTGATGGATTGACTTAATGGTCACTTAATGTCCATTATTTACAGGTTATAAAACAACACCATCTTGATTAAAGCATATTATATTTAATGCAGAAACATAAGTACAAAACAACATATGATGACAAAACACTGAGAGGCATTCAATGTTATTTTATTTGCAATAGGTTACAATCAATTTATGGTAATAATTTTTTCTTTTAAACTTAATCTTTTTAAGAAAAGCTTTCTCTCCTTAAATGTACTGCACAAGTATACTTAATGTAAGGCCTGTGTGCTGCATTGCTCACCCGAATAAAATTAGTAAAGTGAGTAGCACAAGAAGCACCAATGAATTAAAAAAAATTCTGACATAATACATTTTTTTACAATACCATTCCTCCCTTTTCCCTTGTGGAAAAGGAATGGTCTTCAGATGCAGGAACTTAAAGTTTCTACATCCAAGGATATTTTGTGCCATTTTTGCGTTATTGAAATTAGCACAAAAGTGCTTGTGAATATTTTTAAAATCAATTTCTAAATTATCTCCCCTTTGTCATTTTTAAAATTTATTAATTATCTCCCCTTTTAAGAGGGTGTGGCTCTTTATCAGAACTAACCTAAATCTCATGCACCCAAGAATACTTTGTGACAAGTTTAAATGACATCATTACATGTAAAACATCGTATCCACATAAATAAATAAAAAGGAATTTGAAGACATTACACATTGTAAAGAAATATAAAAGAATTTGAGCAAGACCCAGCACCATGTATGTGCAAATAGAGGTAAGAAATGCAGTACATAAACATTATACGGCTGCAGCATCAAGTGCAAAACCTAGAGTAAGAAATATACTCAGGGACTTAATACCACTACAGCATCATGTGCAAATAAAGATTAAAAAAAATGGAACACATAACCCAGGCACTTTTTACCACTGAAGCATCATTTGCAAATAAATATAAAAAATGGAACACATGACAAAGTGACTTATTACCACTGCAGGATATTGTGCAAATAAAAATAAAAAATGGAACACATGACCCAGGGACTTATTACCACTGCAGGATATTGTGCAAATAAAAATAAAAAATGGAACACATGACCCAGGGACTTATTACCACTGCAGGATATTGTGCAAATAAAAATAAAAAATGGAACACATGACCCAGGGACTTAGTACCACTACAGCATCATGTGCAAATAAATGTAAAAAATGGAACACATGACCCAGGGACTTATTACCACTGCAGCATCATGTGCAAATAAATATAAAAAATGGAACACATGACCCAGGGACTTATTACCACTACAGCATCATGTGCAAATAAATATAAAAAAATGGAAAAAATGACCCAGGGACTTATTACCACTACAGCATCATGTGCAAATAAATATAAAAAATGGAACACATGACCCAGGGACTTATTACAACTACAGCATCATGTGCAAAAAAAAATAAAAAATGGAACACATGACCCAGGGACGTATTACCACTACAGCATCATGTGCAAATAAAAATAAAAAATGGAACACATGACCCAGGGACGTATTACCACTACAGCATCATGTGCAAATAAAAATAAAAAATGGAACACATGACCCAGGGACTTATTACAACTACAGCATCATGTGCAAATAAATATAAAAAAATGGAAAAAATGACCCAGGGACGTATTACCACTACAGCATTATGTGCAAATAAAAATAAAAAATGGAACACATGACCCAAGGACTTATTACCACTACAGCATCATGTGCAAATAAAAATAAAAAATGGAACACATGACCCAGGGACTTATTACAACTACAGCATCATGTGCAAATAAATATAAAAAATGGAACACATGACCCAGGCACTTATTACAACTACAGCATCATGTGCAAATAAAAATAAAAAATGGAACACATGACCCAGGGACTTATTACCACTGCAGCATCATGTGCAAATAAATATAGCCTTTTCACAGTATTGAAATGACAATTTTAAAATTTAAAATTATTTAAAAAATACACATTATGGTGAACATTGTGCTTCAGGTGCATCATTTCTTTTGTTACATTTTCTTGTTAAATCCTCTCTGTATGCAATCGACTTACAATCCTACACTTTCCTTTGTAGCAGTCATGAAGAATCTGAGCCTTTTCTATAATATTTTTTGTAGGTATAATTGTCATATCATTGGATTTGCTGAATTGACAACATCCTAATATCTTTCCACTTAGACTTGTTGACTTTATGATTGTGGCTAGCTGCTTTTTGGCCCCTCTGTGTGGTGTTAAAATAATTCTTTCTGGAAAATACCATAGCATTCCTATAAAGAAAAATGTGAGAAAATATATTTGACTGAAATAACAATTCAATGATTGTGAATTGTCTGTAATCACATACACACACACTATCTGATGTTGTATTTTTGCTTAGTTTTACTTCTTTATTTAATTAATTTAACTTCATAACTTAATTCTCTGTTCATATCTTAATGTTTACACAATTTCAATAATATGTCAATCTTGCATTATATGATTAAACACTGTTTTTAGAAAATGATTGATATTAAACTCTAGTGACTCTCTCACTCACAAACAAAAGTCTGAAGTACTTTGTCAAGTTTGTGAGGGAGTTGCTGGAGTTTAAAAATTGACTATTTCATAAAAAACAGTCTTTAATCATAATAACTCTCATAAATAGTGGTTGCAATTTTTGCAGCAGAAATTTGTTACAGCCAACATTTGGAACCTCGGTGGTAACTTGTCCAGAACTAAATAATATTTCATCCTTTGCTTGTACCCTCATGATAAATGTCAGGGAATTTTTAATACGATTACTTACTTTTGTATACAATTAGGTTAATAAGTTTCTCTTCTAACACTCATGGTGTCAGCCATTCATTTCTCTACAGACTTTGGTGTAGATTATTGATTTTTATTAGGTATTGGTCATCCTACACATCAGCACAGAATATGACGTGAGATGTTCAGGTCCATCAGAATGGAAACATCAAGCTGCTGCTTATTGTACAAATTCTACAGATTACATCTGTTTGTTGAATGAACATGACCTAGTATACTATGCAAGCTGTGATGAGGAATATAAATCTAGATTAGGTTAGTATAATTCTCCACCTTTCTATATAAGATTTTATTATAATTGTATATGACCTGAGATGTCCAGTTCAGGATTGATCCATCAGGTTTCTGCTTCTGTAAAAAGAATTATTTGTAATGTTTATAATTTAGTTATTTCACTAATTGGAGAAAATAACAGTTTTCTTTATCATGGCAATTCTGCAATAACTAGACTTCAATGTTAATTTTATTTTTTAAAACATGGATTTCCTGGTGGGTGTGTATTCTGATAAGGGTGTCTCTTTTCTGCAACTCCACTTAGACCACTGATTGGAATTTAATTAAACTTTTACAATCTTTGTCACATTATGCCATTGTACACCTGATATGTTACTCCTGATTGGAATGATATTTCGGGTTTCCGATAGCAAAACATGTATGACTTTGATGTCTTTGACATAGGAACATGTGGGAGATCATCACAGGTTTTCTAGTTATACCCCGCAAACTTGTTTGGGCGGGTATATAGGAATCACCCTGTCTGTCTGTCTGTCTGTCCATCTGTCCACATCCATTGTAAGCGCAACTCCTTCTAAACCGCTTGTTGAAATTTAATGAAACCTAGCATTAAGGAGAACATTATATGTAGATGTGCTTGAAGGATTTTTATTGACCTCCATTATCATTAAGAGGAGATAATTGGACTTGAAAGCGAACAAGGGGTATCGCTTTGTGAGCATGCTCTCAGTCCTCACTTGTTTTTACTGATCTATTATTTAAGAGGAAATGCATTCCAAGGATTCAATCTATTTTAATGTCTTCAATATATTGACACATTGCACTTTAACAAATTTCTTCCTAATTATCTTACAACCTTGCATCCCACAACAGAAACTGGTGGAACTTTAAAATATGATGAAAGGTCCATAGATTTTCGACAGGTCTTGACTAACAATAGGAACCATTATTCCCTACTATTTAAATGGGATGTACATTCAGAAACATTAATCATAAAAACCTGTACTTTTAACTTGTTGGGGTATGGTACAAACCACTAGTTATTTCTATGTATGCTATTCTCACAAAAGTTGAAATATTTCGGGTTTGTTCCACCTAGGTACTTGTACATGGCATTGTTTTGACGCTGTTCCATATTACGCCCTCACCCATGCATACTAGTACATATTTACGTGAGAATTATTAAAATAATAAGTACTATGGTGTTGTATAGTAATACCATTTTAAGATGTACAAATAAAAATGATTTTGCAACACAACAAAACGACATGGAAGTGGTTAAATTTAAATGTTCACAATACAAGAAATAGATGTACTCTGTATGTCACTCATTCATTCATACATTTACATAAGTAGGCATTGTTCCGGAACAGTCATGTTTGTAGCAACATTGTGTACTTGTATAATAAAACAGCTGTTGTTATCTTTGGCATTGGTTCAATAATGCACAACTAAAACAATGCAGTTTATATTACAGAAATAAGGTTTAGAACACTTTTTATATACTAGAGGTTTAAAACAATATGCCTGCTTTAGAGGTCGATATATTGGTTGAGGATAATAGGACGTCATATTAAAATACAATATGATGCTTCTGTTATGTTCAAATATACTTCAGGGAGGAAAAGAGTACGAAGCCCTGGTATAAATGAAGTTGACTGCTCACTCACAAGATATCAGCCATTTATGTTCACTACCAATGGAAACAGTGACTGTGTGTACGATAAATCACTCTGTAGTGAGGAAGGTCAGGTTGTGGCCAGTAATGGTACCACGACAGAGGATGTTGGCTGTAGATGTGATTATACCAAAGGATATACATATACCTCTACACCAGGGAATAAATGTTCCTGTATACCATCAAAGGAAGACTGTAGCTGTTATCTTACACAGTGTGCATCTGACAAAAAACTTAATGCAGGTAAGGTACCTATAAGAAAAACTGAAGTAACCTTGCAGATAACAAACCAAAGTGTGCTTTTACCATAGTTTTTGTTCATCATTGCTTTGTCTTTTAACTATTTTCATATGATACTTACCCTAAACCATTAGTCAATATAAAAAGTAGTACTTAATATGCACATTTGATTGTGTTGAATGATAGACCATTTAATGAATACCAGTATACAAATTAGCTTTCAGGGTCTGGGTGGCCGAGTGGTCAAGGTAGTTCGTCTACTATTGATCTCGTGGTCTGTCAACACTGAGATTGCGGGTTCGATTCTCACTGCAGGCAGGGTGTACTCGACTCCAATCTTAAATGACAAGGATTGCCAGTTTTCCTACCGCAGGTCGGGGGTTTTCTCCGGGTACTCTGGCTTCCTCCCCCAATAAAAACTGGACGCCATGATATAGCTGAAAGTGGCGTTAAACACCATCAAACAAACAAACAAACAAATTAGCTTTCCATATATCCGAGACATTCAGCCTCTAGTATTTATTATATAAAATTATAGATACTGTAAACCAATTAAATTTCGCGTAATATACACTTTCCCGGATTTCGCGTGGAGGTAACAAACGCGAAAGTTTATATCCGCGAAAAGATCTGAGACAATGAATTATGAAGAATGGTGACACTACTAACGTCGTGTAAAACAACCTTGTTTGGAATTACTAAACCATGATTTCACAAAAAAACATCTTTTGGTTGATAAAACAATTATTTTTCTTAGGTTTTAATTAAAATCTGATTATTTGCCTTTTATCGTCCGAGTCCTGTTATTAACATCTGTTTGGCACTTAAAAGGACGAATTAATTATTTAATTATGTACGGTGTCAAAAGATCAAACGGACTTATTAGCCGTTATGAACACAATAATCACCCTGGTAATTAACAACAATGTACACCTACAGGCACGACAGGGCCTTAAAGGTAAAACGGTTCATTAAAATTGTCGACTTCAAAAACTATTCTTACATTGTGTTTATTATGCAAACACATGTTTAGATCATTTGTTTTTATTTCGGTGTTCACCAATTAAATATATTTAGTAAACTCAACTAAACTACATTTACTTGAGTTTATGTTCACGTGAATCAGTCAGCTATAAATATCGATCGACAAAAAATAAAACAGAAGACAACAGAATGACAACTTAAACATTAATTATTTATTTTGTGCCCGATTTCTATGCAGGGATCGGTAGACTCGCGAATATTAATTTTGAATGATATCAATTTCGCGAAAGTTTCTATCCGCGAATCAGTCAATTGAATACAAACCGCGAAAGTTTGCTTACGCGAATATTAATTGGTTTACAGTACTTAGTTTGGATTATAGGGTTTTTTATGTATCACATACATATATATACTTGTTATTCTTTATATTCTAGATTACCGATGTTTGGAAAATAATCTATTGCACATTTCTGCTTGTACAGTGATTCGGTAAGAATAAGATTTTCATAGTGTCTGCCGAATTTAGGAAATAATACAGAAAATCCATTTAATACAGATAGTCCAGAAAGCTATAAGTTACAGATTTTATTATTCATACTGTGTTTATGAGCCATGATGTCTGTGCATCATGCATGAAACAATATATATGCAGGATCAATCTTTGGTATAGGGTGTTTCCATCTTGTACAATATACATATAGTTTATTATGTAAGGTTGCAATAGCAATTTTATTCCTATGTAAACAATTGTAAACTACGGCAGCCAGCGTGCCTAAATGTATAATGTTTAATCTTTAACAATTATTCTATGTAGATTCTTATGATGTTCCATGATTCATTGTACAGTACTACAGGAAGTTATAACCTTTTTATAAATCCTCTTTCTTATCGTCGTTAAAAACTGAACAACATTTTTTATATTTGTTTTGTTTATTCACAATTGGCATTGAAACAAATATAATCTGATTATCCTCATTTATTTCCACTAACATTGGAAAGTTGCACATTAAACGACCCTTGACTGAAATGGCAAGGAGACATTCCCATAAATTACAAACCTCAAGAATAGTGAGAATAATGCAATAATAAAATGATTACAAATAAAGTATAAAAACTTAATAGGATTTGTAGAGGCAAATGTCGAAAAACGAAAAACATTTATTAAACAAGGGAAACAATTTATATTGGATAACATGCATAAAACACTGTGTCCATGAAACCTGAGTCTTCTCCATTAACTTGGTACAATATTACTGATATGTATCAAAAATCACCAATGGTGCTGCATTATTGTAGCTAATTAGCATTGAGTCACAAAAAACAAAAAGTAAGCAGTTTTCCTTCAAACACTCTGTTATATAGATAATTGAGCGCTTTTATTGAATAATCCAAAATTCTGTGAATATGTCAAATCTACTTCAATAAACTTAATATTGAGGACACTACAGAGATGGCTATGTCTGCCTTATACCTTGACCTATCCAGATGTTCCTGATAGAGGGTGTGTTCTGAAAGAAAAGCTACTTAACCAGGGATTCAGAGTGGCAAGATTATAGTCATCACTTAAAAAATTCTATGGTTGACATCATGACTCAGTTGACGTTACTACATATCTGTGTCACAAATGGCCATTGATTTGACTGTTTTTAGTAACCACTTTTCTTCCTTTTTTCTGAATTATGAATACCCCCAGATATGACTAGAAACAGATTTTAACTTAAGTGTAATATGATGGGTGCCATTTGTGCTTATCCTTAGGAGCCTCTGGTTTTTAGTGTAGCATCATTCACTGATTTTTGTCTCGCCTGCCACAATAGTCACTGGAGGCGAGACAAATGTATGGGAATCGTGGGTGGCAGCATAAACACTTGGACATCTTGCTTTATATATTTGTAAGCCCTAGCCCTAGGTCCATCAAATTAGGTCCAGGGGTAGCTTATGATGAGTACTTGCAGGTCAGTCACCTGTCACCTGACCTTCACCTTAATTTCACGATCCTAAGTTAAAGTTTTTAAGTTATGGCAGTTCCTCTGTAACCACGCATGGTAGGATGACAATATTTGGTATATAGGTTGCTGATGAATAGTACATGACTGTCTGGTAGGTGTCACCTGACCTTGACCTCAATTTCACAGTCCAGTGACTATGTCAAAGTTTTTGTATTAGGGCAGTTCTTCTGTAACTATGCATGGTAGGGTGACAATATATGGTATACAGGTTGCTGATAAAGACTACCTGACTGTCTGGCAGGTGTCACCTGACCCTGGCCTGAATTTCATGGTCCAGTGACTATGTTGAAGTTTTTGGATTAGGGCACTGATAAAAATTTAATGCTATTTACGTAATGTTTATGGCATAATTTTTTTTCGGTACTGATGCAGAATGCAGCAAGACATTTTTCTGTGTCCAAACTTGTTTTCATCTGGTACTTCTGCTTGCTCCACCAAATTAAAAATTGGTTTGGTCCTATGTCTGTTTGGTTTGTTGTTGGCTACTCTTTTGTTTAACCATTGTTTAATCTGCTTATCGTTTATTATCACTCCTAGATATCTTCATTTTTGTCTCGCCTGCGACGAAAGTCGCTGGAGGCGAGACATATGTATGAGAATATAGGTTGCAGATGACTAGTACATGACTGTCTGGTAGGTGTCACCTGACCTTGACCTCAATTTCACGGTCCAGCGACTACGTTAAAGTTTTTGGGTAACGCCAGTTTCTCTGTAACTATGCATGGTAGGATGACAATATTTGGTATATAGGTTGCTGATGAATAGTACATGACTGTCTGGTAGGTGTCACCTGACCTTGACCTCAATTTCACAGTCCAGTGACTATGTCAAAGTTTTTGTATTAGGGCAGTTCTTCTGTAACTATGCATGGTAGGGTGACAATATATGGTATACAGGTTGCTGATAAAGACTACCTGACTGTCTGGCAGGTGTCACCTGACCCTGGCCTGAATTTCATGGTCCAGTGACTATGTTTGAAGTTTTTGGATTAGGGCACTGATAAAAATTTAATGCTATTTACGTAATGTTTATGGGGGGCCTCGGTGGCCGAGTGGTCAAGGTAGTTCGTCTACTATTGATCACGTGGTCTGTCAACACTGAGATTGCGGGTTCGATTCTCACTGCAGGCAGGGTGTACTCGACTCCAATCTTAATTGACAAGGATTGCCAGTTTTCCTACCGCAGGTCGGAGGTTCTCTCCGGGTACTCCGGCTTCCTCCCCCAATAAAAACTGGACGCCATGAAATAGCTGAAAAATTGCTGAAAGTGGCGTTAAAACACCATTCAAACAAACAAACAAACGTAATGTTTATGGCATAATTTTTTTTCGTTACTGATGCAGAATGCAGCAAGACATTTTTCTGTGTCCAAACTTGTTTTCATCTGGTACTTCTGCTTGCTCCACCAAATTAAAAATTGGTTTGGTCCTATGTCTGTTTGGTTTGTTGTTGGCTACTCTTTTGTTTAACCATTGTTTAATCTGCTTATCGTTTATTATCACTCCTAGATATCTTCATTTTTGTCTCGCCTGCGACGAAAGTCGCTGGAGGCGAGACATATGTATGAGAATATAGGTTGCAGATGACTAGTACATGACTGTCTGGTAGGTGTCACCTGACCTTGACCTCAATTTCACGGTCCAGCGACTACGTTAAAGTTTTTGGGTAACGCCAGTTTCTCTGTAACTATGCATGGTAGGATGACAATATTTGGTATATAGGTTGCTGATGAATAGTACATGACTGTCTGGTAGGTGCCACCTGACCTTGACCTCAATTTTGCGGTCCAGGGACTACGTAAAAGTTTTGGGTTACGGCTGTTTCCCTGTAACCATGCATGGTAGGATGACAATATTTGGTATGTAGGTTGCTGATGAATAGTTCATGACTGTCTGGTAGGTGTCACCTAACCTTGACCTCAATTTCACGGTCCAGTGACTACGTTAAAGTTTTTGTATTAGGACAGTTCCTCTGTAACTATGCATGGTATGGTGACAATATTTGGTATACAGGCCGCTGCTGATATTTAATGCTATTTACGTAATGCTTATGACGAAATTTATTTTCGTTACTGATGTGGAATGCAGGCGATACCTTTTTCTGTGTCCACACTTGTTTTTATAAAAAAATATTTCCAAAAATATGACATCAGTGAAATATTGTTTAAAAAAGAAGTTCCCATGGGTATTTTTTAATTATGCATTCTCACCAAGGGACATTGATGTGTTGAAGGTTGCACTTTTAATGTAGAATGTACCTAGACTTTTATTTAATGTAAGGAGTGTATTCATAGAAATGTTCAAATTCACCAAATGTACATGTTTTGATACAATTTAAAGCAGCTGAGATCCATGTCTTCTTGATATGGTAAAAGTGTACTCTCATTAACATAAAGAATCACGAAAAAAAGACAATTATATTTTTTATCTTTATATCAAACAGTGCATGGTAAATGACTAAACACTCAATGGTACTAGTCCGGTTTATTTTACCTTTCATTACAATATACCATGTACCTGTATTTGAAGTGAGAATCTCCTACATTACTACTGTTTTCACTTATTATACCCCCGCTTGAAAAGCGGGGGGTATATAGTGTTCATGGTGTCCGTCCGTCCGTCCTTCCGTCCGTCCGTCTGTCCGTCCGTTACACTTTCTATTATTTGCAACTCCTCCTACACCACTGAAAGGAATTTGATGAAACTTACACAGAATCTTTGTCTCATAGTGCCATTGTGCAGGAGATATTTAACATTTTGATCAGAATGATATTTGGGGTTTCCCATAGAAAAACATGGACTTTGTCATTGACCTAAGGGGTCCCTATTTATTATGTGCAACTCCTCCTACACCACTGAATGGAATTTAATGAAACTTACACAGAATGCTTGTCACATAGTGCCATTGTGCAGGAGATATTAAACATTTTGATCGGATCGATATTTGGGGTTTCCCATAGAAAAACATGGACATTGTCATTGACCTAAGGGGGGCCTCATCTCTTATGTGCAACTCCTCCTACACCACTGAATGGAATTTGAAGAAACTTACACAGCATCCTTGTCACATAGTGCCATTGTGCAGGAGATATTAAACATTTTGATCGGATCGATATTTGGGGTTTCCCATAGAAAAACATGGACATTGTCATTGACCTAAGGGGGTCCTCATGTCTTATGTGCAACTCCTCCTACACCACTGAATGGAATTTGTTGAAACTTACACAGAATCCTTGTCACATAGTGCCATTGTGCAGGAGATATTTATTATTTTGATCGGAATGATATTTGGGGTTTCCCATAGAACAACATGGACTGTCATTGACAAAAGGGGATACCCATTTCTTATGTGCGACTCCTCCTACACCACTAAATGGAATTTGATGAAACTTACACAGAATGTTGTCACATATTGCCACTGTGCAGTAGATATATAACATTTCGATTGGAATGATATTTGGGGTTTCCCATAGAAAAACATGGACTTTGTCATGGACATAAGGGATACCCATCTCTTATGTGCAACTCATTCCTACACCACTGAATGGAATTTGTTGAAACTTACACAGAATCCATGTCACATAGTGCCATTGTGCAGGAGATATTTAACATTTTGATCGGAATGATATTTGGGGTTTCCCATACAAAAACATGGAGTTTGTAATGGACATAATGGGATACCCATCTTTTATTTACAATTCCTCCTACACCACTGAATGGAATTTGTTGAAACTTATACAGAATCTCACATATTGCCATTGGATATTAAACATTTTTATCAGAATATTATTGGAGGTTTGCAATAGAAAAACATGGACTTTGTCATTGACATAGGGGATGCCATTCTTTGGGGGATTGGGGATGGTTACATGTATTATCTGCAATTTCGCCTTCACGTTTAACTAGATAAAGTTTCAATTTCATAATTAAGAACACCTGAATTTTCAAAGTAATTGTGAAGCAGGGGGTATCAATGGTGAGCATTGCTCACAGGTGTTTTTACTCTAGTTTAATTAATAGTACAGTTTTTAACACATTTTACGATAAGAGAACTTGTATATATTTTGTTTCAGGACTTTCACAGGTAAAGGAATTGGAAAAACAGCTGAAAACTTTTCAACGGACAATATATCTGAAACAAGTAAGTTTATTTTTGTCCGGATTTCACGGAGTAAAAATCAGGGTATTAAAATGGTGAATGGCAGTCATGTGGGCGGGGAAAATATTTTCGTTTTCTCAGCAACTACTAATCACAGCCTCTTGAAATTTGGTATGCAGCAGCAGCATGGCCTCCCATAACGTGGAATTTGATTTCAGGTCTGTCGCTCTCCTACATTTTGTTTAACAAAATCTGGCCATTTCAGTCTTGGATCAGTTTTTTTGTATTATATGAACATGCATCAAATCAATTTGTGATTGGAGTTGAACACCATTTCTATTATTTTTTCCTGTATATTATTATGAGGTCATATTAGCTTTATTTCTGCTATATTTCAAATCAAATTGAAAAAAAAATATTAAAAGATGTTATTACTATGACTTTTAGCATAGCTAAGTTATCTTTCTCTTAAAAATGTTCAACCTTGTCTTATTTTCATTCATAACTTGTAAGCAAATTTTTAAAATTTCATTTAAAAAACTAACTGCTTTTATTAGCTCACCTGACCCGAAGGGTCATGTGAGCTATTGCCATCACTTGGCGTCCGTCGTCGTCCGTCGTCGTCGTCGTCGTCGTCGTCGTCGTCGTCGTAAACTTTTTCAAAAATCTTCTCCTCCAAAACCACTGAAGGGATTGCTTTGAAACTTTGCATACATCATCAGTAAAATGCCCTCTACCAAGTTTGCCCAAATCATGGCCTCAGACCAACCAACATTGCCGCCATGGCTAAAAATAGAACAGAGGGGTCAAAATACAGTTTTTTGCTTATAGTTCAAAAAGTATAACAGATACAGAAAAACCGAAGAGACTTTCCTTCTTCAGCATCTAAAGCTCTACAAAACACTCCATTGGGTCAAAGTTGTATGATGACTCCTTGTAGGAGTTATTGCCCTTTAATTGTCAAAATTGATGATTTTTGCCATTTTTGCCTCAAAATCTTGAAAATTATTAGAATTAGAGAAAAAGTTAGCATTGCTTAATTGTTCTGCTCTATAAGGGCTACAAAAATGACTTAAGGGTCAAGATTGTCTGATTAACCATTTAAGAGTTATTCCCCTTGAACTGTTTATTTTAATCAGTTTTAATTGATTTTTTAAAATCTTCTCCTCTGAAACAACTGAAAGTACTGCTTTGAAACTTTGTACACATCATCTGTCAAATGTCCTCAACCAAGTTTGCACCAACCATGTCTGCAGATTAACCAACATGGCCACCATGGCTAAAAATAGGATGGGGGGGGGGCGGTAAAATACAGTTTTTGGCTTATATTTAAAAAAGTGTAACAGATACAGGAAAACCGAAGAGACATGCCTTCATCTGCATCAAAAGCTCTACGAAACATTCCATTGGGTAGAAGTTGTATGATGACTCCTTATAGGAGTTATTGCCCTTTAATTGTCGAAATTGATTATTTTTGACGTTTTTGCCTCAAAATCTTGAAAATTATTAGAACTAGAGAAAAAGTTAGCGTTGCTTAATTGTTCTGCTCTATGAGGGCTACAAAAATGACTTTAGGGTCAAGATTGTCTGATAAACCGTTTAAGAATTATTCTCCTTGAACATTTTTTTAATCAATTTTACTTGATTTTAAAAAATCTTCTCCTGTTAAACCAATGAAAGGACTGCTTTGAAACATTGCACACATCATCTTTTGGATGTCCTCTACCAAAATTGTGCAAATCATGACACCTGACTACCTACATAGCTACGTTGGATTGAAATAGAAAAAATGAAAAAGGGGGGGGGGGGGGTAGAGAGAGTTTTCGACTGATAGTTAAAAAAGTATAACAGGTACAGCAAATTTGAAGTGAACCTTCCTTCTCCCTCTAACCATCAAAAGATCCTCCTTATAGGATTTATTTCCCTTAAAAGGTCAAAATTAATGATTTTTGCAGAAGTGTTGGGCAATTCCTTATAGCAAAGAAAAGCTGGATAAAATAAGGGTTGTTTGGTTTCAGGTTCAGGTGAGCGATACAGGCTCCTGGGAGCCTCTAGTTAGATATATTATTATGTCTCACCTTCCCATAAGGGGGAGACATTGTATTTGTGTCAGTTCTTATTCTTCTCATACAAAGTGTGATTGGGCCCTCACTTTTTCATTCTTTGATATTTGACATGTAGATATATCACCCTGAGATGATGTGTCATGTAACCGATTGACCTTCATATTACCTTTACCTTTTACCCCAAGGTCAAATAAATGCTAATTTTACATGCAAAGCGTGTCATGGCCATATCCTTTGACATGGGCCTTTGACATTTGACATTAGGTTATATCATCATGAGACGATGTGTCTCATACCAGAATGACCTTGACCTTTAACCTCAAGGTCAAATAAATGCTTATTTTACATGCGAAGCATATCTTGGCCATACCTTCTTTATCCTTTGATACAGGACTTTTATATTTGACATGAGGATGCATCATCACGAGACGGATGTGTCGTGTACCAGAATGGACTTGACCTTTGACCTCAAGGTCAAATAAATGCTTATTTCATATGCAAAGTGTGTACCAGACATAACTTTATTTAACTTTTCACCTAGGGCTTTGATATTTGACATTTGTATGTATCACCATGAGACGATATGTGAAGTCCCACAGTTACCTTCATATTACCTTTTGACCTTGACCTTTGCCCCAAAGGAATATTAGTTGGATTTATGGACCTATGCCTTTAAAACTGTCTTATAAAACACTTTCGAGAACAATTTACAAATTTAAGAAGAATACACTCACAAAAGCAATTTTCATAGTGAACATTATCCCAGTAGGAAATGTAGTACAAAATCTTACAGAAAGGACGGTATCTGGGGACCATTGGATTGTTTTAGCTGTTGGATTTTAGTGAATTGAGGTATCCTAAAAATTTAAATGGCTATTGAATATATTTCAGATGAGCAACATACAACTTTGCCATTTTCTTCATTATGATCGAACACATAACTTACCTCTTTTTTCAAAACAATAATATATTCATAATATTGAAGCAAAATTTTGCAATTTATTGGAATAACAGCATTTAATCAAGATAAGGTTTTTTTATTTTTAGTATAAATTATCCTGTCTGATGGTGCTGAATTGATACACTACACATTCATATTGTTCAGCTCCAATGTGTATATTTATTTGCTCCCATGTAGAAAAATATTCCTAGTATTTATATTTCCCCCACAGATAAAAACATCCACCTTGTTGATACTATGCAAGGGGAGACATATGTTTTAGCGTGCTAAAACAGTTACAACTAGTTTAATACCTGCAAATAGTGATTATAATTGAAATGGTAAATATAAAGTTAGCAAAATTAATGGCAGGAGTGTTTCTTTTTTTATTAGCACTTTTCAATTTAAAGTTTCATAATCTTGAAATGATCATATGATTACCATATTTAACTTTTGGAATATTTTTTCCCTGCAAATAGATTTTAACAGGTTGTTTGGGTGTCTCCCCTCTTAAAATTAAATGCTATCATATATTTCATGTACCGGTAGCTTAAAAATGGTTTAAATTATTGTAAAAATTTAAAGCACAAAGCTTCTAAATTTTTTCTGATAATTTAGTTGTTGAATAAATGATTTCTGCAACAATATTTATGTTTTGATCATGTCTTTAAACTCAGATGACTGTTTATCATGATGGCACATTGTCATTTGGCCATAGTATATTAAATATAGCTAATTGGAAATTTTAAAAAAAATAATTCAAGGTGTGTGATTGACATTGCAAGTAATGTAAAGTTATTGTGTAATCTTAAAACAATGGGGGCCTCGGTGGTCGAGTGGTTATGGTAGTTCATCTACTATTGATCACATGGTCTGTCAACACTGAGATTGCGGGTTCGATTCTCACTCCAGGCACGGTGTACTCGACTCCAATCTTAATAGACAAGGATTGCCAGTTTTCCTACCTCAGGTCGGGGGTTTTCTCCAGGTACTCCGGCTTCCTCCCCAAAATAAAAAAATGGACAAAACCATGTGTTAATTTCTAAATACTACCCGGTTTTTTATTTTCAGTTTCTATCCTGCAATTACTGTTTAATAGAAAACTACATAGTGTCAAATGCAACCAACCTGTATTTTTCGTAAATGTACTTTTTTGCTGTATTTGTCAGCCTAATGCTCACAATATGAATCAGTCATATTCTGATTGGTCAAAATGTGTAAGAACATGACATCACAAAATAGTCTTGAAAAAAATTGACTAATCATTATTTACTGTAATTTTAAACTAGGTGCAGCAGTGGGGTTCAAATATTATAAACAATAATTGTATTATAGAAGATACGATAACACACTGTTGTAGAAACCTCCTATTTTTTAAACAATTAGTTATAACATAGTTAAATATAGGATCTTACATTGGTACGAGTGGATTATCGGATTTCTGGAAATTTAACCATCTCCATTGGAGAAATCCGATAATCCAAGAGTACTAATGTAAGATTCTGTTTATCTAATATTAAAAAGTAGTAAATTTGATTGATTGATTGATTAATGGTGTTTAACGCCCGAGCAGCAATATTTCAGCTATATTCAGGCGATGAACATGAAATGGATGATAAAATGAACATGAAATGATGATGAATGAAAATGGGATGGGACACAAGGAAAAATAGGGGTAACGGATTTTAGATTGCCACTGGCAAATGGGAGGTTGGATAGGGTCGGGCAATTTAGCCTCCTGTAGCGGGATCGAAATCCCTACTCATAGCGAATACTACAGCAGCGTTCTTTAACGTGCGAGGAACGTGGCATTTTTCCCAACACAGTGCACTAATATGGTTTGCGGTCAGGTTTTCCGTATTATGGCCTGACAACCCCAGCTTGCCAAGGGTACCCCATTCAACCACCTGGGGCACACATCCCAGTCGGTCTTTAGGCAAACCGACCTGACATGCCGGTCAGGGTACTGGGCGCTATTTAGTCGCCTTTTACGACAAGCTAGTGCGACTGCGGTCTATTCTTTTAGCCCGAATCCCGCACACAAAATTTGAGAAATGAAGTACAAATTCTCCCAAGCCCAATCTTACGTTCATGACTTGAATACTTGGAATGTGTTTTGTTTAAGACATAATGAGTTCTTATTATGACGTTATTATTTTAAACCAATCAACTGCTGAGAACAACAAATTCTCTAGTGACGAGAACTTTATTTTCCACACCGGTCGAGTGGTTGAAATATTACGTCAAAATTTGAGAATGAAATTTTTTTCATCAGATTTTACTATACTTTCAGGAACATCTGCTGGAGATGCTGTAGTTAGTATCATTGTCATTGTATTGATCTATGTGGGTAAGTAATTGACAGTGGTATATTATATTGGTCATTTTAACGAATGTCTATGAACATTTTTCAAATTAGACATATGTGTGCAGCCTTTAGTTTTATTTTTTAAGTAATAAAGTAAGATAGGTTATGCTTTTAGAAAACAATTTCAGACTACTTAAGTGTAGTCACTTCTTGTCTATACATGTAGTTCTTCCATAACACTGAAATAATTTTATGTTTCTCTTTTTAGCTCACCTGACCCAAAGGGTCATGTGAGTTATTGTTATCACTTTGCGTCCGTCGGCGTCGTCGTCGTCGTCGTCGTCTGTAAAAAGTTTGTGTTTTTTATTTTGATTGGTAAACCAATATGGCCGCCACCTCAAGACTTAGTTTAACATAGGACCCTATGGGAAAAAAGTTAAAAAGGGCTTCTTCTCTGAAACCGTTTAACCAATCAAAACGAAACTTACTAGCAATATTGTTTAGATGGTCCTCTATAAAGTTTGTGTTTTAGATGGGAATTGGAAATTCAAAATGGCCGCCACTGCAGGACTTAGTTTAACATAGAACCCTATGTGAAAAAGTTTTAAAAGGCTTCTTTTCTGAAACCGGTTAATCAATGGAAACAAAAACTTACTAGCAATATTGTTTGGATGGTCCTCTATAAAGTTTGTGTTTTTTATGGCAATTGGAAATTCAAAATGGCCGCCACTGCAGGACTTAGTTTAACATAGAACCCTATGGGAAAAAGTTTTAAAAGGCTTCTTCTCTGAAACCGGTTAATCAATGGAAACAAAAACTTACTAGCAATATTGTTTGGATGGTCCTCTATAAAGTTTGTGTTTTTTATGGCAATTGGAAATTCAAAATGGCTGCCACCGCAGGACTTAGTTTAACATTGGACCCTTTGGGAAAAAGGTTAAAAAGGGCTTCTTCTCTGAATCCCGTTAACCAATCAAAACAAAACTTACTAGCAATATTGTTTGGATGGTCCTTTATAAAGTTTATGATTTTTATGCCAACTGGAAATTCAAAATGACCGCTACCGCAGGACTTAGTTTAACATAGGACCCTATGGGAAAAAGTTTTTAATGGCTTCTTCTCTGAAACCGGTTAATCAATGGAAACAAAAACTTACTAGCAATATTGTTTGGATGGTCCTCTATTAAGTTTATGTTTTTTATGGCAATTGGAAATTCAAAATGGCCGCTACCGCAGGACTTAGTTTAACATACGACCCTAAGGGAAAAAGTTTTTAAAGGCTTCTTCTCTGAAACCGGTTAATCAATGGAAACAAAAACTTACTAGCAATATTGTTTGGATGGTCCTTTATAAAGTTTATGTTTTTTATGGCAATTGGAAATTCAAAATGGCCACCTCCCCCGCAGGACTTAGTTTAACATAGGACCCTATGGGCAAATAAAAAAAATCTTCTCTATACAACTGGTTAACCAATGAAACAAAGCTTTCTAGTAATATTGTTTGGATGGTCCTATTTAAAGTTTATTGAAAATTACAGGACTTACTTTAACATCAGGGAAATGTCATCTTCATTACCTATAAAATCAGGTGAGCGATACAGGCTCTTAAGAGCCTCTGGTTTTTCTCTTCACCCTTGAGAGGAAACTATTTTTCTGGATACATGATTATTGAACAAGTGGATATAAATGTTTTTGTAGAAGCAATGCAGTTATTGACATCAATTGGCATGTGTCACTATTAGATTGGTTAAAATTAATAACTAAGTTGGGGTTATTTCCAATTTAAACTTGGAGATTGGATAAACTCTAATGAGTGAGTAGGAATGCGAAGCTCCAGAGACTTAACTCAAGCTATTGTTGAATTATCTCCCTTAGTTTATTTGTCATATCTGAAGCATATCTTCAATAACAGTTTGATACTTCATATTTGAAATACCAATTATGTTTATAGTTTTGAGCAGTATACATATTTTAAAGCCAATCCTATTTATCATCTTTAAATCATCAACAAAAGCAAAGAAAAAGAGAATTTACATAATTTATTTTAATGTCTTATAATGATTGCAATCAGAGCATTGATGTTCAAACAAGTTTAGCTGAATCTCATTGGTCATTTAACCCTGATCTAATTTGTAATGGTTATTTTATTTTAAAAAATATTAAGCATATTACATGTCATCTTGGGATACCAGGTCTTGGACGGTTCTCATTTTACTACCACATAGCATATTGAGAATGCGACTAGAAATGGGTTTCCTATCATGATTACCTTTAAGAATATCTATTTAAGAATATATATTTCTGCTTTAGCTATGTACACAAAGCCATGTCAAAATTCCAATAAGTTTAGTTCGCACATGTGTAAGCTGTGTGTTTATTGTAAATGTAAAAACTGACTTAAAAATGCAGATTGTTATATGTGTTATCTATAATTATGGTTATTGTCAATAATGCAGTTATTTTTAGTCTGAATTCTGAGATTTGTATTATCAAAACTACTCCCTATACATTATGTTTTTAACAATTTTACTTTCGAATTAATATCACGTCACAATTAGAATTCATGTCATATTATGCTCAACTGAAAATTTCAAACTGCTTCAATGCAATTTCGTTAAGTTTTCTCAATATTTTTTTTCAAAGATACGTATATTGAAAAAAATGACGAGAATATATGTTTTCTGCAATTTTACTTTCTTAAACATACTGTTTTGGTATATATCTGATTAGTTTTTAAAAACAGTATTACCATTGAATGCATCCTCTTAAAGCCGCTTCAAAATTTTAAAACAATTGTTAGACATATTAGAATCAAAATAGATTATTGCATTGGGCTCTTAGATGCAAATTAGAACATGGTCAGACCTTATATTTGTCAATATTTTATACCTTGCCTCGCTATCCCTTGGTATAAAATATTGACAAATATAAGGTCTGACCATGTTCTAATTTCCATAGAGCTCACTTGCAATAATCTATTTCTTAATTCTAATATGACATCCTGTTTTAGCTACTAGTATGTAAACAAAGCTGTGTCAAAACTCCAATAAGTTTAGTTCGCACATGCGTTAGCTGCATGTTTTGTGTAAATGTACAAACTGACTTACAAATGCAGTTTGTTATGTGTTATCCATAATGATTGTTATTGTTAATAATGCAGTTATTTTAAGTCTGAATTAGGAGATTTATATGATTTAAACTACTCCCAATACATTATTTTTTTTTTTACAATAATCTACATTCGAATTAATATGACGTCACAATTAGATGTCATATTAAGCTATTGCTCAGAATAAAATATTGACAAATATCAGGTCTGACCATGTTCTAATTCATATAGAGCCCGCTCGCAATAATCTATTTCTTAAATAATCACATACATGTACAAGATACATTTTAACATAACGCATAAATAATGCATCACATATAATTTTGCACATACTTTTGGAACTAAATGATCCATGTGAAAAATTTTTTAAAAAAGGAAAAGGGAAAGCAAATGTAAAGAAAATTTATGAAAGGATTTTGCTTGGAAACAGAAAATTTATAATACAAATTAAAGTTAATCATTCAGTACAAAGAAGAAAGGACCATGTTAACTATTGCCCTCGCTAGGCCTTATCTTTTGTTTATCATTCACCTACTTCTCAGTAGTCGTGAACTTTTTGAAAAGTTTTATCCTATGAAACCACTGGTCCAATCAGTATAAAAAAGCTAGCCTAAAGTATCATTGGAATGTCTTTTAACAATTTTAACTTACGGTTTGGCCCTCTTTACCAACATTCTTGTTAAATGTATCATGAAAACTGTAGAAACTATAATTCAAGTCTTACATTCGTTTATGTTTATAGTCATTTTTGATTGGTGTTAAGGCCTTAAACCAGTAATTCCCATCTCGTTCTTACTTTCATGAATGGTTGTTGTGGAACTACTTTTTTGTTGCTAAACGTAAAACAATATGACAGCCATGTGTCATGTACGCTTCAGACAATAAATTTAGCCAGTACACTTGAATTTTGGCGACAAATATTTTTAGCAAGGTGTGGCTTATATGAAAAGTCATTTAATTGAAGCAGCTGTATATTATTACTTTAAAATCCTTTGTTTAAAGAAATATTTACAAGAAAATATATTAACAGTACACTTTGCTTTGCTGTTTGGATTCATTGTTCATAGTATAAATGATACTTAAAAATTAGCTTTTGTGATAATTTTAATTAAATAAATCACCCCATAGCCAAAAACTGTCACAACAAATCAACCAGATAAGCAAGATGCACGGTTTTGCCACCAACTCCATGTTTCAGCACTGCTTCTTTTATTTTCATTGATAAATCCATCGAAAAATGGCAAATTTTGTTTTTCCTGTTCATATTAAATAAAGAATGTCTCACTAGGTTTACATTGTGTTTGATAATCTATGACGTCACACATGACGTAACCTATAAATGCAGGTACAATGAGGAACATTAGTATACAGTTGGTATAGTACTGACCGCTTCGTTTAGTTTTAGTTTGTAAAATATCGAAAATATTGCTTGTTCTGTCTTCTTTTGTTTTCAGTAAAAATCTTCTCGTCAAATCGTAAAATATATCTGTTGTCAATGCCATTTATTCCCTCCAAACCCCCCCACATGTCGTCCTCTGAAGTGTATAATCCTACGAGTCGTGCGCTTAAAATGGAATTTTATGTTGGGAAAAGATAGTATTTATTTACCAACAATTTATATGAATTTTAACGATTAAACCCATATTTTTCGTAAGTTGTTTGTGTGAGAGTCAACCTAATTTTCTTTAAGACTTCCTAAATGTTAAACTCTCTTGCAATGATCATTTATTTTTTGAAATTTTAAAAATGAAAATATGTTCATTGTCAATAGAATACAGTATCTCAAAATCTAGAAAAGAGAAAAATATGATAGGCAAATTAGAAGAAGACATAGAAATGAATGAGACTCCAAATGATTTTATCCATAAGTCTTTACAAGACAGAAAATTTGAATTAGAAAATATGAGAGCAAAAAAAATTGAAGGTTTGATACTGGCATGAAAATTGTGAAAAGTGCTCTCAATACTTTTGTAAATTAGAAAAAACTTATTTTATTAAAAAAAAACAATTACCGAGCTCATTGACAATGAAGGCAATAAACTATCAAAACGGTCAGACATTCTGCTTGAACAACAAAATTTCTACAATAATTTGTACCTAAGCAGAAATACTGACTGTGATGACAGTTCTTTTTTTCAACATAATGTTAATAATAATAATAATAATAATAATAATACTACTTTATTTTATGAGGGTAAACTCAGTTAGCTACACTAATCTTCCCTGAGGCCCTCATATTAAACCAAAGAAAATAATGTAGTACAGCATACATTGATCAAATTGTGAGACAATTATAAACATTACATATACAGAAAATATACAAGTGTACAGAAAGTAACATACAAATTGGTGAAAAGTTATACATTGTCCTGATGGTCTGAAGAATATAATAAGTAGTTTTTAATATTTGTCTTGAATACATTGGTGCTAATAGATTCACGCACTGAAGGTGGTAAGTTATTCCATAGCAAAGGGGCCGAATATACAAAAGATTTTTTGAATTGTTCAGATTTTGGTTTAGGGACATTGAGATTACCTTTTAAGGCATTTCTTAGAGCATATGGGTTTGTTTCAGAAATATATGAAAATTTTTTATTGAGGTAATCTGGAGCCTCATTTTTTAAGCATTTGAAAGTAAGTAGACATTTGTGATATTTAATTCTTTCTTCAATTTTCATCCAGCCAAGATATTTAAATAAAGGTTCTGAAGGTGTTAATGGATCAGCATCCATAATAAGTCGTGCGGCTCTTTTTTGCAGTTTTAAAATTCTGTTTAGTCCTTCATTATTACAGCTGCCCCATATTATACAACAGTAATCTATTAGGGGTAGAATATATCCATTGTAAATATTGCTTGTTCTGTCTTCTTTTGTTTTCAGTAATAATCTTCTCGTCAAATCGTAAAATATATCTGTTGTCAATGCCATTTATTCCCTCCAAACCCCCCCACATGTCGTCCTCTGAAGTGTATAATCCTACGAGTCGTGCGCTTAAAATGGAATTTTATGTTGGGAAAAGATAGTATTTATTTACCAACAATTTATATGAATTTTAACGATTAAACCCATATTTTTCGTAAGTTGTTTGTGTGAGAGTCAACCTAATTTTCTTTAAGACTTCCTAAATGTTAAACTCTCTTGCAATGATCATTTATTTTTTGAAATTTTAAAAATGAAAATATGTTCATTGTCAATAGAATACAGTATCTCAAAATCTAGAAAAGAGAAAAATATGATAGGCAAATTAGAAGAAGACATAGAAATGAATGAGACTCCAAATAATTTTATCCATAAGTCTTTACAAGACAGAAAATTTGAATTAGAAAATATGAGAGCAAAAAAAATTGAAGGTTTGATACTGGCATGAAAATTGTGAAAAGTGCTCTCAATACTTTTGTAAATTAGAAAAAAACTTATTTTATTAAAAAAAAACAATTACCGAGCTCATTGACAATGAAGGCAATAAACTATCAAAACGGTCAGACATTCTGCTTGAACAACAAAATTTCTACAATAATTTGTACCTAAGCAGAAATACTGACTGTGATGACAGTTCTTTTTTTCAACATAATGTTAATAGTAATAATAATAATAATAATAATAATACTTTATTTTATGAGGGTAAACTCAGTTAGCTACACTAATCTTCCCTGAGGCCCTCATATTAAACCAAAGAAAATAATGTAGTACAGCATACATTGATCAAATTGTGAGACAATTATAAACATTACATATACAGAAAATATACAAGTGTACAGAAAGTAACATACAAATTGGTGAAAAGTTATACATTGTCCTGATGGTCTGAAGAATATAATAAGTAGTTTTTAATATTTGTCTTGAATACATTGGTGCTAATAGATTCACGCACTGAAGGTGGTAAGTTATTCCATAGCAAAGGGGCCGAATATACAAAAGATTTTTTGAATTGTTCAGATTTTGGTTTAGGGACATTGAGATTACCTTTTAAGGCATTTCTTAGAGCATATGGGTTTGTTTCAGAAATATATGAAAATTTTTTATTGAGGTAATCTGGAGCCTCATTTTTTAAGCATTTGAAAGTAAGTAGACATTTGTGATATTTAATTCTTTCTTCAATTTTCATCCAGCCAAGATATTTAAATAAAGGTTCTGAAGGTGTTAATGGATCAGCATCCATAATAAGTCGTGCGGCTCTTTTTTGCAGTTTTAAAATTCTGTTTAGTCCTTCATTATTACAGCTGCCCCATATTATACAACAGTAATCTATTAGGGGTAGAATATATCCATTGTAAAATAATTTTCTTAATTCAAGATTTAAATATTGTTTGATTTTTAGCTCACCTGGACCGAAGGTCCATGTGAGCTATTGCTATCACTTGGCGTCCGTCGTCCGTCATCCGTCGTCCGTCGTCCGTCGTAAACTTTTTCAAAAATCTTCTCCTCTGAAACCACTGGGCCAATTTTTTTCAAACTTGGCCACAATCATCCTTAGGGTTCCTAGTTTCAAGTTTGTACCCAGGGTGTTGATCAACAGACAAATATGGCCACTGTTACTAAAAATAGAACATGGGGGTCAACACAGGTTTTTGATCATTATCTAAAAAACTATAATAGCTATAGAGAAAACCGTTACTTCAAATTGATCAGCACATTAAGGTCTACAATAGTTGCTATAAGTGCGAAGTTGTGTATTGGCTTCTTGTAGGAGTTATTGCCCTTTTTTGACGATTTTTGACAAAATTTTTGGTATTTACAATATAACCTGAAAAATATACGAGGTAGAGTGAAACTGTAAATGGCAAAAATGATCAGCAATAAAAGCCCTACAATTCACTTGATTGGTCTGAAATTGTCAGATGACTCTTTATATGAGTTATTGCCCTTAAATGGTAATTTTTATGAAATTTTCCGTTTTTGTCCTGTAACTTTAAAACTATAACAGCTAGAGTAAAACTGAAAATAGCAAAAATGATCAACAATACAAGCCCTACAATTCACTGTATTAGTCTGAAATTGTCAGATGACTCCTTATAGGAGTTATTGCCCTTAAATGGCAATTTTTTATGAAATTTTCCGTTTTTGTCCTGTAACTTGAAAACTATAGCAGCTAGATTGAAACTGTAAATTGCACAAATGATCAGCAATAAAGACCCTACAATTCACTTGATTGGTCTGAAATTGTCAGATGACTCCTTATATGAGTTATTGCCCTTAAATGGTAATTTTTTATGAAATTTTCCGTTTTTGTCCTGTAACTTTAAAACTATAACAGCTAGAGTAAAACTGTAAAGAGCAAAAATGATCAACAATACAAGCCCTACAATTCACTGTATTAGTCTGAAATTGTCAGATGACTCCTTATAGGAGTTATTGCCCTTAAATGGCAATTTTTTATGAAATTTTCCGTTTTTGTCCTGTAACTTGAAAACTATAGCAGCTAGATTGAAACTGTAAATTGCACAAATGATCAGCAATAAAGACCCTACAATTCACTTATTGGTCTGAAATTGTCAGATGACTCCTTATATGAGTTATTGCCCTTAAATGGTAATTTTTTATGAAATTTTCCGTTTTTGTCCTGTAACTTTAAAACTATAACAGCTAGAGTAAAACTGTAAATAGCAAAAATGATCAACAATACAAGCCCTACAATTCACTGTATTAGTCTGAAATTGTCAGATGACTCCTTATAGGAGTTATTGCCCTTAAATGGCAATTTTTTATGAAATTTTCCGTTTTTGTCCTGTAACTTGAAAACTATAGCAGCTAGATTGAAACTGTAAATTGCACAAATGATCAGCAATAAAGACCCTACAATTCACTTGATTGGTCTGAAATTGTCAGATGACTCCTTATAGGAGTTATTGCCCTTAAATTGCAATTTTTTATGAAATTTTCCGTTTTTGTCCTGTAACTTAAAAACCATAGCAGCTAGAGTGAAATAATAAATTGCAAAAATGATCAGCAAAAAAGCCCTACAATTCATTTAATTGGTCTGAAATTGTCAGATGACTCCTTATAGGGGTTATTGCCCTTAAATGACAATTTTGTTAAGAAATTTTCCATTTTTGTCCTGTAACTTGAAAACTATAGTAGCTAGATTAAAACTGTAAATTGCACAAATGATCAGCAATAGAAGCCCTACAAATGATTGCTTAGTCCAAAAATTGCAAGATGACTCTTTATAGGAGTTATTGCCCTTTCATTATGAATTTGGACATATGAACAGTTTTTTAATTATAAATTAGTCTATAACACACCTATTAGTGGAGTAAAACTGTAAATTTCTAAAGTACCCTAAAGGACAATGCCTAAAAACCATTTAATTTTCAGAAATTGTGGATGGCACCTTATAGGAGTTATTGTATTTAACAAATTTTTTGAAGAAATGTTTAGTTTTTGCACAGTAACTTAAAAGCTATAACAACTAGACTGAAACTGTTAATTTCAAAAATTTTAATATAGTTTAAGTCATTTGGATTCCAGGTGAGCGATTACAGGCTCCTGGGAGCCTCTAGTTGAAAGAAGATAAATTCTAGATGAAATTGTGGAACAGACTACGTCTACCTGACTGGACCAATTTAGTTGTTGGTCTACTTTGATTCCTAATAATTTTTCACATGTCGAATTTTGTAGTTTATTGGAAGAAATTGTAAGGCAAAGTTCATTCTCTTGTGAGGAAAGTTTTTGTCTAGTTCCAATTATCATACATTTTGTTTTATTTGAATTTATGAACATGTTATTTTCATGACACCATTGTTCTACACAATTTAAATCTTGTTGTATTTTAACCTGTAGCTCTTTGATATTTGAACCTGATGTGTGTATAGTGGAATCATCAGCGTACATGTCAGTTTGACAATTTTTAATATATAAAGGGAGATCATTTATATATATTATGAATAAAAGAGGGCCTAGTATGGAACCCTGAGGTACACCAAAATTTATTGGAAGTTGATCTGATTTGGTATTTCCAATTTGGACTTGCTGTGTTCTGCCATGAAGATATGATTTGAAAAGTGCAATACTATTTTTATCAAACCCATATATTTTCAATTTACTACATAAAATTTCATGATCAACAACATCAAATGCTTTTTGAAAATCTAAAAGAACAGCCAGATTTATGTTTCCATTATTGATTTCTTGAAGCCATTTGTCAATAATGTTTATAAGGGCAGTTTGACACGAATGATTTGGTCTGAAACCAGATTGGGCAGGGTGTAAGAGATTGAATTTTATTAAAAATTTATATAAATGCTGTGATAAATGCTTTTCTATCAGCTTAGTCAATGTAGGCAACACTGAGATAGGTCTATAGTTTGAGGCTAAAAATCTCTCACCAGTTTTAAAAACTGGTGTTACTTTGGCATTCTTTAAAATTTTAGGATAGGTACCCGTATCTATTATTCTATTAAAAATATATGTTAAGGATGTGGCAATTATTTGGGCACTTATTTTAAGTATTCTTGGTCCAATGTTATCAGTTCCAGGGGACTTGTTAGCATCTAATTTTGTTATTTCATTGTAAATTGTATTTACTTCAACTGGAGGAATTGAGAATGTTTTGCTAATTGGGAGTCTCATTTTTACAAAGTTGCTTAATTGATGGAAGTTCCCAGCAAACAATTTTACGTCGTAGAAACGTCGTTAAAATGTATGTTTTTGGTTGCAGTAACGTTACGATATAACGTTATTTTTACGAAAAAATGGATGGTTTTCTTAACGTCGCCTTAACGTTTTTTGCAACCAATTTACGACGTTTAACAGACATTCACCAAACGTTACGAAAAAATTGTGACGTACACCCGACATTTAGCTTACGTATGACTTTGACGAAGATGTTCTGTAAACGTTGTCACAACATTAAAAATAATACATAACACGTTCCACAGACGTTTGTCTAACGTAATTGAAACAAGCAATTGTTGCATTATATGAAAAAAATGTCTTCCTGAAAATCACTGTTCCGTTTTTTTCCTCGAAAGAAATATGGTCATAACCGCATCGTATTTATTAACCACAACAATACATCTCTGATAGCCAACGTAAAACAAATGCAAGAGATACCAAAAGGTGAACATTTCAAGAATTCAAGAAACATATAGAAAGCTACATATAACTGCCTTTATGTCTCGAAAAGCTCTGCTGCAGGCTCCACAAAATACACAGTAGGGTGAAATACAAAATACGATTTTCAAAAAACGATGCAAATTACTTGTATAATTAAAATAGAAAAATACATTAGTTTCCTATTTTTTATTGTTTAAATATTACGAGACCATACAGTTAATTAAGCCCCTGACACACAGTTGTACAAGAGGACACACAGAAAATATAAACATTAGTTGGTTAAGACATTAATGCATACAGACACAAATACAGCTACATTAATTAAAACACACAAAGGCAATACATATTAAAACATATGTTCAACAATTACTTACAGTCAATACACAAAAAGACGTGTTGTAGAGAGAGCAAAAAATACAAAAGCAGTTTATTCACAACACAGATCTATATGACATCGGGATCTTAGGATTTTGTAATATACAATCAATACATTAACTTTTTAAAAGTTTTTGCAGACTTCTGCAATACAGTTACAACTGGTTGCTGTCTGGATTCTGGCACCTAAAAATAAATAAATAAATAAATAAATAAACAAAATGTTTTGCATCTTCCCATATTTTTCATAAGAATTAAAGCAATATAATTTCTTTATCTGATAGACTCTTTTTAACCATCTATTACATTATTATTATTTTATGGAGTACATTAAGCATTCTTTATACGACACGGTAGCAGTGGTCAAGTTTGAAGTGTGTGTAAAGCTCTACACAAAATGTTTAAAATATACTGTTATTTTATGAATTTGGTCCCAGGATAGAAGTTTTTATATCAGCGTGTCTCTGTACGCTAATATTTTGAAACGAGGGCGTCGGTGGCCGCGTTGTTATGGTAGTTAGTCATCTTCTATTCACCGCGTGAGGGTTGTTCGGGTTTTTTACCGGGTATTCCTCCCGCAAAAAACCTGGACGTAATGATACAGCTAAAAAATTGCTGAAAGTTGCGTCAACCACAATTTAAATAAAAACTAACATAAATCTGAATATGTTTTGAGACAATCTATGTTCTGAATACAGTATTATTTGGTTTTCCCTAAGTAAGCAATTATTAAACTTACCTCTGGATCCCCTGGCCTATTAGGGTCATGTTTTAGGCATTCCGTTATAATCTCCTCCGCATCCATTTCTGTGGCTGACGGATGATTTTTTCTGTATGCCCCTGAAGAAGAAGAAAATTAATTCTTTCGGTATTTTTGTCATCTGGTTAAGAGTAGTTGCACTTCGATATATTGGTCATTTGCAAAGATTGATGATGGTTTACAGTTTCATATTAGTCCAAATAATAATTATTTAAAAGTGTTGACAAAAACATTTTTGCTCTTCCTTTCAAATAAGCATGTATCATGTAACACGTAACAATCCTGTGTTGTGGATTTATTATTAATTATAATACAATGATTTAGAAAATAACTTACGTATCATCATCTGACAACACACAGAAGGAATCAGTAATGGAAGCTTTCCGTTTTCCCTCTTAAACCGTAGTCAGACCATAATGCATTGCTGCCAGTTATCTTCATCTTCATCATTCGCCATATACGGACTCCCAACCAGAGCAGTAAGCAGCTTAAGCTGTACGATAAAAAAAAACAATAAATGATTTTACTATACACATAATCTTAATCCTACTGAAATATATGTAAGAAGAATAATAGGAACCGGATTATTTCCTGTATAAGCCATGTTTACCAAATATTTCAGTTTGGGGTACAAATGCACAAAAGAAAATGTCGACTGGCTGAAATCACGTGGCTGAAATGCGTTAAGGAAATATTTCACGAAATAAGATCAATTATAAATACATTCTAAGACTCAAATGAATAGGTCTTCTTCTTCTTGTTGGGGGGTTTTAACGTCCTTCACTGATAGTAGTCCATGGACTCCACCGTGTGGGTTTGTCGAAGCCCAGCCTTCGGCCCCGGGATACCTAGTCGAAAAACTCGGCATCATATGTTCTACTAGCGGTCGGGCTGCTCCGATGTAACGTTGACCTACTCCAAGTACAACACATGGGTAGGAGCGCTTCCGCACTCTGACCTGTCGTCGAGATATAACATCTGCAGAGTGAGCAGCCAGTGTGTGCTTTCCTTTTACATGTATGGCATGAATAGGTCTAAAATATTACTGCATTTCATACACGCATTCCTTTTCATTCTTGTTTTCAATTAAACGATAATCGAACGTGATTTTGAGGAAAAGGAATTAAATTGTGCGAATGTCGCAACGAAACATTTATACAATATTCAAATTCGCTCTTAAAGAATTAAAAGAAGAATTATTACATATCAAAAATATGCTAAACGTTTTCTTATGAATTTTGTCTATTGTATCTTGTATATTATCAGTTATAATACTTACTTTTGAGCTTTGTCTTTTCTTTACATTTTGCGAATGACCCAGTTTTCTTTGTTTCAATAGCAAACACTCACAAGACATCAAATTACGCGTGCACGTGTGGTTTTACAACCCTTTTGTAATTTCATGACACCTGCTATTTACATTCGATCGGCAAGAACAAAAAGACACTGTAGGAGATATACAGAGAAATAAAGCGAACAAAACTGACCGGGAAATGTTAATTAAATTCTGGTAGAAATTCATAAAATTTGATACAATGTAAAGTATCTATGTTGCAATCCCCCACCCCCGTAAATTGCCAGTTAATAAAAAAACCCTTGTAAGAGAAATGATTTGAAAAAAAGCAAAACAGATTGAGGAGGAACATGCTAATTAAATTCTTGTGAAAATTCATTTATTTATTAAAATGTAAAGAATCTATTATGTCAAACCCTCCCACCCTCTTCAATCCAGGAAAGATTTTTAAACAGAAAGAAAAATAGTTTAATATGATTTGTTTTAAAATATTTAAAATATTGGTGAACTATATTCTTTATTTTAAAACTGTCAAATATTTATATCTAATCTCCATCTACCCAACCCAACACACTATTTTTTCAAAAAATCGTATATGGTTTCTTAATAAGTCGAACACTAATAAACGTTACAAGGACGTTGCAAATATGTTCGCTAAGTTTTTTGTAACGTAAAAACACGTTGAATTAACGTTATGTTTTACGTGATTTAACAACGTCTACACAATGTTATACAAATGTTGCTATTTTTGACAACGTTTTAATAACGTCAGTTAAACGTGCTTAATTACCTTACGAATTAAAGACGTAACAACAACGTTGCATTTTCGTTGTAGATAAGTAACGTCAGGTCCGACATTCTCCCAACTTATAACCAACGTTAGATTTACGTCATGTGTTTGCTGGGTTAGTACACATACCTTTATTTAAAGTATTTGTTTCATTTTTAAGGTTTTGAACACAGGAAGTAAAAAAATTATTAAAAGTATCTGCTATTTCTTTTGGATCTGTTATTTTTTGGTCATTGTCGTTTAGAAGTTCATTTGGTTTTAAAGGGTTTGATGGATTAAGACTGTGAAGACATTTCCATAAAATTTTAGGGTCTTTAGAATCTTTAATGATTTTACTGTAATATTGTTTCTTAGAATCATCCAATATTTGTTTTGTTTTATTTCTCCAAAATTTATATTCATCCCATAACCCTAATCTGTTGTATTTGTCTCTCATTTGTCTTGCATGCATTATGTCACTGTTGTACCAGTCAGGTTGTCTTTCTACCTTGACACGCTTAGATAAAATTGGGGCATGTTTATCTATGACTGCATTAAAAATATTGTACCAGATAGCTAATGATGGGTCATCTTGTTGTTCAACAAAATGAAAAGGGGCATTTGACAAGTCATAAAGAAATTCATCTTCACTGAAATTCTTAAAATTTCTATAGGAGATTGTAGTATGAGTGTGTTTTCTATTAAGGATTTTCTCTTGTCTTGTTAAACATACTGGATAATGATCACTTAGGGAATATTGGACATGTGATTCTTGGATCATATTTACATTTGTAACATACATATGATCTATAAGAGTTTTAGAATCTTTTGTAATTCTACTGGGTTCATTAATTAATTGATAAAGGTGGTATGTTTCTAAAAAATTTAACCATTTTTGGGGTGGTTTGCTTGGTGGTAAAAGGTCCATATTAAAATCACCAGTAAGTATAACATCAGAATTTAAGTTAATTGCACTGGATACTTCAATTTCAAATTTATCAATCCAGCTGATTGGTGATGTTGGTTGTCTGTAAACGAAACATAACAGGAAAGATTTCTTATGTGATGGTTTCAACTTCAAACCACATACTTTCAATATCACTAGTTTCAAGTTCAGTTTTTCTAACAAATGATATGTTTTCAGAAAAATACACAAGCCATCCACCACCTCCACTTAATTGCCTATCTTTTCTTTGCAATATATATCCAGGAATTAGTAATGTTTCATTTAGTTTTGTTTCATTTAGGAAAGTCTCACAGAGACCGATTATTTCTGGTGGATTTTTAGTAAAAAGAAGATTGTATTTAATTTCATCAAACTTACTTTCCAATCTATTTATGTTGTGGGAACAGATTTTGATGCCTTTGTGGTTGTTAAAGCTATAAATATTTAGTGTTGTTATGTTATTTACATTAAATGGTAGTTGATCGTTTTTAAACATAACAGTTTCATGAAAAACAGCATGTAAGCAAGATACAATCATAATATAACAAGTAAACATGCATACAATGAAGTTGTGGATATAATTGGCCTCAGGGGACTTATGCAATACTGTTACGTTAGTAAATAAAGATATGTTCTGCTTAAAAGATGGCACAGATACCTGTTGAGCATTACAGCATTTATTTGTATTCCTATTACATAGTATGTTATTTTTGACAGTTTTATTATTATTCTTAATTGATTTGCATGATTTTATTTGTTGGTAAGTTATAACAGGGTCAGTAGCATTATTATTTTTATGACACAAGCAAGAAAAGTCATCACATTGTGAGCATATCATGTTTAAGGTCTCAAATTTATTTGATGTATTTATAATAATATCTGTTGAGTAATTGAACTTTATGAGGGGGGATAAATTTATGGCTAGGTCATCTTTGCCATCTTCCTAACATGAATAAAGTTTACAAAATTTTTCCTTATGTCCATAGCTATTACAACAATAACATAGTACTGCCTGGCCATGTCTACAGGTCTGTTTGTTGTGTCCACCTTCCCCACAGTAGAAACAGTACCATGTTGATTTCACATGTGACCTCATAATTTGAACATAGTTATTGATATTGTGAAGGAAGGTTGAGGTCCCTTTCTTTGATAGGTGTATTCCATCAGAGTGAAGAAGCTCATGTTTAACTTAACCATTTGTGTCATGAAATTCCTTAGCATGGTCAATGAACTGTAGATTAAGATTATCACACAGGTCTTTCAGTAGCATATTTAATGCTTGAACATTTGTTCCCCATCGGGGAGGCATACCTGAAACCATCAAGACTGTATCCTTATTTGATTTGGTTCGAAGTAGATACAGTAAGGACAGATAGTTTTCATATATAGAGTTTAAAGTGTAACCATTGCTAAGATCATTTCCTCCAATGTGGATAATAATTGATTTATAATCTGCCAAGTTCTTCCCTTCTATGACCTTGATCAAAGTGATAATATCTGCACCACGATTTGTACAGATGTCAGTATTTATCAGTCCCTTAGTATTGATTCCTTTCAGGATGGAGCTTCCAATGATCAAGGTTTTACTATTTTTTGTACTTTCATGTGCTGTTGATGTTTTTGTTCCGTGGTTTTGTAAGGGTTTTTTCTGCAGTAAGTTATCTCCAAATTTCTGCATGTATTTCAGACTTTTATTTTCTTTTTTGCTGTGGTTTGGTACACATTCAGTTTGAATGGTGACATCTCTGACTTTATTATCTATCTGTGTGGATTTGTTAGTTGATATTTTTGTCATTTCTGTGTGACGACTGACTGTTTTTGGTTTTAGGGGGATATAGATGTCATCTGTTTGGGTAGCAATAGCCCTGGTTACATTTGTTGTCTGTATGATTTGATTCCTAATATTTAGTTCATTGCTTTTCTGAATGGCAGCAATTAATGTAGATAAGGTTGATTTCAAATAGTTGACTTCCTCCCTTAGATCAGTGATATCTTCTTTGGTACACATATTTTCTTTATCATAATTGTTTCTGACAGGTGTAGATGTAATGACTAGAGTTTCTGATAATGTGAGACCTTGAACAAATTTCTTGGGATCAGTTTCAGATTCATTAAGTAATTCCTTCACAGAGGGTGTTGACATCTGTTCTGTGTATATTTCGTTTAGATATGTTTTTACAGTGGCTGTTGACATCTGGTTTGTATCTGCAACTTCTCTATTGTGTACTTCACCATGTTCTAAATTTTGAAAATATTTCATTTCATCATGCAATTGTTTTCCAAAAATGTTGAAATGCTCTCCAAACCAGTGAATTGATCCATTTCCTTGTATATGTAGGGTTAAAGTGGTTTTGTGTAAATGTAAGACAACTTTATCTCCTTGGTATTTGAAGGTAAATACCATGCCATTTTTCCCCCTATCATCAAATTCTTCTTTACTAAAGTTTTGAAAAAGAATATTTTCAAACACTAGGTAAACTTTATCATTTTTGAATTTAACAACATAAGATAAAGCCCTGTCTGTAAAGTCTTCCACAGTGTATAATTCACAGCTCTTTAGGTAATAATCATATTCCTCATTTAAGAATCCTGAGAAGTCTCCATTTAATGATGTGGAAAGACAGTTTGAAAATGTAGAATTCAATTCCATTGTTTTTATTATATTATATTATATCCATATATCCTAATATCCTAATTTAACTATACTTCAAAAGAACAAATCTAATTTAGTTTTAAATCCCATTAATCCATTAATCCCATCACTAAACTGGAGCTACAGAAAAAAACATCTTATCACCTCCACAGCCACAATGGATCCACCATGTAATGTTCTTAATTTTATATATATATTTAATTAAGATGCGAGAGGTATTATTCCAAATTTTATTATTCCAAAATGTTATTGTAAAGGTACATGTACAATGATGTGTGTTAAATTCACTCTCTCGCTTAAACTTACAGACGAACAAAAAGACTATTGTGAGGGAAATATTACTTATAAAGAATGTGAAAAAGCACTCATGTTAATGGAAAATGGAAAAAGCCCAGGTTCAGATGGCTTTACAGTCGATTTTTAGCTCACCTGGACGGAAGGTCCAGGTGAGCTTTTGCTATCACTTGGCGTTCTGTGTCCGTCGTCTGTCGTCTGTCGTAAACTTTTTCAAAAATCTTCTCCTCTGAAACCACTGGGCCAATTTTTTTCAAACTTGGCCACAATCATCCTTAGGGGTCCTAGTTTCAAGTTTGTACCCAGGGTGTTGATCAACTGACAAATATGGCCGCTGTTACTAAAAATAGAACATGGGGGTCAACACAGGTTTTTGATCATTATCTAAAAAAACTATAATAGCTATAGAGAAAACCTTTACTTCAAATTGATCAGCACATTAAAGTCTACAATAGTTGCTATTAGTGCGAAGTTGTGTATTGGCATCTTGTAGGAGTTATTGCCCTTTTTTGACGATTTTTGTCAAAATTTTTGGTATTTACAATATAACCTGAAAACTATACAAGGTAGAGTGAAACTGTAAATGGCAAAAATGATCAGCAATGAAAGCCCTACAATTCACTTGATTGGTCTGAAATTGTCAGATGACTCCTTATATGAGTTATTGCCCTTAAATGGTATTTTTTTTATGAAATTTTCCGTTTTTTGTCCTGTAACTTTAAAACTATAACAGCTAGAGTAAAACTGTAAATAGCAAAAATGATCAACAATACAAGCCCTACAATTCACTGTATTAGTCTGAAATTGTCAGATGACTCCTTATAGGTGTTATTGCCCTTAAATGGCAATTTTTTATGAAATTTTCCGTTTTTGTCCTGTAACTGGAAAACTATAGCAGCTTGATTGAAACTGTAAATTGCACAAATGATCAGCAATAAAGACCCTACAATTCTTTTGATTGTTCTGAAATTGTCAGACAACTCCTTAAATAAGTTATTGCCCATAAATGACAATTTTTTATGAAATTTTCTGTTTTTGTCCTGTAACTTAAAAACTGTAACAGCTAGAGTGAAACTGTTAATAGCAAAAATGATCAGCAATACAAGCCCTACAAATTATTTTTTAAGTCTGAAATTGTCAGATGACTCCTTATAGGAGTTATTGCCCTTAAATTGCAATTTTTTATGAAATGTTCCGTTTTTGTCCTGTGACTTAAAAACCATAACAGCTAGAGTGAAATAATAAATTGCAAAAATGATCAGCAAAAAAAGCCCTACAATTCATTTAATTGGTCTGAAATTGTCAGATGACTCCTTATAGGGGTTATTGCCCTTAAATGACATTTTTGTTATGAAATTTTCCATTTTTGTCTCGCCTGCGACGAAAGTCGCTGGAGGCGAGACATATGTATGGGAATCCGGCGACGGCGGCGGCGGCGTAAACACTTGACATCTTGCTTCATATTTTTGTATGCCCAAGCCCTAGGTCCATCAAATTTGGTCCAGAGGTAGCTTATGATGAGTACTTGCCAGTCAGTCACCTGTCACCTGACCTTGACCTCAATTTCACGGTCCAGCGACTACGTTAAAGTTTTTGGGTTACGACAGTTCCTCAGTAACTACGCATGGTAGGATGACAATATTTGGTGTATAGGTTGCTGATGACTAGTACATGACTGTCTGGTAGGTGTCACCTGACCTTGACCTCAATTTCACGGTCCAGCGACTACGTTAAAGGTTTTGGGTTACGACAGTTCCTCTGTAACTACGCATGGTAGGATGACAATATTTGGTGTATAGGTTGCTGATGACTAGTACATGACTGTCTGGTAGGTGTCAACTGACCTTGACCTCAATTTCACGGTCCAGCGACTACGTTAAAGGTTTTGGGTTACGACAGTTCCTCTGTAACTACGCATGGTAGGATGACAATATTTGGTGTATAGGTTGCTGATGACTAGTACATGACTGTCTGGTAGGTGTCACCTGACCTTGACCTCAATTTCACGGTCCAGCGACTACATTAAAGTTTTTGGGTTACACAGTTCCTCTGTAACTACACATGGTAGGATGACAATATTTGGTATATAGGTTGCTGATGAATAGTACATGACTGTCTGGTAGGTGCCATTTGACCTTGACCTTAATTTCACGGTCCAGTGACTACGTTAAAGTTTTTAGGTTACTGCTGTTCCCCTGTAACCAAGCATGGTAGGATGACAATATTTGGTATATAGGTTGCTGATGAATAGTAAATGATTGTCTGGTAGGTGTCACCTGACCTTGACCTCAATTTAACGGTTCAGCGACTACGTTAAAGTTTTTGTATTAGGACAGTTCCTCTGTAACTATGCATAGTATGGTGACAATAATTGGTATACAGGCCGCTGCTCATAATTAATGCTATTTACGTAATGCTTATGACGAAATTTATTTTCGTTAATGATGCGGAATTCAGGCGAGACGTTTTTCTGTGTCCACACTTGTTGTCCTGTAACTTGAAAACTATAGTAGCTAGATTGAAACTGTAAATTGCACAAATGATCAGCAATAGAAGCCCTACAAATGATTGCTTAGTCCAAAATTGCAAGATGACTTTTTATAGGAGTTATTGCCCTTTCATTATGAATTTGGACATATGAACAGTTTTTTTAATTATAAATTAGTCTATAACGCACCTATTAGTGGAGTAAAACTGTAAATTTCTAAAGTACCCTAAAGGACAATGCCTAAAAACCATTTAATTTTCAGAAATTGTCGATGGCACCTTATAGGAGTTATTGTATTTAACAAATTTTTTGAAGAAATGTTTAGTTTTTGCACACTAACTTAAAAGCTATAACAACTAGACTGAAACTGTTAATTTCAAAAATTATAATATAGTTTAAGTCATTTGGATTCCAGGTGAGCGATTACAGGCTCCTGGGAGCCTCTAGTTATAAATTCTTTTGGAAAGACATAAGGGGTTTTGTTTTTCGTTCATTATCATATGGGTATGAAATCCATAATTTTTCTCCGTTTCAGTATCGAGGCATTATTACTTGTATACCTAAAGATGGTAAAGACAGGAGATATATCAGTAATTGGCATCCAATTAGTTTATTAAATACAGATATTAAAATTTCTTCAGCAGTAATTGCTAACAGAATAAAAGAAGTGTTGCCATTTATCATAAGTGATACGCAAAAAGGTTTTATTAAAGATAGATTTATTGGTGAGAACACTCGTTTATTATATGACTTGATGCATTACTTAGAATAAAACAACAAAACTGGTCTTTTGTTGCTAATAGATTTTGAAAAAGCTTTCGATTCTATTGAATGGGAGTTCTTGAACAAAACATTGACAAGTTTTAATTTTGGACCGTCAATTTGTAAATGGTTTGAAACACTTTATTGTAATGCTTCACTGGACACATTCTAATTTTAAACTGTTGGGAATTGACTTCTCCTTGAATTTAGATACTATGACAGAACTTAATTTCTCTAAAAAGATAAAAGAGGTTACAGGAATATTGAAAAGTTGGCAACATAGAAAACTCACCTTACTTGGCAAAATTACAGTTATAAAGTCATTAGCACTCCCCAAATTAATCCATTTAATAACATTCTTACCCAGCCTCTCCGATAAAAGGATGAATGAGCTCAATCATTTGTTCTTCAACTTCATTTGGGATGGAAAACCGTATAAGATAAAACGCAACACTTTAGTTGGAGACATATCTCAAGGGGGTTTACGAATGATACATATCCAGTCTTTTAATATTTACCTTAAATTAAGTTGGATAAGAAGACTCCTGTCCAAACTAGACGGAAGCTGGCAAAAGTTGTGTTTGTTAAATCTAAAGAGATTTGGTGGAGAAAGATCTTTATTTGCAAAAAGACAAATTAAAAGAGATTTCTCTAGAATTAAAGAACTTATTTTGGAAAGATATTTTTTGTTGTCTACATATAGCAAAACCCTAAACAAAAAACAACAATTGAGGATATTCTATCATTAGATATTTTAAATTTTTCACCACTGTCAGAATTTCCTTTATATATCACTTGGAAATCAAAAGGAGTGCAATTTTTGAAAGATATTTTTAACCAGCATAGTAAAGAGTTTAGTACTTTTGCTGAATCGAAACAGAAGCTACAGACCAGTAACTTCTTAAAATATTACAATCTTATTGCCAACATCCCGAAAGATATTAAAAATTTTGTTAAAAAAACTAAAGCACTCTCTAGAGTATAAACTCGATTGAGGGAGAAAAATTTATAAACAAAATTGTTAATGATAAAAAGCCAAAATTTATTTATGATGAGCTTATTAATCAAATGCCAGTGCAAAGGTTTTTGAAGTGGGAAGAAACTTTACAAATAGAAACAACAAAATGGTCAAAATATTTTGTAACTATAAAAAAGTCTTGTAAGAATGCATATTTATATAATTTTCAATATAAATTTTTACATAGAATCATCCCAACAAACATTTTTTTGTACAAAATAAAACTGAAAGACTCGCAAATGTGCTGCTTTTGTAAAAATAATGAAGAAACAATTGAACACTTATTTTATGAATGTACTATAACTAATCAGTTTTGGAATCAGTTATTAGTAAACATAGATCATACTTTTGCAATGTAGCTTTTGACAAAGAAGGCTTATTTCTTGGTTTTGTAAATTGCACACCCCTATTAAATTTACTTATAATTATTACTAAAAGATACATTTACAAATGAAAACTAAATGAAGCATTACCAAATATTATTGAACTGCAGTGTAAAATACAACAATATAAACAGATTGAACGTTACATTGCAGAGAAAAAAAAAACACTGTCCAAATACGAAAAATTCTGGGCTCCCTTACATCTTATTTTCTCATGATTTCGTATTGATTGTCAAGTTTGATATACATGTACATGTTAATATAGTTTAATGTTATTGTAACGCAAGCTACAAAGATCACTTAAGATTATATATAGGTGTTGGTTGTATGAGGTTGCGTGAGAGTGTGTGATCAACTTCTCTTCTATTATATACCAATATTAATTAGTCAGATTCTAAAGACATATTTATAATCCCTGAAAACCCCTAAGTCAGGTGGTAATGTACAGGGAATCGTTAAATCCTGACTGCTGAAAAAAAAAATTTTCTTTATGATATTTTTCAATGAAAATAAATTGTTTGTGTACAATTAAGGAAATAACTGATGATGGCTGCAGATCATTATTTAACATCATTACATTGGCAGACTCCATTCTACCTATCAGAAAACCATATAATATTTATGCTTTATAGTCTCACGAAGAAAAGTATTTAAATTTATTTTTCAATCTTTCAGAAAAATCTGACTAATATTGTAATTTTGAAAATTATGTAATTAAAGCTGTTTATTTAATAAATGTTGTCAAAAATGATTCTGTATAATTGGGATTAATAAAGTCTCTCTTCTTTGTGTCAGACCCCCTATAGTGATCAGTCTGTCTGTCCGTCCCGACGAACTTGTGGTGTACGAGCTGTTACTTTTTAGCTCACCTGACCGTCGTAAACTTTTCTTCAAAAATCTTCTCCTCCAAAACCACAGAAGGGATTGCTTTTAAACTTTGAACACATCATCAGTAAAATGTCCTCTACCAAGTTTGCCCAAATCATGGCCTCGGACCAACCAACATGGCCGCCATGGCTAAAAATAGAACAGGGGGGTCAAAATACAGTTTTTTGCTTATACTTCAAAAAGTATAACAGATACAGGAAAACCAAACAGATCTTCCTTCTTCAGCATCTAAAGCTCTACAATACACTTCATTGGGTCAAAGTTGTATGATGACTCCTTGTAGGAGTTATTGCCCTTTAATTGTCACAATTGATGATTTTTGCCATTTTTGCCTCAAAATCTTGAAAATTATTAGAACTAGAGAAAAAGTTAGCATTGCTTAATTGTTCTGCTTTATGAGGGCTACAAAAATGACTTAAGGGTCAAGATTGTCTGATTAACTGTTTAAGAGTTATTCCACTTGAACTGTTTTCTTTAATCGGTTTTAATTGATTTTTTATAATCTTCTCCTCTGAAACGGAAAGTACTGCTTTGAAACTTTGTACACATCATCCGTCAAATGTCCTCAACCAAGTTTGCACCAACCATGGCTGCAGATTAACCAGCATGGCCACCATGGCTAAAAATAGGAGGGAGGGGGGGGTAAAATACAGTTTTTGGCTTATATTTAAAAAAGTGTAACAGATACAGGAAAACGGAAAAGACATATCTTCATCTGCATCAAAGGCTCTACGAAACACTCCATTGGGTTGAAGTTGTATGATGACTCCTTATAGGAGTTATTGCCCTGTAATTGTCGAAATTGATTATTTTTGACATTTTTGCCTCAAAATCCTAAATTATTAGAACTAGAGAAAAAGTTACCATTGCTTAATTGTTCTGCTCTATGAGGGCTACAAAAATGACTTTAGGGTCAAGATTGTCTGATGAACCGTTTAGGAATTATTCTCCTTGAACATTTTTTTACTTGACTTTAAAAAATCTTCTCCTCTTTAACCAATGAAAGGACTGCTTTGAAACATTGCACACATCATCTTTAGGACGTCCTCTACCAAAATTTTGCAAATCATGACACCTGACTACCTACATAGCTACGTTGGCTTAAAATAGAAAAAAAGGAAAAAAAGAGGGGGGGGTTGGAGTCGAGAGAATTTTCGACTGATAGTTAAAAAAGTATAACAGGTACAGCAAATTTGAAGTGAACCTCCCTTCTCCCTCTAAGCATCAAACGCTCCTCCTTATAGGGGTTATTTCTTTTAAAAGTTCAAATTAATGATTTTTGCAGAAGTGTTGGGCAATTCCTTATAGCAATGAAAAGCTGGATAAAAAAAGGTTGTTTGGTTTCAGGTTCAGGTGAGCGATACAGGCTCAAGGGAGCCTCTAGTTTATCCTTTGAGGTAGGCTTTTGATATTTGGAATGTTGGTAGATAATATCAAGGCAATGTGTCACATACCATTGTTGATTACCTTGACCTCAATGTCGGCGGAGCCCACAGAGATGGGTACCATCTCACTGATATCTAGTTGGGAATAATTTGACCTCATCTCTATGACATTTTCTTTCAGCAAAGGTGCATATAGGGCACTAGGTGAGTGATAAGAGGCTTTAATGAGCCTCTATTTTGATACAATTAAATACTGTCTATTTAAAAAAAGAGACAGAGTTTTTTATTTGTAATATTCCAAATATGATGATGTTGAATTATGCTTTTAAAAACGTAATTTAACTAACTAAATATACATTCACTCTTGGCTTAATTTGTAGATAGAATAACAGTGTCATACATTTGAAAACACTTATACAGTGAAAATCTAATAATTTTTAACCAAGAGTCATTTTCATCATTAAAGTAGTAAAAAATAAACATCTGTGACCTGTTGTCCATTTATTTCAGTTCTACTACTGGTGTTGTTTGTAGAAGGTGAGTAAATATTTTTAACTCATTGTATGACCAGTAAGCATGACTAGAATTTAAAATTATTAATTAAATGTAAGTAATTATAATACGCAGGGATGGTTTGTTAGCTTAATGTGTTGGTTAACAAAGTTTTCATGAATTATAATTTGTCCATTATTACATATTTTATTGTCCCCCAACGCAACACAACGGAGGGACCTAGAAATGGTCTGCGTCCGTCCATCCGTCACACTCCTCTGAAACTGCTTTACAGATTGCTTTGATATATGGTAGGATTAATTGTTATGATGGGTAGATGTGCATACTTTATATACTGTCATTTTGATTTGTCAAATTTTGTACAAGTTATGCAACTTTGACTGTTGTAGCAAAATAATACAATATTAGATCTTGTGGACACATCTCCTCTGAAACCGCTTGATGGATTGCTTTGATATTTGGTACAATTAATTGTTATGATGGGTAAATGTTCCTACTGTACTGTCATGGAGTTATGGGACTTTGACCCTTTCAGTATTAAAATACAATTCTAGATACTAGTAGTCTACCACCATTTTGATTTATCAATTTTTTTAGGAGTTAGGGAACTGACTATATAAGCAATATAATACAATGGTAGATCTTGTGGATGAATCTCTGAAACCATTCAATGGATTGCTTTGATAATTAATAGGATTAATTGTTGTGATGTGTAGATGTGCACTACCATCATTTTGATTTGTCACATTTTTTAGGAGTTATGGGACTTTGACCATTTTAGCAATATTGAACAATATTGAAAGCAAATTTTATCAAGCACTCTACTAGAGTTTTACATTCTGATGAATATTTTTCATGTAGTTGCTTAGCTCTTGCAAAATACCTGTCAAAACAGTTCTAACATTACATGCATATTATTTTGTCTCAAAACTAAATGTATCACAATTTTTTTCCATTCTTTTTTAACCCTCTTATGCGATTCAATACTGCAGCGGCAGGGGACATTTGGCTACGTGTAGCAACTTCCCTCTTTGATTTATTACTGCTTTGGACAGGATTCTCATCCTTGCATGCCCAGATTTTTACATTTTCATGCCCTAACCAAACTTTCTTATATTTAAAGTCACATTTTGAAAAAAATGTCGCCGATGCCAAAATCCTGTGTCAAGTCTGATTCAGATTCTGTAATTTCAGATTTTAATGTTACTCCTAAGTTTTTAGAAAAGTTGGGTTGTAAACCTAGGATTTCTTTTATTCTTATAAATGACATCCTAGATTGTTGCATCAACTGGTTACCATAGTTACTTGATGTTAGTAGTCCTCTGCTGGCTTGCTAAAGGGGACTATTGGCTTGCATTGTATCCACCTGTCTGTCACTATTATGTTTTCTAAAAGCTTAGTGATATTGTGCTGATATTTGGTATAAGAGTCAACCATCAAGAGCTACGTATCAAATTAGAATTTGGTGAGGTTTGAAGATTTTAGACAAAATTAGGTCCATGGACTTGAGTAATTTATTTTAAAATTAGTTTTTCAGAATTTTTTCTAAACAGATATTGAGCTGATGATATTTGGTATGAGAGTAAACTATCTTGAGTTACAGGTCAAATTTTTTATGTTTGACCGATGATTTTTGAATACTTTTTCTAAAATGTTGCTTACAGAATGCAACCTATCAGGCGGTTTCATGAAGAGTTAAATTGATTTTTCTTCCATATATTATTAAAGAAAATTATCTTTTTACAGCAAACACTTTGTTCATACATTAATAAGGATTTGAATGTCTCCTGATATATATTGGTGTTAACTCTGTATTTTTCAGTTCGACCATATCTCATCAAAGCTGATGTACAGTACAGAGAGGATCTGATTGTTGACAAATGTGATGAAAGTTTTAAATATACATTGGTCCCAGGAGATAATTTAACTATAGAATGGGAAGTGGAGTCAAGGCTACCTGTTAAGTTGATTATTGTTCAGAAGGATAAGAAAAATGTACAGTTAAACAAGAAATACATGTTGACAACTTCTAAAGATAAAAGAAAACTGTCATTCACAATTAATCAGTTTGAACCAGATGATGCTGGAATGTACACATGTATAGCCACCAATGGTCTTGGACTGTCCAACAATTGTGTTGACAGATGTGTCAATCGGCTATTGAAAATGGAAACTGGACTAGACATCAGAAAATGCTTAATGAATTTTCCTATATGTAGATTGGCAGTTATAAATCCATTTCAAGTAAATGTAACTAGTAAGTACTTATTAGACAAATGTATGAATTTAAATTGGTCTCATTTGAAATAACTGTAAGTAGCATTTTCAAAGTTTTCTCAATGCTACTTGAATTTCCACTCTTGGTTGTTGATCAGTTTCCTTGTTGTTTTTTTATGTTATATTACGGGTGGATGTATTGTTGTCAGGTTATAAAACAAATATTATTCAAAATGTGTTTTAGAAATTTTATGGATTTTCGTTGTTTTGCATACTGGTAAACTACTACTAAACCTAACAGCATAAGCCGAATAGCTTTTCATGTTTGTTAAAATCATTATTTTCAACTAATTTTGTGGAATTTATTTACTTGGCAAATGAGACAGAATCAGAAATAATATAGATATATCTTGACATAACAAGGCCAGAAATTCAAATATCAACATCTTTTAAATGAATAAGTTATTATCACCATATTTGGAGCCCCGACATGTGGAAATGTATTCTTTAAACACTTTTGTAAATCAATTTTTCCCAGATTTGGCACAAGAGACACAGGACATTGTTTTGACCAAAGGTGAACATATAAAGCTAGAAGTTAATTGTAGCCAGAATATTGTGATTATTAAATGGTTTAAATGTGTCAACAACAATATAGCAGCCCTACCATTAAAGGACAGACCTAGCAGATACAGTGGAGGTACCATCACTGAACCATCATTAGTGATCCACTCCTCACAGATAAAGGATGCAGGACGATATATTTGTGTAGTGAAATATGTAAACAATGACATATTGACATTTGTATTTTTTCTGCAAGGTTTGTGTTTTTAAGTTACATAATGTACATTTCCTTTTTGGTGGCCATTGTTTATACCATGAACTCACACTGTACAATTTAGGAACTAATATAGTAGCTCAAAGTATATTATCTTGTACAAAATGTACAAGTATCTCATAAATGCTATACATTTATTTCTTTTACACTAGTTGGCAAAGTACAAAACACTGCACAATTTACTTCTTTGTAATTTATACACTTTATGTAAATATATTTAGATATGACATGTTATTAAAGTATCCTTATCTTTTTCAGATAAAAAGATTGAAGAAATCAGGAATCACAGGGAAGATAAATTGTATGTAAAAACGTCAACAGTTGATAAGGCCTACCAGTGTCTCTGTACACATGGTATGGTTGTACTTAGTGGTAGGAAAGGTACTGGAAAGACTAAAATGTGTTTAGAACTGGCAGCGTTGTGTGAAAAGGCAAGTTTTCAGCCTTTTAGAGTAGAATTATCAGGGAGTGGTATGGAGAAATTAATAACTGAAAAACTCCTGTACATTATGGATAATGTAAGATTTGAAGCACAGAATCTTGACAAGTTAAAGAAGATAGTGTCTTTACTGTCATACCGTAAACACCAATGGATAGTTATTACATGCAGGAGTGAAAACATAGCAAGTTTGAAAGATGTCTTAAAGGATATGTTTAAAGAAGAAAGTGTAATGGATTTAAATGACAGCTTGACAGTCGAGGAGAAGACACTTATCCTTAGAACATACTTTAAAGCCAATAATATATCTCAGACATCATTACAGGATAGTAATTACCGTAGTAAAGATATATTGTCAGGGAACATACCAGTAAAAATAGATAGAGAAACCATAGAGAAGATAATTAAATCAAACCCATACTATGGATTTCCTCTTGCAGTTGTACAGTTTTGTGGAGACAGGAAACGACTACATTTAGGTGATAGGTATTTTACAAATCCACCAAAATTACTTCTGGAGAAAATAAAGGAAATCTATCAAAAAGGTAGAGACGGAAATGAAGATAGTATACACCAGTATTGTATTCTAGTTCATATTGCCACACAGGGACTTCTAAATATTGATGATTTTAGTGTACATTATTACAAACATATGTCAAAAGAATATTTTAATATGGATTTTGGAACTGATATAAAGAAAGACATACAGATTGCTGTAGACAGTATGTGTGGGTTGTTTGTTGAATGTCAAGCAATGAAATACAAGTTGATTCATTCTTGCACCGCAAAGGCAGTGTTTATGTCCTCTGACTATTGTGCTGAAAGTTACCTTATTATAAATGGATCATTTGAAGACATTATAGACTGCATTCGAAGTTATCAATATGAACCAGTTGAAAATGAATCAGTATATAAATTGTCATGTGACCACCAGTCCATCTATCACATACTATGCAAAAGATTGATTTTTGAATCATGTGATAACATAGACCTGTCAAAAGAAATTTGTCGATACATGTACACAGAGTTTATTCAGTTACGTGATATTACTTTCCTAAACGTTTTAATAGTGGAATTAGATAAAATAAATTTAGATGGTTCACTTCCTGTATGGCAGATTGTTACAATGCTTGATGGTATGACAAACTATGGAACAGATCCATGGATTTATTCTAATGAAACATTACAGGAATATCCCTATGTCCAATGTGGATTGATAGCAGCATGCAGAAGTGAATATCTGAAATGTGGTGCACAAAATGTAATGACGAGTCTAATGAGCATATTTGAAAAATGTCTTCACGATCAGACCTTTGTAGAATCTTTAGGTAATAGCCTTGACATTAATGGGAACACATTTTTTCATTATCTTACTCTTTATAGTGAAGCGGAATCGTGTTGTATTTTGAAATCTGAGGAGTGTCTGTCAAAAGAGAACCGTGATATATTTAGTAAACCTAACAAACTTGGTGTCAGACCAATTGAAATGGCTGCCTTTATGGGAAAATGTAATGTATTGAAGCTATTGTTTGGTAAAACATCAAAAAAACTATTAGGTCTAGCATTACTTAAAGATGGCACAATTCAGACAAACATTAAGTCTCTCAAGATTGTGCAAAATGGTTTGAACTACTTCTTTGGAAGTGGAAAGTCTTCAGTTGAGTTGGATATCACAGTGAATTTCGAGTCTGATGTATTAGTATCTGCTACTAGTGGAAGAAAGGAGGATTATTTGGTTACATGTGAATTTCTTCGTATGTCAAAAGGATATTATTGAAAAGTTTGTTATGAGTCAAAGAAAAGCAACAAAAAAACAAGTACATTGTGATCAAAATAAGAATGATACTTGAAATCATGCATTCTCGATTATGATAAATATAGAAAGCATTTTAAGACTACACTTTACTTTTTATCTCACCTGACCCAAAGGGTCATGTGTGCTATTTTTATCACTTTGCTTCCGTCGGCGTGGTCTGCATCTGTAAATTTTTTACATTTTAATCGTCTTCTCTGAAACCACTTGGCCAATTGAAACCAAACTTGGCCATAATGTTTATTGGATAGAACTTTACAAAGTTTGTGTTTTTTTATTTGGATTGGAAAACCAATATGGCCACCACCGCAAGACTTAGTTTAACATAGGACCCTATGGGAAAAAAGTTTTAAAAGGGCTTCTTCTCTGAAACCGTTTAACCAATCGAAACAAAACTTATTAGCAATATTTTTTGGATGTTCCTTTATAAAGTTTATGTTTTCTATGACAGCTGGAAATTCAAAATGGCCGCCACCGCAGGACTTAGTTTAACATAGGCCCCTATAGGAAAAAGTTTTAAAGGCTTCTTCTCTGAAACCGGTTAACCAATGGAAACAAATACTTACTAGCAATATTGTTTGGATGGTCCTTTACAAAGTTTGTGTCTTTTATAACAATTAGAAATTCAAAATGGCCGCCAACACAGGACATAGTTTAACATGGGACCCTATGGGAAAAAGTTTAAAACGCTTCTTCTCTGAAACCGGTTAACAAATGGAAACAAAACTTTCTAGCAATATTGTTTGGATAGTCCTCTATAAAGTTTGTGTTTTTTATCCCAATAGGAAATTCAAAATGGCGACCGCAGCAGGACTTTAATTAACATTAGACTCTATGGGGAAAAAAGTTTACGAAGGCTTCTTCTCTGAAACCGATTTACCAATCGAACTTTCTAGCAATATTGTTTCGATTGTCCTCATATAAAGTTTGTTTTTTTATCCCTATGAGAAATTTAAAATGGCCACCACCACAAGACTTGGTTTACAATAGGACCCAATGGGAAAATTTTTTTAAAAGGCTTCCTTCTCTGAAACCGATTAACCAATGGAAACAAAACTTACTCCCAATATTCTTTTAGATAGTCCTTTATAAAGTTTGTGTTTTTTATGCCAATCGGAAAATTAAAATGGCCACTACAGCATTACATAGATTAACAGTGGACCCTATTGGAAAAAGTGTTAAAAGGTTTCTTCTCTGAAACTGATTATCCAATGGAAACAAAATTTACTGACAATATTGTTTGGATGGTCTTTAAAGTTTATGTTTTTTGTTGCCAATTGGAAATTCAAAATGGCCACCAACTGTGACTTACTTTAACATAGGACCCTATGGGCAAATTAAAAAAAAATCTTCTCTATAAAGCCAGTTAACCAATGGAAACAAAACTTTCTAGCAATATTGTTAATTTAAAGTTTATTGAAAATTACAGGACTGAGTTTAACAACAGGGAAATGACATCTTCATTGCCTATAAAATCAGGTGAGCGATACAGGCTCTTAAGAGCCTCTTGTATATGTCTACCCTTATTCAATTAATTTGATCATTCTAATTAATTCACAAAACTATTCCAATAAGTTGTATTTGCTAATAAAGAGATCTGAACAAAATCCTTATTATTATCATTATTATGTAGGATTCATTTTTATGCAGACGGAAGACATTCTGGGTCCATATAGTCGCTGCGTTGTTCATCCGTTCACCTGCACATCTCCAAAACCGTTTGACATACAGAGTTCAAACTTTAAACTTTAGATTCAACATGATTAAAAGGAGTCCAGCACACAAGTACCATAACTCTGCTGACATTAATTGTTTAGTTATCTCTCATAGCTTATTTTTCTGGTCCGGAAAATAGCTTTAAAACTGATGAATGGACTTTTAACTTAGTACATGCCTTGTGAACTCAGCCGATGTCTAATTACAGGCAGGCACTGCTTCCTTGAGTGCACCAATGGCTTTTATTCGTTTCACATTTTTTCTATTTTTTTTTGTTTTTTGTATTATTTTAGGTTGTATATGTTTGTCTATATCCGACTTTGTAATTGTCCCTTTGCTTTAAGCTCTTGCTGTTCGGTCGGTTTCCTAGCTATTTTTGTCTCGCCTGCGATGAATGTCGCTGGAGGCGAGACATATTTATGGGAATACGGCGGCGGCGGCGTAAACACTTGGACATCTTGCTTCATATCTTTGTAAGCCTAGGTCCATCAAATTTGTATAGTGGTAGCATATGATAAGTAATTGCCAGTCAGTCACCTGTCACCTGACCTTTACCTCGATTTCACGGTCCAGCCACTACGTTAAAATTTTTGGGTTATGACAGTTCCTCTGTAACCATGCATAGCGATATGACAATATTTGGTATATAGGTTGCTGATGAATAGTACATGACTGTCTGGTAGATGTCACCTGACTTTGACCTCAATTTCACAGTTCAGCGAATACGTTAAAGTGTTTTGGTTACGGCAGTTCCTCTGTAACCATGCTTGGTAGGATGACAATATTTGGCATATAGGTTGCTAATGAATAGTACATTACTGTCTCGTAAGTGTCACCTGACCTTGATCTATATTTTACGGTCCAGCGACTATGTTAAAGTTTTTGTTTTAGGGCAGTTCCTCTAACTGCATGGTATGGTGAAAATATTTGTATATAGGTTGCTGCTGAGGAGTACATGACTGTCTGGCACGTGTCATCTGACCTTGACCTTAATTTCATGGTTCAGCGACTATGTTAAAGTTTTTTATTATGTCAGTTCCTCTATAACCATGCATTGTAGGATGACAGTATTTGGTATATACTAGTAGGTTGCTAATTATTAGTTTACGAGTGTCTCGTATATTTCAACTGACCATGACCTCAATTTCATAGTCCAGTGACTAAGTTAAAGTTTGCATTGTATATTTTAAATAATAATTTAATACTATTAACGTAATGCTTATGGCGAATTTTTTTTCGTTACTGAATCAGATGCGGAATGCAGGCCAGACGTTTTTTTTGTGTCCACACTTGTTATTCCAAGTGTAGTCAAGGCTCAGGTCCACGGTTATATAGTAGAATGTGAAAGTTATTGTCCTAAAATTGAAAATAAAATACTAAAATAACTTAACAGTTACTACAACAGATATCTTCTTTTCGCAAATTACTCTCCTCTGAAACCACTGGACCAATTTTTAGCTCACCTGATCCAAAGGGTTAGTGTGAGCTATTCATATCACTTTGCGACCGTTGTCGTCGTCGGCTGTACACTTTTCACATTTCAGTCTTCTCCAGATCACTTGGCCAGTTTGAAGAAAACTTGGCAGGAATGTTTATTGGGGGTTTTTAACAAAGTTTGAGTTTTTGGTGGTGATCAAATATGCAACATGGCTGCCAGGGCCATTTATGCGTTTTGATTGGCTGAATTTCAAAAATCTTTCAAACCACATGGCAGATTGATTTGAAATATTGCTTAAATGTACCTTAGATGGTCCTCTACAAAGTTTGAGTTTTGTGTGATGATCCAAAATCCAAGATGGCTGCCACCATGGAACACAGCTTAACATATAACTCTATGGGAAAAATACATGGATAGCTTCTACGAAACTGTTCCACACATTTATGACAAATTATGCAGAAATGAAAGTTTGGATATTTATCTCATTATTTTGAGTTTTTTAGCAAATTGGATATTCAACATGACTGCCAGGGGTACTACTGTGTTTTGATTGGATGAATTTGAAACATTTTCTCACCAACCACAAGGCAGATTGATTTGAAATATTGCAGCAATATACCTTAAAAGTACGAGTTTTTAAGTCGATCCAAAATCCAAGATGGCCGCCACCGTGGAACACAGCTTAACGTCTTACCCTATGGGAAACCATAAAAACAGCTTCTACTCCGAAACTGTTCCACATAATTATACCAAATAATGCGAAGTAAATATTGGACAGTAATCTTATTATTTTGAGTTTTTCAAGCCGATAGGAAATTCAACATGGCTGCCAGAGCTGCAAATGCGTTCTGCATGAAAGAAAGTCATCTCATCTGGAACACAGCTTAACGTAGGAACCTAAGGGAAAACCATAAAAAAGCTTCTACTCCGAAACTGTTCGACATAATTATACCAAATAATGCAGAAGTGAATCTTGGAAAGTTATCTTATTATTTTGAGTTTTTCGAGCCAATAAGAAATTCAAAATGGATGCCAGAGCTGCAAATGCGTTCTGCATGCAAGAAAAGTTTTTTGTAAGTCAGGTGAGCGATAAGAGCCGCTAGTTTTTAAACCTTGCCACAATCATTCTTATGGTTCCTAGTCACATTTATATCCAGGTAGGTAAGAAACCGACAAAGATGGCCTCTTACTAAAAAAGAACATGCGTGTCAACGCACTTCTTGGTAATATCTCAAAAATTATAAAAGCTTTAAATTGATCAGCACATTTAGGTCTATAATAGTTGATATTAGTGTGAAGTTGTGTAATGGCGTCATGTAGGAGTTATTGCCTTTTATATTAACGATTTTTGACAAAATTTTCAGTATTTACAATATAAGTTGAAAACTAAGAGCTAGAGTTAAAACTAGTAAATGGCAAATGTGATCAGCAGTACACGTCCTACAATTCATTTGGTCTGAAATTGTCAGATGATTCCTTATAGGAGTTATTGCCCTTGAATGACAATTTTTTTATAAAATTGTCTTTTTTGCCCTGAACATAAAAAAAACTATAACAGCAGGGTGACACTTTAAATAACAAAAATGATTAGCAATACAAGTCCTCAAATTCACTTAAGTGGTCTGAAATTGTCAGATGACTCCTTATAGGAATTATCGTCCTTCAATGATGTTTTTGACCGTGTTGAACGAAGTCGGGCTGACGTGAAAAATAGAGCATCTCTTTGTGTAATCAGCTCCTCCTACAGTTTTCAACCCAGATCTCTGAATTTTCACAGAAAGAGTGCACATGTATTGAAGTTGTGCATCTGCTATTATGGAAGTGTTCCAGGATTTTTTTCCTAATATTCCAGACTTGGGAAATTAGTCATTGTTAGAACATTTGCAGAATACGGCACCTATTTTGTATAATCAACTACTCCTACAGTTTTCAACCCAGAACATTTGCAGAATACGGCACCTATTTTGTATAATCAACTACTCCTACAGTTTTCAACCCAGATCTCTTAGAGTTCACAGAAAGATTGCACATGTATTGAAGTTGCTGACCTGCTATTATGGAATTGTTCCAGGATTTATTTTCTAATTTTCCAGACTAGAGAACATGTCAGATATCTCTTTTTAAGGGTTATTGCCCTTTAATGATGATTTTTTATGAAATTTGTGTCCTGTAACCTAAACCCTTTAACAGCTAGAGTGAAACTAAATTGCAAAAATACAAATGATCAGCAGTACAAGTTCTAAAATTCACTTTTTTGGTCTGAAATTGTCGGATCACTCACTTCTTGCAGCCCTTTAATAAAAATTTGTGGTGAAATTTGAAGTGTTTGCCCTGTAACTTAAATGCCATAATACCTAGATTGAAACTGTAATTTGCACAAATAATTATCAAAGCAAGGCCTACAAATCATTGCTAAATCCAAAATTGTTGGACTATATATGTGTTACTGCCATTTTCATTACTAATTTTGACATAATAATCAGTTTTTGTGTTATATTTTAAAGTCTATAACACCTAGAGTAAAATTGTAAATATCTAAAAAAAAAAAGGAGAATGTCTACAACTTATTTAATTTTCAGAAATTGTCAGATGGCACTTACAGGACTGATTGTACTTAACAAACATTTGTGAAGAAATGTTTTAGTTTTTGCCTAATCTACGTCGTATACATAAGGCAACGATGTGATACAACAAATCCATTTTGTTGTCACTTCCATGGAGTGAAAGTACGTAACTTATGAATATCCGTGTATGAACAACTTTGAAGCTGAAAAATGTTTTCATTCTATATTGTTCTTTTTTTAATGTACACTTCGTTATTGCGTTGTAGCCTGGAATTACATTTTGCATATAGATACGGACATTTTGTCCCATTTCAAAGGCCCCCACAGTATATCATTTTGCTTTAAATAAATATGGAAAATTTATGTATTGAATTGAATTTTTGTCTTTTTGTTTTGTTACTATATTCTCATTTTAATGTTTTTGTATAGCTTATTAGTCATAACTTGGTCATTTTGGTATAACATTCTAATGTGATTAATCAATAAAGCAGATCAAATTAATTTTATTAGCTCTAATTTTGACTGTCCTTGATACGTTTACATTAAATATTTGCAATGATTTAGTCTTTCAATAAAAATTTAAGGGAGTATCTTCCCCGTGTAAATCTTATTTATTTGTTTCTATGAAAGTATGAAATTGTAACTTGTTGTGTATTGCCATCCGTTAAACAATAAACATGTATGCCATGTATATGTGATTGTTTACACTTTAAAGAATCCTAACCTTTAAAATATAACACCACTAATGGCCTTTTTTAAATGAAACACTCATAAATAAATTTTTTTTTATTTATATACAGATCAACATTAACATATGCACAAGTCATTAGTCATCAGTTGTAATAATAAATGAATAAACAAAAATGCTTCGTCGTTAGGTCCGTTTATCTGTCATCACACCATAAATTAGCTTGGAAGATATCTGTAATTTCCTCGTCTTCATAGTGGCACAATATCACGTGATGACAACCCTCCAGCTCCCTATACTTGGTTCGCTGTTTGCGGAAATCTGTTTTTCGCACACAAGTCTTACAGTTGATTTTACCAAGTTGGCTCTACTATGAAAAGCCGGCACAAAGATGTTGTAGAGTGCAAACACGTGTAAACCACCCTGATAAGCAGACAAAATATATCTCATTACATGTACTACAGTATGTTGCTTTTTTAAATTCTCTAATACAGAGGAAACCTCTAATACAGTATGATTCAGTTTTACTCTGTTTATGTGGGTTTCATTAATTGTTTGTTCAATCCAAAATGGTATTAATTATGTATTTATAATAATAAAATTAAATGTTTTTATAATAAACGCATAAATTAATTATTTACCTTCTACATCGTTGTTAGGACGAATGTTTCACTGGTAGGTTGGCCTGATTCTTGGCACACATATTGGGTGGTTCATCCATGTGGTGTCAATATAGTTAACCAGCTGCTGCTGTAGTTCTGGTTATGTGGCTGATGGTCCACGCTGATCAAAGGCTGCTAAGTACTAATTTTGGGGATAACATGTACTTTTGAAGGCCTACTGAGATTAAATTGATTAATTAGCAGATGAGTTCTTCGCATTTCAAGCATTACACATATAACAAAAACATTAATAGGTGGAACGGAAATCACTAAATAAATACTGCACTCCACTATCTACACTAATGTAGCTATGCATTTCACGTGTAAGAGTAGTAGTGAAATAGGGAAAAAGCGCACAGCTAATTAGCATGTTTAGGTATGCTAACGCATTTTTAGAGATTAAGTTAGCTTTATATTGGATGACGTAATTTTAATGATGGGAGATAATCTTCTTAAGTGACGTATAATCTAGAGGATTAAAGAAGCGACACCTATGTGACTTAAAGATTAGAAGGCATTAAAATAATATTAGTTTGAGTAATTCTTATTGTATAAAATATTTTGATTTTAAACAGCGGAAAAAATTTAATGTTGTGGTTAAAGTTACTCTTCTTAGTTTTCTTAGGTGACGTATAATTTAGAGGATAAAAGAAGCAACACCTATTTTGAAGAAGTGACACCTAGCTAACATTCCTTTATATGTTTGTAAAATCCTTGTTAAAGGAATTCTGTAATGTCCACAAGTGTAGAAAGTTTAATATCTTGTAAAAAGGTTTATTAACTAGAGGCTCCCAGGAGCCTGTAATCGCTCACCTGGAATCCAAATGACTTAAACTATATTTAAATTTTTGAAATTAACAGTTTCAGTCTAGTTGTTATAGCTTTTAAGTTACTGTGCAAAAACTATACATTTCTTCAAAAAATTTGTTAAATACAATAACTCCTATAAGGTGCCATCCACAATTTCTGAAAATTAAATGGTTTTTAGGCATTGTCCTTTAGGGTACTTTAGAAATTTACAGTTTTACTCTACTAATAGGTGTGTTATAGACTAATTTATAATTAAAAAACTGTTCATATGTCCAAATTCATAATGAAAGGGCAATAACTCCTATAAAGAGTCATCTTGCAATTTTTGGACTAAGCAATCATTTGTAGGGCTTCTATTGCTGATCATTTGTGCAATTTCCAGTTTTAATCTAGCTACTATAGTTTTCAAGTTACAGGACAAAAATGGAAAATTTCATAAAATTGTCATTTAAGGGCAATAACCCCTATAAGGAGTCATCTGACAATTTCAGACCAATTAAATGAATTGTAGGGCTTTTTTTGCTGATCATTTTTGCAATTTATTATTTCACTCTAGCTGTTATGGTTTTTAAGTTACAGGACAAAAACGGAAAATTTCATAAAAAATTGCAATTTAAGGGCAATAACTCCTATAAGGAGTCATCTGACAATTTCAGACCAATCAAGTGAATTGTAGGGTCTTTATTGCTGATCATTTGTGCAATTTACAGTTTCAATCTAGCTGCTATAGTTTTCAAGTTACAGGACAAAAATGGAAAATTTCATAAAAAATTGCCATTTAAGGGCAATAACTCCTATAAGGAGTCATCTGACAATTTCAGACTAATACAGTGAATTGTAGGGCTTGTATTGTTGATCATTTTTGCTATTTACAGTTTTACTCTAGCTGTTATAGTTTTAAAGTTACAGGACAAAAACGGACAATTTCATAAAAAATTACCATTTAAGGGCAATAACTCATATAAGGAGTCATCTGACAATTTCAGACCAATCAAGTGAATTGTAGGGTCTTTATTGCTGATCATTTGTGCAATTTACAGTTTCAATCTAGCTGCTATAGTTTTCAAGTTACAGGACAAAAACGGAAAATTTCATAAAAATTGCCATTTAAGGGCAATAACTCCTATAAGGAGTCATCTGACAATTTCAGACTAATACAGTGAATTGTAGGGCTTGTATTGTTGATCTTTTTTGCTCTTTACAGTTTTACTCTAGCTGTTATAGTTTTAAAGTTACAGGACAAAAACGGAAAATTTCATAAAAAATTACCATTTAAGGGCTATAACTCATATAAGGAATCATTTGACAATTTCAGACCAATCAAGTGAATTGTAGGGTCTTTATTGCTGATCATTTGTGCAATTTACAGTTTCAATCTAGCTGCTATAGTTTTCAAGTTACAGGACAAAAACGGAAAATTTCATAAAAAATTACCATTTAAGGGCAATAACTCATATAAGGAGTCATCTGACAATTTCAGACCAATCAAGTGAATTGTAGGGCTTTCATTGCTGATCATTTTGCCATTTACAGTTTCACTCTACCTCGTATATTTTTCAGGTTATATTGTAAATACCAAAAATTTTGTCAAAAATCTTCAAAAAAGGGCAATAACTCCTACAAGAAGCCAATACACAACTTCGCACTAATAGCAACTATTGTAGACCTTAATGTGCTGATCAATTTGAAGTAACGGTTTTCTCTATAGCTATTATAGTTTTTTAGATAATGATCAAAAACCTGTGTTGACCCCCATGTTCTATTTTTAGTAACAGCGGCCATATTTGTCTGTTGATCAACACCCTGGGTACAAACTTGAAACTAGGAACCCTAAGGATGATTGTGGCCAAGTTTGAAAAAAATTGGCCAAGTGGTTTCAGAGGAGAAGATTTTTGAAAAAGTTTACGACGGACGACAGACGACGGACGACGGACGCCAAGTGATAGCAATAGCTCACATGGTCCAGGTGAGCTAAAAAGGATACCATGCTATTTGAGAGATGACATTAATATTCTAGGTGATACTCAGGGAATTTTCTGAAACATAAGTCTTGTTGTTTTTAACTGCTGAATTAAATTCTAAATAGTAGATCTTCATCATCCAACCAATTGTGTTAGATAATCTTTTTGACATGTCTATACCAAAATGTGTTCAATTCTAATTAAGTGACCCAAAATGCAAGTGCATGGGGAAGGTGTTGGATGACAAGTAGGAACCATAACTCACAACTAATGAAACTTTTCATATTTATGTTAATGACATGAGGACAGATGCTAAATCATTCAGACCTTAGTCATATTATAAATTAGAAATAAGTAAGAAATACAGTCTAAATTTTTTTATTTATAAAACAAACATAATTACAAAACAATATTTCCTGAGTATTTTTATCACAATAACAACCTGAGTATTTTGGAAAAAGACTAGATATGAACTCATTGAGATATACACATTAGTAAAAATAATGTTCAATGAATTGATCATTGCACTATTTTGTGTGAAAACACCATTTCCTGAGTATTTTAATCACAATAACAACCTGAGTTTTTAGACTGAATATGAATTCCCTAAGAATGAATTGGTAAATTTGAAACAAAAAAAAAACAAAACAAAACAAAACAAAACAAAACAAAAACAAAACAAAAAATGTTGAACGGCATCTGTAAACTACTGGTGACTAGGAATATTTGCCATTAGAACAAACCAAAACATAAGAATATCCACAAGGTTCAAACTTTGTTTGATGAGTAAGTGATGATTTCCCAGGGTTTGGTGTTACATGATCAATCTTTGTACAGTATGTTTCAAAATCTGCACACAATAACAACTTGAATTTTTGGATAAAGAATAAATATGAATTCTCTGAGATATAAACATTAGTAAAAATAATGTTCAATGAATTGGTATAGCACCATTTTGTGTGGAAACATTTCCTGTGTATTGTGGTCACAATAGCAACCTGAGTTTGTTAAGACTATAAATGAATTCCCTGAGATATAAACATTAGTAAAAATTAAAAAAACCCACTACCAGTCTTCACAAGGCATATATACATAATGTTCATTGAACATGAAATCTGTAAAAGAAAAAAAACACCTAAGAAGTTAAAACAGGTTTTTTTTTATGATTTTTTTTTAAATCCAGAAATGTTATTAAGGACTACTTTTTTGTATAGCATACTTAATTCAGTTAAGAAAAAATAACCGTTGTACATTTAGTAAATTACGCTGCTCAAACTTAAAACTTACCGTTGAGACGGGTAGATGGACAGGACTCGCTTTGGATAACCGTATCGATCATATATGTAACAGTAGAGAAATAGGAGACGAGTTTCATTACTTTTTTATATGTGATCACGAAGAAGTCAAAACCCTAAGGGCAAAATATGTACCTAGTTATTAGACTAATTATCCCTCAATCCATAAAATGATTGGTTTGTTCACCAACTACAATAAAAATGTAATTAATAATGTATGCTGCTTTGTTAGAAAACTTGAAAAACTGCTGTAAATATGTTATGTGATTTCATTGTGATCATTATAATGCCTGTCATTTCCATCCATATTGTTTTGTATATTTCCTCTTGTAACACTTAAATGTGTCATTTGAGTGAATGCAAATACAATCTTGAATCTTGAATCAAGTTTATTATTAAAAAAATTTTCAGTAAATCGTTCAAACAAAATTAAAGAGAGATTTCAACAAGAGTTGCTTAAAATATATAGGTTTTAAAAACTAAAATGGGTCTTATTTTCCAATTTAAAAATAGTATAATGGCTTTAGGACAATTTTATGATAAACAAACAGTTAAGTATACATATGCATACAAAAACATATATACACACACACAAACAGATTTAAAATAAATTCTACATCTAGATAATGGAATGTTGCACAAACTTTATTTCTACATCTAGATAATGGAATGTTGCACAAACTTGATAACAAATAAAAAACACTAATTAACACACAAGTTTGATAAATTTAAAGAAAAGAAGTTTTAAAAGAATCATGATAATCATCTGTAAAATTAAACTTGGGATATTTATAGTATTTTAATATAAAATCTAGATAATGAGGTATTATAGAAATCTCCAAAATTTTAACTATTGTTAACAAAATTTATAAAATACCATGATGTATACTTTTTGTCAGTTTAAAAGCTGATTCACAATAAAAATATTTTAAGAAGTCACCCTTAATCTGAGATCAAAACCTCATAAACTTATTCAGAACCTCCCTTTTCCATTCTTTATTTCACCATAATACTACCAAAGTAAGTTTTATTCAAGAAAATGTATCTATTATAGAGAGATTTTTTTATAATTAAATATTTTGAATCTGTAATAGCCATTCTTTAATCTTGAGAATGGTTACCTGACCACGCAAATAAACCTATATTCTAATTATTGATTATCAAATAAGAAAAGGGGGGCTTGTATATTATGAAAAAGTAACTAATATTTTTTAAAGTAAAGAAAAAATTGTATCACTTTAAGATAAATGAAATAGATAAACCAACAGTTCATATATACATACAAAACTTTAAATAGACAGGCTCACAAATAAAGAAAACATGTAGTTCGGTTAAAATGTTTCCGTATCATCATTTATATGAGAAGACCAAGTTAATAAATCATCATTGTTTCTTGTGTTTAAAATGTGAAGAGGACAATGAAATCAAAATAATTGTGGAAAGTGCTAAATCAAAACTTGGAGTTTGAACAAACTTTAACAATATAACATTATAAACAGTGATGTTTTGAGTACATTAGTTGCAGGGTGAGTGGCTTTTTGGTTCCCCTAAATCCCTAAGGCGGCCAGGCTTAAATCGGTAAGGCGGGTTTTAGTCAACGTAAATCTATAAGTCGGCAAGATTGTAAGTTAACATGTCCGTAAAAACAAATGGATTTAACCCCGCATATGACTGGCATATATCCTTGCAAAGAAAATTAATCAGGATTATGATGTAGATTATTTCGACCAATAAAAACAAAATCAGCAAAAAAAACCCTCAAAAACGCTGCTCATCTCATTTACAATAAAATCACCAGAGATGGAAACACGTTGCAATATCGAATTGGAAAACAATAGATTTGTGCAAGCCACTGAATGGAAAGATCAAATCAGTATTGACATTAGAGAAATGGAATACAAGAACGAAAAGTTATTCCCCACGAAAAAGGGAATCAGTCTCCCCTTACAGAGATGGAAGTTGATGATCGAGAACGAATTATATAGACCAGGCTCTTGAGGAAAAGAGAGAATACTCAACACATCTCGGTGGAAACGTTTACGCCAGGCAATTTTGGCTACCACCTAACGTAACAGATGTCGTTCCAACCAAGAAAGGAATAGCATTGAGACACGCGGAATTGAGCGCCGTCTTTCCATGTCCGTACAGCTCGGACCATCTAAACCAACTAGAATTTTTTAGATGTTCCGCGTGCAACACCGTCCACTTTACTGAATGTTGACTGGTCTAATTTGTTTACTTAATTGTAACTTAGTTTTTTGAATTCGTGTATTGTATATTTTTATGTTACCATTAATGTCATATGTTTTACGTCATATTGTAAACGTTAACAACCCAGGGTTATTTTTCCAATTTCACACACAATATTTAAGGAAAGCAAAAGATACAAAAACAAAATCCTTGATTATTTTAGTTTTGCAAGATCCGTAATTTATTTCATTTTGGACTTATCGTTAATTGTAATTATTTTATCTCAACTTGATCCCTCACAATCCTTCTTTAATTTTCAAACAGTTTATACTAGTTTACTGACTCAAAAAAGTAATTTATTATTTTTTAACAATTTTATTACAACAATATCAATATAACATTTATCCTTCGACACAACTTTATAAAAACAGTGTACATATTACAAAATCTGTTAGGAACCGTTAAAAATAAAAATACAGAGTATTATGGAAGATGTGTTTTTTTTCAAAGAAATTAGAATTATGAAACATTCCATGACAAGAGTATGACATGGAAGGAAGTTTAGTGTAAGACGAAATAAAATCATTAAATAAAATGCTTTAAGACTCTGAAAAATAAGATATAATTGTAAAAAGATATATACAATAATCCGTCACAATTAATAAACCAGTTCATTAGCAATTGTTAAGAGTAATTTACGATATGCTCTAAAACTTTTCATTTCCTCTACAATTAAACCTTTGATTTTACAAGAATCTTTCAAATTTATATCAATATTTTAAAACAATGTTTAGAATACATCTTCGTATTTTTTTTAATTTGTCTATTGCGACATAAAATAGCCAATGATAACGTGAATAAGTATATTTAAAACAATAACTCCTTTTAAACATTTAATGTAGAATACTTTAACAACCCGTTAATTTTTATCCCTCTTGACAAATTAATCCTACATCTGTAAAGAAGAGGTTTTCAATGATCCATCTTCAACTATGAAATTTTTACCCTTATTGGTTGTTAGGGACCAAAGGTATCTGTCCCAACAATACAAAGGAAAAAGTAAAGTACACTGATGCTGCGACACTTAGTATCTTTTTTAGCAAATTGAAGATTAAAACCGTGAATAAGACTTCTTGATTAACTTTAACAAAACATATCTCAACTACAAACATAACTGAACTGATAGCTCCACCCCCATACAAAATTGACACTTTATATTTGTAACTGGAATGGAACTACCGCTTTAAAATATCACATATAAACAGGTAGTCACATGTTACAAAACACCATTCCTCAAACACCTACTATAGTTTACCAAGAATGGATTTTACACTTAGAAACGTTAAAATGAACTCTGCGATTTAGCAGTTTCACATGTACCATGTGAATGGTGTAATAAGGATCTATTCGCAAAAACAGAAATAGAAAAAATGATAATATCAGTGGATTTATCACTAAACATAGATCAGGAACTAGCGTGCATTTACCACAATTTGGTACATTGCAACCATGAAGATGGAGTGAGACTGTTATACTTTACAGATTCCGAGAAACTAGTGTGGCTGTACGAATTGGCGAAATACCTACAGGAGGACGATAATTGGCGCCACAGTTTCAAAACAAAGAAAATAGAAGCAGATGTTATGGATGCAAAGTATTTAATACATTTCTATAATTTTATTGACAAAAGCATATTCTCGATGCTTTTTTCACTTAACAATTGAACACGCATACATATCTTGTAACATTTGTTAGATCAAATTACACTTCCTATCTATCTACTAATATCTGCCTGAATTTGAAAAGTCAATCAGTATAAAATGTAAGCCAATGTAGGGACTAAACTAATATACAACCAAAAACCAACTCATCTGTTTTAATATTTCTATTATTCCTTTTCTTACATGTCGCACAAAATACTTTCATGACTATTGAGGTGACTGCAAAAAAGAGAGACATAAATGTTTAACAAAAAGGTGGATATGTGAAATTCATAAATTTAATAGTTTTTTTCTTCAAAAGCAACAATTAAGTATATATCAAGAATATCAACAACATTCGTTCTTACTGATTACAAACCAACAGAACATTGTCTTGCTATTTTCTAAATGTTATCACATGTTCTCTACATTACCTACAACATTACTGTAGCATAATTGCATAACAACCTGGTCAATTATATATACTAGTAATTTTCGCTCAAGGTTGAATGTTATTTCGAGATATTTCTTTGCCACATTAATATAGTGTTAATACTTACACCCTATTCAATCAGTAAAACCGAGTCCACAAATCAACCAATTATCCAAATATATTTACCTATGATGAACCAGACTGTTTAATACATCCTGGCAATATGATGTTTTTCCGCAATTCTTAATTGCTGTATTAATATTGACCTAATAGTTGACTGTAACATTACAGAGAAGGTAAACAAGACCATATTAGGTTCGCAAGCATCATTAATCAACAACAAGTAGTCTGGATCTAGAGATATTTGGTCACCGTCATAAATGAGGTAAGCATAACATTGGTAACTCCAAAAATAAGTTTTGCAAAGCTTTGACTTAAAACTGCTTGTTTGTCTATCTTTATAACATAATATACTAGATTAGCTCTTATAAACCAACATTAGAACACACCCATCGTTTGAATGATTAAATAGGTAGGTGCCTTAAGTACCTCTGCGATAAGATGAATGACACAGTGTATATTGATACAAAATAGGTATGAGTCTTTGTTTTTTTAAATATTTTTGGATTTAGTACGACTTATCCGTTTTATTGCACACAGTATTATTTCATTTCATATGTAATCAGGTAATCATTCTCATGACTGTCGATGCTTACATGCACAAATGTATTTCTTACAAGATCATCAGTTTATTCTAAGACCAATCAAGTCTCCCAAGGGGAAAACGACAAGTGTACGACAAATCGATAATAAAGAAGCGATGGAAAAATTACAAACTATATCAAATCAATGAAAATTATGCAGACATAGTATTCATAAAGCAGGTAGTGTTTATCCTTTCTTACTACAATCCATATCAAAGTAGTTTCGTTTTACTAAGGGTTATGTGACAAATTCACAAACAATATTTAAGGATATCAACAGATCTAGACCCATAATCATGTTATAGTGTTACAAGTGGAAACTAACTTACTATCTTAATCCATTGCATTTAGGTTTGATTGACCCGATTATGACGTTTAACCGAAGCGATTATGTATTCGAAACAGGATAAATTAAAACTGAAAATGAAAAACAATGTCTTTTCTACAGTAAATTGTCTCGATGTAAAATTTTACTCGATCCAAAATAGATTCTTTGGAGATTTTAGATTTTTTTTCACGATCAAAAATGTCAATTAAATGAAATTTAAACGATCAAATGTGTAATGGAAATAACATAGGAACGTGTATATTTTTCAATTTAATGTTTTTCGTCTATTTTTTCTATATTAATGCATTTTGGACGGGGTAAATGGACGGAATGGTGATCCTGATCTAATTAAAAATATATAATGTTATTTATTTACTCAATTCAAGTTGTAACTTTTTCAAATTCATGTATTGCATACTTTTATGTAATATGTTTTGAGTCGTTTGTTAAAACAACAAAAGTAACCTCATGCAGTTTGTTTTCAGTGATCCGGTTACGACCTTTGCTCCTACCACATACCATAAGGTGTGTAGATAGTGGATTGCATTCAAAGATATATGGACATAGCGACAAAAGGATGAAAGAATTATGCTTAGTTATGTGAAAATTGTGACCACATCTTTATTATGATTTTTTTTTACGCCGGAATTTTTTAGCTCACATGAGACAAAGGCTTAAATGAGCCTCTCCCTGCCAGCAAACTGTGTGTGTCTTTGAAGTCATCGTTGGGTCTGGAACTGGATCGATTTCAATCAAATTTTGGTAATGATAAAAAGGAAAACATCATCTTCAAAGGGGATATAAGAATTGTCAACGTCTGTATAATTTGATATACAATAATAAACCGAGGTTACATACTAGTACATATTGTATTTACATTGATGACAAATCAATTGAATAAATAGAACACACACACATTTCTACAAAAGAAAAACAAAATACTTCGTTTAAAACCTTAATTAAATATTTCGTCGATTGATTTCAATTAAAAATATAAATTTTAAAACATTTTCTTCGTTTTCCTCTTAAAATTTTAAGTGTGCATTGTTTACAACAAAATTTGTAGAAACAACAGTAACTCCTCAATTTATAACACAATAAAACAAATTCTCTGTTTTTCGTATAAAATAAAACGATTACTTACTGTCCCAACGTTTCTTAAATAGTTTGGTTCTTTCAATTATCAATAACATTTTCTACGTTTAAAATAAATAAACTTCGTTTAAAATCAAATTAAAAAAACAAATCAAAATTTCCAAAGTTTACATCGTTTGCATAACATTTTAAAAAATAATTCCTCAATTTTCAACACATACTTCGTCTTCGATATCAAATGACACAAAAATTCTTCAACCAAATTTTTAACACTTACAATGTCTTCGATTTTCTTCAATTTTCATTTAAAATTTTCTAACTTGTCTTCGTTTTTCTTCAAAAATGTTAAAAGTATACATACTTTACAAAAAAATTTACAACACAATTTTTAAATTTGTTGACATTGTTTTTTAAAATTAAAAGTTTACATCATTTACGACAAAAATTCAAACTAATACCTTAATTTACAGCATTATTTGAATAAAAACAAATAACAATTACTTCATGTAACCAAATTGTCAAAAATATCTTCGATTTTCAATGAACATTTTCTAAGTTTTTATCGTTTTTCTTAAAATTTTAGATCGTTATCTACACATTTTTTAATTATCGGTAATTAACAACATTATTTTTTAACAAAATACTTCGTTTTCTGTATCAAATAACAAAACAAAAATACTTTTAAATATATTAACCAAATATTAACAATTTCTTAGATTTTCGTCAATTTTCAATAAATACTTTTCAACATTTTCTTCGTTTTTTTTTTCAAAAAAGTTAAATGTTAACATCGTTTACAGAACTTTTTTTAATTCGCCAAGTGATAACACTAACTTTTTTAATCTTCATTTTTTTTTAATTATTTCTTTATCTTCAATTTACAACATATGTACAGTATTCCTTCGTTTTTCTTCAAGAGTGGATCGTATACAATTAAAAATTAGCTGTTGACAGAGCATGATACTTTACAGAAGTATTGATTGAATATGCCAACAGCACTGAAGCTGGAAGAAATATTTGTGTACCCCTATATCTGATCGTGAATATAAAAGTATCATTTATTCAGTGTATTTATTTCAGTCTGGTTTTCGTTCATGCACATTGTCTTTATTGACAAGCATTTAAGATTGAGTGCTACATCCTATTTTATCAATATACACTGTAAACTTTGTAAATTTTATGTATTAAATAGATACGTGAGGAAACAATATGGAAAACCCGCACCATAAGTCGTGATAGGGTCTGATTACATAATATAAAGCAAATCAAATAATAGAACATGGTATAATTTACACTCAGCCAAAAAAACGAAATTATAAAATCAAAGAGACGACGAAAAACCACTTAAATACAGGCTATGTATTGCCTTTAGATCGACCATAAAGTATGTAGTGTGGTTAAACATGTTATGCGTGTTATTCATATTTTTAAGTCACCAAATCCTAACGAGATGCTTTACTTCTAATACAGTAGAACTTCGATAACTGGAACTAGAATGGGGTCACCAAGAAAGGTTCGAACCACCAAAGTTGAAAAACTTATAGAAATCTATCAGTTCAATAGCGTAAGATCATGTTTTAAGCTTTTCTCGTCCCACTGTATGATTGTTTTTGGGACTAGATTTCTTTTGAATGTATGTTGATGTTTATCTCATGAAAATATTAATAAAGTTGTTTTAATTATAATAGTTTGTGTATTCAGTATTTTCTTATTTTCGCTGATACATGTAGCCCGCCTCGGAACCCAGTTTTGTTCTACATGACATGCATTCACGCTTGAATTAAGTAAATAATAATTCCCATTGTATTCATGGGCAACACATTTTTCTCAAAATTATCTTTCTCTTGCACGATTTTGTTTTAATATAATTAAATTGAAATTATCAATAAAAGTCAAGTCGATTTCTAATTGGAATGTTTATGTTTTTCTTTTATCATCCGTTTGGTAGAGTTAATAATTTTAAACAATTAATTATGTTTACCTTTAAAACTTATCACCAATGATGACATATTTATTACTTGTTATTTTGTTAAATTTTACTAATTCCGATTTCTACGCCCTTTGTAACCTAACTTTAGTCTTTCATGCTGACGCTTATAATTTAAATTATTGATCGTAATTTAAATGAATTTACTTTCAAAGGGACTGATAAATGACATCAAGTTTCCGAGAAACCGGCTTTTTCAACAAACACAGAATAGAAAAAAAATTACCGGACTTTAAAAACAGTTAAAAAAATCGGTCGCGTTCGAGCCATCCTAGTTAGACCTAAGTGTTCGTAAAATTAACTTTGAAAATAATACATTGTATGTCTCTTATATAAATAAACGAACAAATACCAACTTGGCAATCAAATCTCACAGTCAAAAACACTAACACAAAGCCATGGAACACACAATAAACTCTGAACAAAACAATAGTCATTGACAAAAACTCTACGACAAACCTACATCTGTAATCAATTTTAAAGACAGATATCGCGTATTTGTTTACAAGTACACGAGGTCTACCAAACAATTTCTTCAATGAACAACATTTGGCGACTGGAAAGTTGATTTCAATGTTCGTCGCAGAGTTTATTAGAAAGTCCTCCTTGAGTGTTGATTGTGAGATGTAAATCCAAATATTAAGCGGACATATTAGCATTCGTTGTGTCCTTAATCTCATGCCCTCGGCTTTTTAAAATTTAATTTTATCTTTTTTAAAAGTTCGGTGGGTGGTGATGGGTTGAGTTGTCAAAGGCATAGTAGGCGGAGGCATCATTTGACTGGCTTTTGGATCATGCTCTTTCAACAAAAATAAGAAACATGTTAGTGTACAAAAAAATCAAAGGACACAATTACTAAATCAACAAGAAGGAACATCGCGCTATTAATTTGCTGTATCATACAAAATGTTTTGGGCTTTTACCCCCAAGCATCTGTGGCATCAATTGTTCTAGTAAATCGTGCCCCGTGCGGGATCCGGGTGGCTAAAAGAATAGACCGCAGTCGCGCTAGCTTGTCGTAAAAGGCGACTAAATAGCGCCCAGTACCCTGACCGGCGTGTCAGGTCGGTTTGCCTAAAGACCGACTGGGATGTGTGCCCCAGGTGGTTGAATGGGGTAACCCTGGCAAGCTGGGGTTGTCAGGCCATAATACGGAAAACCTGACCGCAAACCATATTAGTGCACCGTGTTGGGAAAAATGCCACGTTCCTCGCACGTTAAAGAACGCTGCTGTAGTATTCGCTATGAGTAGGGATTTCGATCCCGCTACAGGAGGCTAAATTGCCCGACCCTATCCATCCTCCCATTTTCCAGTGGCAATCTAAAATCCGTTACCCCTTTTTTTCCTTGTGTCCCATCCCATTTTCATTCATCATCATTTCATGTTCATTTTATCATCCATTTCATGTTCATCGCCTGAATATAGCTGAAATATTGCTGCTCGGGCGTTAAACACCATTAATCAATCAATCAATCTAGTAAATCGTCATATTTATCAATTTTTCTAGCTCGAAATAAGTAATGGAACATATGTCTGGCTTTTATGTGTATTATTATACACATTTCCGTTCACCCATGTGAGTGAGGACAATTGCTTCTTCTTAACCAAAGTGTGTCCTCATTTCAAAATGTTGACTTAAGCTTTTTACGAAACGTATAATTTGAAGCCATTTTAGAAATAGTAAAGATTAATGTTTTGTCCGAGCGTTTTGGTAGAATATGCTTTTAATCTTACATAAGTATACAAAACCGGAATGTATTGCAATGATACAATTTTCACTCCAATCAAGATGTTTCTCTTAAACAGCTGTCTTGATACCATCTGGAAATCGGGTTAATAATTGAGATCGGATAAACTGAGCTATACAGTAAGCATCTGTAAACCAAATGTGGGAATAAAACAAACGCCAATGATAACGTAAAGCTGCCTATATATCTCTCTTGTGAACCTATGTAAAGTTTGATACCCTCAAACATTAACAACTTTTACAGCAGTGTTTTTGTCTGTAAGCGATACAATCAAAGTGTGGGCAGTAGTAGCTTTCTCGTACAAAAATATTTCTCAAACACACAAATTTGTTTGTCAAATTTATTACCGTGTCTGACTTAATAAAAACCGTTTTCATTTACAATGTCTACATTTTTACCATAAGCGGGAAAATATCTCCGCTCATTATTGAACAGATAGTTAATTTTATTGGGTTATTTTTCTTATTATAGTTTACAATTGTCAAATTTTAGTACATTTTTGCTTATTATTTACGTAGATTTTGTAATTATCATTTGGTAACTTTTATATTTATTTGGCTTTATTTAGCTTGAACATCCCATTTAACTTCAATCTAAGGGTAGGTAATTGTATATGACTCAACGTTTTTTATATTTTACTTGTAATTTACTATAGTAAACAAACAATTAATCTTATTGCTACATTTTGAAAATATTGATGCTTTATTAACTTCTCAAGTTTTATAATTGGTATGTATTTAATACTATTTTGTGGTGGTTTATTATAAAAAATGATGAAAGTTTAGTTTGTAATACAGGATTACCTTTTTTACAAGATCATAGCTTAACATTACTTTACACTTTCGTCATGTCAATTTTGCAGTGCTGTGATCTTTGTTGTTAATTGGAGTGTGTAGAATTTTTAATACCCTTTTGATTGACAGATAGTACATAAAGAAAACTCAAATAGAACTTTTAAATTTGAGATTAAAAGATATAATACCCTTTTGATTGACAGATAGTACATAAAGAAAACTCAAATAGAACTTTTAAATTGAGATTAAAAGATAAGTTTATGTCAGGACCTGTATAAAGGTCAAACAGCCCTAGGAAGTTATTATACAATCTTCAACATTTAAAACTAAATAATTACCTCGTATAACAAGCTCTATAAGTATGTGCTTTTTGAAAAAGAGATTGTTGGTTTTTTATTAAATTGCTTGTTTTTATATATCAGTGATTTTTTTTTATAAAACGTTGTTTGGTTTAATTTTCCGCCAAGTTCAGCTTGCAATTTTACGAGATCTGTTTACATTTGTCTTTCCTTGTTTTAAGCTATGCAACAAGTTTTTCACAGATATTGTGCGTTTGTTTGTCAAATGAAAACAAATGTTTCCTTATTTATGTTGTGGTCATTACTGTTTGGTCAACTCAAAACCTTGTCAGGTGAAATTTTTCAATTTTTTTTTTTTTTTTTTTTTTGGGGGGGGGGGGTTTGCTTTTTAAAACTTTTTTTTTTTTTTTTTTTGTTTTTTTTTTTTTTTTTTTTTTAGCATTTCAAAAAACTTTTTTTTTTCTTATTTGTTTGTTTGGTGTTTTTTTTTTGTTATGTTTTTGGGTTTTTTTTTTGGTTTTTGGTTTATTGGGTTTTTTTATTTGTTTTTTTTTTGTTTGTTTGCTTTTTAAAAACTTGTTTTCTGTTTTGTCTTTCCTTTTGTTTTGGTTGTTTTTTTAACATTTTACTAAGTTCAATTTGAAATTTACAAAATCTGTTTACATTTATCTTTCCATGTTTTAAACTATGGTACAACGTTTTCACTGATATCGTGTGGGATTTTGCCAAATGATAGCAAAATCGCTTCTTTAGTCATTACAGATGACTAAACTCAAAACCTTGTCTGTTGCAGTTAATTGTTTTTATTGGTTTTTATTTTTTTGGTTTGTTTGCTTTTTTGAAGCTTTTTTTTCTGTTTTGTCTTTTGTTCTTTTATTTTTTTTTATTTGTTTGTTTTGTTGTTTTTTTAAACATTTCACCAAGTTCAATTTGAAATGTTACAAAATCTGTTAACATTTGTCTTTTCATGTTTGAAACTATGGTAAAGCTTTTGCTACTTGTGGTCATGGCTTAACTCAAAACGTTGTCAGGTGAAATTTTTTTTCTATTGCTTGTTTTTTTTTGTGTTTTGTTTGCTTTTTTCAAACTTTTTTCTGTTTTGTCTTTTGTTTTTGTTTGTTAGTATTTTAAAAATCTTTTTTGTTTTTTTTATTTGTTTAGTGTTGTTTTTATTTGTTTTGCTTTTTTATTTGTTTTTTTTCGTTTTATTATTTTTTTTTTGTTTGCTTTTTTTTTTTGTTTTTTGTTTTTTTTTTTTTTTTTTTTGGGTGGCGTTTTTGTTTGTTTGGGTTTTTTTTTTAAATTTTTCCAAGTTCAATTTGAAATTTACAAAATCTGTTTACATTTATCTTTCAATGTTTTAAACTATGGTACAACGTTTTCACTGATATTGTGTGGGTTTTTTGCCAAATGATAGCAAAATCGCTTCTTTAGTCATTACTGTTGGCTAAACTCAAAACCTTGTCTGTTGCAGTTAATTGTTTTTATTGGTTTTTATTTTTTTGGTTTGTTTGCTTTTTTAAGCTTTTTTCTGTTTTATCTTTTGTTCTTTTGTTTTGTTTTTTTTATTTGTTTGTTTAGTTGTTTTTTTAAACATTTCACCAAGTTCAATTTGAAATGTTACAAAATCTGTTAACATTTGTCTTTCCATGTTTGAACTATGGTACAGCTTTTTTGTTACTTGTGGTCATGGCTTAACTCAAAACGTCAGGTGAATTTTTTTTCTACCTTTTTTTTTAGTTTTTTGTTTTGTTTTTGTTTGATTGCTTTTTTGGAAGTTTGTTCTGTTTTTTCTTTTGTTTTTGTTTATTTGTTGTATTTTTTCAGTTTGGTTGGTTTTTTTGGTTTTTTGTTTTATTTTATTTGTTTGTTTGTTTGTTTGTTTGCTTTTTTTCAAACTTTTTTCTGTTTTGTCTTTTGTTTGTTAGCATTTTAAAAACCTTTTTTGTTTTTTTATTTGTTTAGTGTTGTTTTTATTTTTTTTTTTCGTTTTATTTTTTAAAACTTGTTTTCTGTTTTTATTTTCTTTTGTTTTATTTTTGTGTTTTTGTTTGTTTTTTGTTTTTGTTTTTTTTTTTTGTTTTCTTGTTTTGTTTTAGTTTTGTTGTTTGTGTTTTTTTTTGTTTGGTTTGTTTATTGTTTGTTTGTTTGATTGTTTTTTTTAAGATTTTATCAAGTTCAATTTGAAATTTACAAACTTTGTTTACATTTATCTTTCCATGTTTGAAACTATGGTACAACTTTTTTTTACTTGTGGTCATTACTATTGGCTAAACTCAGAACGTTGTCGGGTGAAATTGTTTTCTAATGTTTCTTTTTTTTAGTTTTTGTTTTGTTTTGTTTTTGTTTGGTTGCTTTTTAAAAGTTTTTTCTGTTTTGTCTTTTGTTTTTTTTTATTTGTTTTTTTTCGCTGTTTTATTAACATTTCACTAAGTTCAATTTTAAATGTTACAAAATCTGTCTACATTTGTCTTTCCATGTTTTAAACAATGATACAACTTTTTTTCAACCTATGTGGTTGTTTGCCAAGTGATAAAACATTGCTTCGTTACTTGTGGTCATTACTGTTGGCTAAACTCAAAATCTTGTCGGGTGACATTTCTAATGATGAAGACCATTTCATGTGCATTGATTTTAGATATATTTAAATAGCGTTATCTAAATCATATAGTTCTGGACTTTCTGTGTCCCTATTTGAGTTTAGTTAAGGTTACAATGTTTAATGACTGAAGGTTTATGTTATATTTATACAGCTGTCATTTCTTTGCTCTGACTTTAGTGATTGACTAATTTATTCTGCTAATGTTGCAGCCACAATAGAAAGAAGCACTATAATGCCAGTCATTTTCAGAATATCACAGTTCTGTTTATAAGAAGACGGTTTCATGGATTAGTGAATGACATGAATGTTAGAAATTTGTTTAACCAATTGATGTTAAATGTATTAAACCCTTTTCTTCCACTACCACCCCCCACCCATAAACCTGCACTTCTACACAACCAACGAATCCCAGCTGCACGTCCTGTACAAAACCAAAACCAGCAAGTTCGAGGTAGAGCTTACAGGAACCGAGAATTTCAACCAAATAACCAGAGACTAGTTCAAACCAGAAGTGGAAGAGTGGTAAAAACACCAGATAGACTTACATATGAAAGATAAACGAACATTAATTTTTAAATTGGAATATGGAAAAAAATTACCTTTTATATAGAATCTGACAACACATTTCAAAAATTTGTTTACAATTTGCATTGTCTTCCACTCCAGTTGTATCCATCATAATTTTCAAAAAGTATAAAGATTTTCTGTACAACAGTTCATTAACCAGGTTGCCTATTTCAAGTTGCAATATAAAATGAAATGTACTTAAAACATCACTTATTATACATGTTGTATTGTTAAAGTTTGTTAAAACTCCCAGTTTTTATTTAGCACTTTCCACAATTATTTTGATTTCATTGTCCTCTTCACATTTTAAACACAAGAAACAATGATGATTTATTAACTTGGTCTTCTCATATAAATGATGATATGGAAACATTTCAACTGAACTATATGTTCCTGTGTAGGCCTGTCTATTTAATGTTTGGTATGTATATATGAACTGCTGGTTTATCTATTTCATTTTGTCAAAAAATTATACAAGTTTAAATAGTGTTATATAATTTTTCATAATATTCAAGCCCCCCTTTTCTGTTGGTTTATCTATTTCATTTATCTTAAAGTGATACAATTTTTTCTTTACTTTAAAAAATATTAGTTACTTTTTCATAATATACAAGCCCCCCTTTTCTTATTTGATAATCAATAATTAGAATCTAGGTTTATTTGCGTGGTCAGGTAACCATTCTCAAGATTAAAGAATGGCTATTACAGATTCAAAATATTTAATTATAAAAAAATCTCTCTATAATAGATACATTTTCTTGAATAAAACTTAATTTGGTAGTATTATGGTGAAATAAAGAATGGAAAAGGGAGGTTCTGAATAAGTTTATGAGGTTTTGATCTCAGATTAAGGGTGACTTCTTAAAATATTTTTATTGTGAATCAGCTTTTAAACTGACAAAAAGTATACATCATGGTATTTTATAAATTTTGTTAACAATAGTTAAAATTTTGGAGATTTCTATAATACCTCATTATCTAGATTTTATATTAAAATACTATAAATATCCCAAGTTTAATTTTACAGATGATTATCATGATTCTTTTAAAACTTCTTTTCTTTAAATTTATCAAACTTTTGTATTAATTAGTGTTTTTTATTTGTTATCAAGTTTGTGCAACATTCCATTATCTAGATGTAGAAATAAAGTTTGTGCAACATTCCATTATCTAGATGTAGAAATAAAGTTTGTGCAACATTCCATTATCTAGATGTAGAATTTATTTTAAATCTGTTTGTGTATATATGTTTTTGTATGCATATGTATATTTAACTGTTTGTTTATCATAAAATTGTCCTAAAGCCATTATACTATTTTTAAATTGGAAAATAAGACCCATTTTAGTTTTTAAAACCTATATATTTTAAGCAACTCTTGTTGAAATCTCTCTTTAATTTTGTTTGAACGATTTACTGAAAAAATTTTAATAATAAACTTGATTCAAGATTCAAGATTGTATTTGCATTCACTCAAATGACACATTTAAGTGTTACAAGAGGAAATATACAAAACAATATGGATGGAAATGACAGGCATTATAATGATCACAATGAAATCACATAACATATTTACAGCAGTTTTTCAAGTTTTCTAACAAAGCAGCATACATTATTAATTACATTTTTATTGTAGTTGGTGAACAAACCAATCATTTTATGGATTGAGGGATAATTAGTCTAATAACTAGGTACATATTTTGCCCTTAGGGTTTTGACTTCTTTGTGATCACATATAAAAAAGTAATGAAACTCGTCTCCTATTTCTCTACTGTTACATATATGATAGATACGGTTATCCAAAGCGAGTCCTGTCCATCTACCCGTCTCAACGGGAAGTTTTAAGTTTGAGCAGCGTAATTTACTAAATGTACAACGGTTATTTTTTCCTAACCGAATTAAGTATGCTATACAAAAAAGTAGTCCTTAATAACATTTCTGGATTTAAAAAAAAATCATAAAAAATTAACCTGTTTTAACTTCTTAGGTGTTTTTTTTCTTTTACAGATTTCATGTTCAATGAACATTATGTATATATGCCTTGTGAAGACTGATAGTGGGTTTTTTAATTTTTACTAATGTTTATATCTCAGGGAATTCATTTATAGTCTTAACAAACTCAGGTTGCTATTGTGACCACAATACACAGGAAATGTTTCCACACAAAATGGTGCTATACCAATTCATTGAACATTATTTTTACTAATGTTTATATCTCAGAGAATTCATATTTATTCTTTATCCAAAAAACTCAAGTTGTTATTGTGTGCAGATTTTGAAACATACTGTACAAAGATTGATCATGTAACACCAAACCCTGGGAAATCATCACTTACTCATCAAACAAAGTTTGAACCTTGTGGATATTCTTATGTTTTGGTTTGTTCTAATGGCAAATATTCCAAGTCACCAGTAGTTTACAGAGGAGATGATGTCGTTCAACATTTTTTGTTTTGTTTTTGTTTTGTTTTGTTTTGTTTTGTTTTTTTTTTTTTTTTTTTTTTTGTTTCAAAATTACCAATTCCTTCTTAGGGAATTCATATTCAGTCTAAAATCTCAGGTTGTTATTGTGATTAAAATACTCAGGAAATGGTGTTTTCACACAAAATAGTGCAATGATCAATTCATTGAACATTATTTTTACTAATGTGTATATCTCAAAGAGTTCATATCTAGTCTTTTTCCAAAATACTCAGGTTGTTATTGTGATAAAAATACTCAGGAAATATTGTTTTGTAATTATGTTTGTTTTATAAATAAAAAAATATAGACTGTATTTCTTACTTATTTCTAATTTATAATATGACTAAGGTCTGAATGATTTAGCATCTATCCTCATGTCATTAACATAAATATGAAAGGTTTCTTTAGTTGTGAGTTATGGTTCCTACTTGTCATCCAACACCTTCCCCATGCACTTGCATTTTGGGTCACTTAATTAGAATTGAACACATTTTGGTATAGACATGTCAAAAAGATTATCTAACACAATTGGTTGGATGATGAAGATCTACTATTTAGAATTTAATTCAGCAGTTAAAAACAACAAGACTTATGTTTCAGAAAATTCCCTGAGTATCACCTAGAATATTAATGTCATCTCTCAAATAGCATGGTATCCTTTTTAATAAACCTTTTTACAAGATATTAAACTTTCTACACTTGTGGACATTACAGAATTCCTTTAACAAGGATTTTACAACATATAAAGGAATGTTAGCTAGGTGTCACTTCTTCAAAATAGGTGTTGCTTCTTTAATCCTCTAAATTATACGTCACCTAAGAAAACAGAAGAGTAACTTTAACCACAACATTAAATTTTTTCCGCTGTTTAAAATCAAAATATTTTATACAATAAGAATTACTCAAACTAATATTATTTTAATGCCTTCTAATCTTTAAGTCACATAGGTGTCGCTTCTTTAATCCTCTAGATTATACGTCACTTAAGAAGATTATCTCGCATCATTAAAATTACGTCATCCAATAGAAAGCTAACTTAATCTCTAAAAATGCGTTAGCATACCTAAACATGCTAATTAGCTGTGCGCTTATCCCTATTTCACTACTACTTGTAAGCACATAATGCAACTTTAAGAGTTGCAACTCAAAAAGAAGAAATTTTTCAAAAGATATTTTGTGTTGCCATTAACCTACTACTGTCAAAACTTGCTTAATAAGATACTAAAATGTGTTGAGAGAATGTTTGCTTCAATGTGTTTCAAATAAGCAACACAATTTTTTCGCGGTCGATTTAATTTTTATTACATATGGTACATGTTATAAAGTGCACGTTTGGTTGCCTTAACAAAAATAGTCACCTGTACAGGAAACGTCCAAGTGGGAATTTGTTATTATATATATGTTATAACTTGATAAGGGGCCTCGGTGGCCGAGTGGTCAAGGTAGTTCGTTTACTAGTGATCACGTGGTCTGTCAACACTGAGATTGCGGGTTCGATTCTCACTGCAGGCAGGGTGTACTCGACTCCAATCTTATCTTAATTGACAAGGATTGCCAGTTTTCCTACCACAGGTCGGGGGTTTTCTCCGGGTACTCCGGCTTCCCCCCCCCCCCCCAATAAAAACTGGACGCCATGAAATAGCTGAAAAATTGCTGAAAGTGGCGTTAAAACACCATTCAAACAAACAAACAATATAACTTGATAAGAATTCGAGTCAAAACGCCCCATTGTCAAAACGCCCCCACCAAAAAAAATAGTTCCATTTTAAAAATGTTTTGCTGCTTTGTCATTTTCCTGCCTTAATAAAATTGCATGTTCAAATAAAAGATGCAGCAGTTGTACACCAAAAATACCCCAATTTTATTTCCTGTTGTTGTAATGTAATGTAGCTGACTAAATCACTGAAGTGAAAGTAGAAAAAAAGAGCCAAAAATGTTCAAGATAAGTTTCTGTATGTAAATTAACTGTGTCCATTCCTGCATCATGTTACCGTAAAATGGTGTGTATACTCCGCATGTACGTATTGTCCGTACCCCTTTCTTGAACCAGAAATGTCGCATAATCTGAAAGAAATATTTTTTTCCTTAATTTTTAATGTCATGCATGTTCAGTTACTTTTGCTCTGCGTAAACGATAGGATAATGACCTCTAATAGCCAATTGTTAAAATGTCCCGTATCTAATCGGTTGAAATAAAAAAAATGCAAATTGGTCAATTGCTCTGATTCTGAATGGAAAATACAAACTATCAGCAAGAAGCTACAGAGGATAGAGAATTAATTTTTGAATGTGCGATTTACACACCTGCACTTAAAGAGAACTTGAAATGGATGCAGCACTTGACAAATCTCTTAATGTTAGCAATGTGCATACATGCAAGGAAAGATGCTATGCTGATGCTTACTTTGCCACTTTAAAACATCAGCACTCCTCGTGCTTATTTGCACTGTCTTCGTGGTTTCCTACATGTATGAATTCCTCATTCGTTTTGAATCTTTCGACTGTAGTAATTATTAAAATACATGTTCTATAATGTCATACCTCTTCATAATAACCAGAAAAACGTTGTTTTTCGTAACATGAAATACAATTAACATTTCAATGACGTCGCCATTGTGCGCCAACACTTTTGGCCAGATACTGTATATCATCAAGGTTACGGATCCACTGAAACTCTTGTTTCACCCTGCGCCCATGTCGATTTCAAAGGGCGGGAAGTTCCAGTAAGAAAGGAAATTTTTCATTTACTTTGGATCTCATAACTCGAACACATAAAATTGCCCAAAATATTCACCATATATCTGAAAGACTAAGTTAATTTACCCTTGTTAGGTGTCGATTAAATTGTACATATTAGGTTATCAAGGGGTGCAGTTCAATACGCCTAATGGGGTTCGTCCCAACATTGGTCTCGAGATGTCACCATATTGGTAATTGTTCACTCACTTTGAACCCGGGTTAGTTGAACACTGGAAGGAGTTTAAACTATTCAATAGATAAATTACGGACCAACTGGACTACTCTTTTTATTTTACCCCAAATCTATGGATGTTGAAAGGAAAGGGGAGTACCATCATTGGGAACAAGATATCATCATATTGGTATTTTTAAAATTTAATTCCGAGCGTCATAGCTCGAACACCGGAAGTAGGTCCAACTATTCATCGTACAGTTTAAGTACCCATTTCACTGTCCTTTTATTTTATCCTTCTGTATTTCAAGGGAAGGAAAATCCCAGCAAGGTGTCCGAGATATCACATAACGGTAATTTTTTAACTCCCTTCAAGCCCGGATAATGCGAACATTGAAAGTTGGCAGATGGCGATTGCCAGTTGCGAGCAGTCCTGGCAGGGAGACGTTATTTCACCTTATCGGTCATTTTCGTAACGCTAAACTCAAACAACTCGAACATTAATGTTGGCATAACTATTCCATTCATGGGTTAAGGACCCACTGAACACACATCAGTTTTTTATGTAGATCCATTTCGCTTGAAAGGAATGAGGAGCATTAGCAAGGTGGAAGAGATGTCACTATTTACTTTTTTCAGACCAGGTTTACGCGAACACCGAAAGGTGGCCAATGATAATTGAAAGTAGCGGTGAGTCCAAGAAGGGGATGCGATGTTATGATATCGGTAACGTTTTCTTACTTCGGACCCGTTAACTCAAAGTTTGGCCCAACTATTTCCAATGTAGGTGAAGAACTCAATGGACGCCCCTTATTTAAGGCAGCCATGTTTTAATTAAACTTTGCTTGGTGCGGCAGAATAAAGGAAAATATGTCATAATATTGGTAATTTTTCACTTCGAACTCAAATAACTTGAAAACAAAACTTTGGCCAACAGTGCAGTACCTGGCCAAAAGTGTTGGCGCACGTATATTAATGGCGACGTCATAGAGAAAAAAGTATCAGAAAGAAATGCATGTAACGACGGTACATGTTGGTTTGTTATGAAAAAAAATATGCAGGATAAAAATTTGAATTTTTTTTTCTTAATATCACCGGTAAATTATTGATTATTCCCCCTTTTGTGTATATTATCGTCTGCTAAAAAATGACACCCAAGCGTAAAGAATTGTCAACTTAGCAGAAAAACATCATCGTAGATTTGTCTAGGAAAGAGTATTCTGGTAGAAAAATCGCAGAGATCCTCGATTTAAAGGCAATAACTGTCCAGAATTTTTTGAAGCGGTTCACAGATCGGGAATCCATTGAAAACGCCCCTCGAACAGAACGACCCAAAAAATCGTCGGAAAGGTTACAGAGGAACCTGCTACGTGTCGTAAGTGAAAACAGGAGGGCAACATTATCGGACATTACGACAAAAGTTAAAAATACTGGGCTCTTAACTCTATCATCCTGAACTGTTAGAAGGAGATTGGTTTCAAACGAAGGCATGTGACAAAGAAAATAACCATTGGTCCCCGAAATCGTGAAAAGCGGCTACGTTATTGCAGGACAAAACTTCGCTGGAACGTGCAGAAAAATTGGTCTAGGATTATTTTTAGTGACGAGACTAAAATTGAAATAGGAAATGACAGCAAAAGTGTATGTTTGAAGAAGATCTGATGAACGTTTTCACTCCGATTGTGTAGGGGTCGTCCCCAATGCTGACCGAACTGTGAAAAGCTCTGCAATGTTCTAGGGTTGTATTTCATACTTTGGTGTCGATACCTTAACTCAAGTTGACGGAAATATAAACTCTGAGAAGTATATAAGTGGTTTAGATGCAAATTTATGGCCAGTTGTAGCCAGACATTTTTCTAATTTGCCGTGGACATTGCAAGAGGACAATGCGCCATGTCATGTCTCAAAACGGACTTCGATTGGAAAACAGAAAACCAAATTTTAACTTTGCCTTGGCCATCACAAAGCCCTGATCTCAACATCATAGAAAATACATTATAATGGTACATATCATTTTCTATGCAATAGCTGAAATTTTTAATAAACTCAGGGTGACCCTAATAGACCATAACCCAAGGTGGACAGACAAACAGAGAAAAGAGAAAGAAAGTTTTTGGATAAAAACATTGGGAACATCATTTCCGAAGGGAATTAATGAAAAATTATAGGACCTTAGACCAGATACAACCATGGTCTCCGAATATTCATTGTGAATTACGTGTCGTTTTATTTATTTTAAAACTGCTTTTTTGTATATATATTGATTGTAACCGTATAAATAGTGCTACATATTTAAACACATGTACATACTTGTAATAGCACTAACAAAAAACATTTTTTCGTTAATTACTAGATATAGTATACACCACATACGTATAACGATAAAAACTTTTTACCTGTTATTGTCATTCGTTGTAAAAACACTGACGAAGCCTGTTGGTCAGGCGAAATATTTGTGCAATTTTTTTAAAGTGTAAAACTTTGTTTTCGCTCTAATTATGTATCTAGATGTTGTTGTACATATTTTTAAACGAATATATTGTATGTTATTATTTTTTGTTTATGCTGTATCGTCATGTTTGTCGATCCGATACTAAATAAGTGTACTGGTTAGCAGATTTCTTTTAGACTCTTTATATAATATTTTGAACTGCCTGTATTGTGTATTTACACGATCCCAGTGGACTTATATTATTCCATCTCCCAATGAAAAAAATATTCCATCTCCCAATGAAGAATATCTTAAACATTATTTAGAGTTAAACGCCACTGATGAGTCTTAAGTAGACGAAACGCGCGTCTGGCGTAATGAATTTGTCACCTTGATAATTTTGATTACATCTTGTTGGAATATTTGAGCAAAGCCAAGTAACAGCACGGCACGTCCCCGGTTAGCGGACTGAGAAGCAAACTATGAAAAAAGTTTTGGGTTCATTTAAAATGAGAAAATTCAAGATTAATATGTTATGATTGTTTACGTTATTTATTTATATTGACACTCAATGACTAAGGCCATTCGTTGGTCAGTCTGTGTCTAAATTTATGACAAGAAACACCGTCATTTGTATCGTTGCATAATCTTCTAGACTTGTATGTTATTATTTTTTGTTTATGCTGTATCGTCATGTTTGTCGATCCGATACTAAATAAGTGTACTGGTTAGCAGATTTCTTTTAGACTCTTTATATATATATATATATATATATATATATATATATATATATATATATATATATATATATATATATATATATATATATATATATATATATATATATATATATATATATATAAACGTCTAAAGAGTCTACCAACCAGTAAAGCTTATTAAGTATCGGATCGACAAACATGACGATACAGCATAAACAAAAAATAATATAATAATAATATACAAGTCTAGAAGATTATGCAACTGACCAACGAATGGTCTTAGTCATTGAATGTCAATATAAATAAATGAAGTAAACAAGTCATAACATTTTAATCTTAAACTTTCTCATTTCCAACTCAACCCAAAATAGTTGCTTTTCAAGTCCGCCAGCCGCGGACGTGCCGTGCTGTTACTTGGCTTTCCTCAAATATTCCAACAAGATGTAATCAAAATTACCAAGGTGACAAATATCTTACGCCAGACGCGCGTTTCGTCTACTTAAGACTCATCAGTGGCGTTTAACTCTAAATGATTCAAGTATTTTTTCATTCGGTGATGGAATGATACAAGTCCACTGGGATCGTGTAAAAACACAATACAGGTAGTTCAAAATATTATATAAACGTCTAAAGAGTCTACCAACCAGTAAAGCTTATTAAGATATTTGTCACCTTGGTAATTTTGATTACATCTTGTTGGAATATTTGAGGAAAGCCAAGTAACAGCACGGCACGTCCGCGGCTGGCGGACTTGAAAAGCAACTATTTTGGGTTGAGTTGGAAATGAGAAAGTTTAAGATTAAAATGTTATGACTTGTTTACTTCATTTATTTATATTGACATTCAATGACTAAGACCATTCGTTGGTCAGTCTTTGTCTAAATTTTTGACAAGGAACACCGTCATGTGTATCGTTGCATAATCTTCTAGACTTGTGTATATATATAAACGTCTAAGTATTGTGACAACCATATAATATATCTATCCAGCGGATTTCTGAAACATATTACTGTCAGATTAATGCCTATTGGTTACGAAAATTCCATCGTCACACGCTAGTACACATGTACTATGTCTATGTCTACGATTCACCCCGGTTAATGAAGCTATATTTTTATATAGCGGATTTGGCCAAGGGGGCCAAGACCGCTGGACATAGTGCAGGCGAATTTGTGCCACAGTGTCACAACGGTGTGAGTTCGAATCCCGCTGAGGGAAAGCAAAAATTTGACAGTGTTAAAAATCTAATTCAAACAGTGTTGGGCTTAATTTGTAGACGTATATATAAATATTTGATATTAACCCTGTATTTCTGATGTTTCAGAAATCCGCTGGATAGATATATTATATGGTTGTCACAATACTTAGACGTTTGTATATAATTTACTTACTGTGACTGTATGACAAGAAACTTTGTCATCCTATATAATATAAACAAAAATGCTGAATTAGATTACTGTCAGATTAATACCTATTGGTTACGAAAATTCCATCGTCACACGCTAGTACACATGTACTATGTCTATGTCTACGATTCACCCCGGTTAATGAAGCTATATTTTTATATAGCGGATTTGGCCGAGGGGTCTAGACCGCTGGACATAGTGCAGGCGAATTGGTGCCACACTGTCACAACGGTGTGAGTTCGAATCCCGCTGAGGGAAAGCAAAAATTTGACAGTGTTAAAAATCTAATTCAAACAGTGTTGGGCTTAATTTGTAGACGTATATATATTTGCATTTGTTTTAGCGGAAAACGGGGGCGTTTTGGTTGTGGGCGTTTTGACAATGGGGCGTTTTGACCTGCACCCCTTTAGGGCGTGAGAATTCGAGTCAAAACGCCCCATTGTCAAAACGCCCCCACCAAAACTCCCCAAATTAAAAAATGCAAATTAAAAAGACAAAACACTAAGTTAAATTGAATAATTTTATTGAGGTTAAGAATATAAACTTACAAAGATTGTACAGTTTCAAACTATTATGTGCAAGCATTACCGAATGTGTTAATAGCCAGTAGGAGCATATACATGTATAGCAATAGCATATAATACAAAATATATACCTTTATGACAGTAAGAGAATATTTCAGCGTGTGTTCGAGTCCCGAACAGAGCGTTCACATAAAGTACACGAAGAATCCATGATTTTAGATATAGAAGTGAAAACGGACTGTCTTATATAAGTTTTCGATCATAATTATTGATTTCAATTGGAATACTTTGATTTACCCTATTATCCAAAAAATGTCTTACAGATATTCCCAACCTCCGAAGTTTTAATAACATTTCTATTGTTTTAAGAATCTACTCTGTTACTGTCTTATTTGTATTCCAGTATGGCATGAGTAAAACACAATCTGTACAATACATACATTATTTTATAGATGCATGCCGTTGTGTTAATCATCATCAAAGCAATGACCCACCTGATGAAGTAACCTTTTGTTTTGTTGATGGGCAATCAGTGAAGATGTTTCATTCATCTCGGAATCTGATATGTTCTATTATAATGTATAATATATTCACAAATATATTATATATACTGTGTCTACATTTATGACAAGAAACACCGTCATTTGTATCGTTGCATAATCTTCTAGACTTGTATATTATTATTTTTTGTTTATGCTGTATCGTCATGTTTGTCGATCCGATACTAAATAAGTGTACTGGTTTAGCAGCATTCTTTTAGACTCTTTATATAATATTTTGAACTGCCTGTATTGTGTATTTACACGATCCCAGTGGACTTATATTATTCCATCTCCCAATGAAAAAAATATATCTCCCAACGAAGAATATCTGAAACATTTAGAGTTAAACGCCACTGATGAGTCTTAAGTAGACGAAACGCGCGTCTGGCGTAATGAATTTGTCACCTTGATAATTTTGATTACATCTTATTGGAATATTTGAGCAAAGCCAAGTAACAGCACGGCACGTCCCCGGTTAGCGACTAAGAAGCAACTATAAAAAAAGTTTTGGGTTCATTTAAAATGAGAAAGTTTAAGATTAATATGTTATGATTGTTTACGTTATTTATTTATATTGACACTCAATGACTAAGGCCATTCGTTGGTCAGTCTGTGTCTACATTTATGACAAGAAACACCGTCATTTGTATCGTTGCATAATCTTCTAGACTTGTATATTATTATTTTTTGTTTATGCTGTATCGTCATGTTTGTCGATCCGATACTAAATAAGTGTACTGGTTTAGCAGCATTCTTTTAGACTCTTTATATAATATTTTGAACTGCCTGTATTGTGTATTTACACGATCCCAGTGGACTTATATTATTCCATCTCCCAATGAAAAAAATATATCTCCCAACGAAGAATATCTGAAACATTTAGAGTTAAACGCCACTGATGAGTCTTAAGTAGACGAAACGCGCGTCTGGCGTAATGAATTTGTCACCTTGATAATTTTGATTACATCTTGTTGGAATATTTGAGCAAAGCCAAGTAACAGCACGGCACGTCCCCGGTTAGCGACTAAGAAGCAACTATAAAAAAAGTTTTGGGTTCATTTAAAATGAGAAAGTTTAAGATTAATATGTTATGATTGTTTACGTTATTTATTTATATTGACACTCAATGACTAAGGCCATTCGTTGGTCAGTCTGTGTCTACATTTATGACAAGAAACACCGTCATTTGTATCGTTGCATAATCTTCTAGACTTGTATATTATTATTTTTTGTTTATGCTGTATCGTCATGTTTGTCGATCCGATACTAAATAAGTGTACTGGTTTAGCAGCATTCTTTTAGACTCTTTATATAATATTTTGAACTGCCTGTATTGTGTATTTACACGATCCCAGTGGACTTATATTATTCCATCTCCCAATGAAAAAAATATATCTCCCAACGAAGAATATCTGAAACATTTAGAGTTAAACGCCACTGATGAGTCTTAAGTAGACGAAACGCGCGTCTGGCGTAATGAATTTGTCACCTTGATAATTTTGATTACATCTTGTTGGAATATTTGAGCAAAGCCAAGTAACAGCACGGCACGTCCCCGGTTAGCGACTAAGAAGCAACTATAAAAAAAGTTTTGGGTTCATTTAAAATGAGAAAGTTTAAGATTAATATGTTATGATTGTTTACGTTATTTATTTATATTGACACTCAATGACTAAGGCCATTCGTTGGTCAGTCTGTGTCTACATTTATGACAAGAAACACCGTCATTTGTATCGTTGCATAATCTTCTAGACTTGTATATATATATATATATATATATATATATATTTTCAAATAAAAGTCCAATATAACTAGAATTTCTGCATTCTTTAATTCACTAGTACTTTCATGCCTTCCGGCAATCTTCAGGTGAGTGAATATCGTTAATAATGTTTATAACGTTACTAACGGTAACGTTTATATATGACGTTACAAATAGGTATAAGGGGAGTTAATTACATATATGCACAATAAGGGGAGTTAATTACACACACACACACACATATATATATATATATATATATATATATATATATATATATATATATATATATATATATATATATATATATATATATATATATATATATATATACAAACTATATTAAAATAAATGTTAATATTGTCAGTAATAAAGTTATATAGTTATGAGCGTCCATTCAGGATGGGTTTTAATTTCCTTATAAAGTTTTTTTCTTTTATTTCTCGTAAAACAACACTGGACGTCTTCATTTTATAAAATGGAAATATTTTACAAAGACCCCCACTGCACGTATCTAAATGTTGACTAAGTGGTATTTTTCGATATTGGGGGTCTCTTATTTGTTGACGATGGACTGTCATCCGTTGCTTTAGCGCATTACTCGTTTGACCAATGTATGACTTGTTACAATTAGTACACTGAATACAATAAATTAAATTTTCACTTTTACAGTTCATATCTGCGTTAGTGTAAATTTTTCTTCCATCGTCTAATGTTATTTCACTTCCCGTGTGAATGTACGCACAAGTTCCGCATCGTTTGTCTCCGCATTTTCGTACTTCAAATGTCCGTGGTGAATTAGAATTAAATTGTGCTTTAGTTAATAAACGTTTTAAGTTTTGAGGTTGTCTTTTACTCTGAAGTAAAGTTCTATCGGTTATAAAGTTTTTAAGCTTATTACTTTGTGCAACTATCGGAATGTTATGTTTAGCTACATTGAATATATTTGTGTTGCACGGATTATGAGTAACCACAAAAGGAATTAAGCTGTTGTCTGTCGGTTGGACATTTTTAGCAGCACGAAGTTCGGCGATCGGGATCTGTGTGGATTTTTCAATGGCGTTGTTTATAAGAGTTAATGGGTATCCTTGTTTCAACAGAAACGTCTTTAATTCTTCAAGTCGCATTTTTCGTAAATCCGGTTTTTCTATAACTGTGCATAATTTTCGTGCTAAACAATATGGAATATTCCGTTTCGTATGTGACGGATGACAGGATTTAAAATTTAAATATTGATGAGTGTCCGTATCTTTGTAGTAAATGTCGGTTATAATTTCTCCATTAATATTTTTCTCCACTAAGATATCCAGAAATGGTATTTGTTGATTGTTTATTTCCGATGTAAAATTAATGGCTGGGTGCAAGTCATTTAGAATTCCACTAAATGTTTTCAAATTTTGGTCCGTTTTTGTCCAGATTATAAAACAATCATCCAAAAACCGATACCATGAATTTTCTATGTATTTTGCCATCTCAATGCCTAATGTTTTCTCGATTTTTTGGTATAGATTTTGTTCAAGGAATCCCATGACTAATGTTGCATAAGTTGGTGCAAATTTAGTTCCCATTGCAGTTCCCCGGATTTGTAAATAGTTTTTATCGTTAAAATTAAAAGAGTTATTTTCCAAAATAAGTTGTACTGCGTCGAGAATAAAGTCTATACTAAATCTGACGTTGATTTTATCCCTATGTTTTTCGACCCAATATTTTATTGCAGACAATCCTAAGTCATGGGGTATATTCGTATATAGACTCGAAACATCGAATGTAACAAGTTTAGCTTCCGGTTCTGTTCTTTTTGGTAAGTGTGACAGAAAGTCAATATCATCCCGAATAAAGCTTGGTACGCAAGAACATAATGGTTTAAGGATTATATCCATTAGATTACTTAAACGGTGAGTTGGACACGCCGGACCAGCAATAATTGGCCTAAGTTTCAAGTCAGTTGGTTTTTCAACAATCACATATTCATTATTCTGTTCTTTAATTGCATTTTGAATAATTTTAGATTTATGGACTTTTGGTAGACCATAAAAATTACTTGTCTTTACTTCAAAATTTATGAGACAGTCCGATTCTTTGTCCGTTAATGATTCTGAGTACTTTGATACCAAATTATGTAACCTCCTCATTATTTGATTGTCCATATTGTTAGGGATTTCTGAATAAAACGACACATCATTTAGTTGCTCCTCAACTAGAGCTTGATAGTAGTTGGAGTCCATGATAATGATTGCTCCCCCTTTATCTGCTTCCTTTATTACGATTGATTTGTCTGTTTGTAAACGTTTAAGGGCATGTTGCTCAGTTTTGGAAATATTTCGTTTTATATTAGTATTAGTTTCAAGTGGAAAGTTCATTATAGAATCAATGTATGAGTCTAGATGTATATCGCGGTTTTTCTTTGGGGTGAACTTTGACTTATTTTTTATCAAAGATTCATCTTCCTTGTCATCTTTTTTGTCCGCAAAATATTCAACTAACCTCAACTTATGACAACATTTCTGAATATCCTCCACTAGTTCGTCCTTGTTAGGAGATGGTGTCGGAGTGAATTTTAGTCCCCTGCTAAGTAATTTGAGTTCGTCATCATTTAAACTTCTACTTGAAAGGTTTATAATTTTAGGATCTAATCTATTATTTCTTTTGGAATAGTGGTTTCCAGTTTTTGGTCTCTCTCCGGTGTCTGTTGTCCCGACTCTAAAAAATGAATCCGTCTTTGTTTTTTATTTTGATTATTAAATTGTTTGTTAATTATTCCTCCTGTTGTACGATTCTGTGGTGGACCATTTGTACCAGTTTTTTTCTTCTGTATATTATTATTACGGAAGTTGTTGTTAGGTTGGGTTCTAACTACGTCGGAATAAAGTCTTCTGTTATTTTTTGAATTATTGCTTGACCTGGTATCCCTTTTTGAACTGCTACGTTGTTGTTGTTGTTGTTGTTGTTGTTGGCGATGATGGGGCTTTGCAGGATTCTGCCGTCTGTACTCATAATTTGTGTTCAATGTACTTTTACTTGGAATTGATCAATAAACAAATAAACAAATAAACAATCAACAAATACCATTTCTGGATATCTTAGTGGAGAAAAATATTAATGGAGAAATTATAACCGACATTTACTACAAAGATACGGACACTCATCAATATTTAAATTTTAAATCCTGTCATCCGTCACATACGAAACGGAATATTCCATATTGTTTAGCACGAAAATTATGCACAGTTATAGAAAAACCGGATTTACGAAAAATGCGACTTGAAGAATTAAAGACGTTTCTGTTGAAACAAGGATACCCATTAACTCTTATAAACAACGCCATTGAAAAATCCACACAGATCCCGATCGCCGAACTTCGTGCTGCTAAAAATGTCCAACCGACAGACAACAGCTTAATTCCTTTTGTGGTTACTCATAATCCGTGCAACACAAGCTAAACATAACATTCCGATAGTTGCACAAAGTAATAAGCTTAAAAACTTTATAACCGATAGAACTTTACTTCAGAGTAAAAGACAACCTCAAAACTTAAAACGTTTATTAACTAAAGCACAATTTAATTCTAATTCACCACGGACATTTGAAGTACGAAAATGCGGAGACAAAAGATGCGGAACTTGTGCGTACATTCACACGGGAAGTGAAATAACATTAGACGATGGAAGAAAAATTTACACTAACGCAGATATGAACTGTAAAAGTGAAAATTTAATTTATTGTATTCAGTGTACTAATTGTAACAAGTCATACATTGGTCAAACGAGTAATGCGCTAAAGCAACGGATGACAGTCCATCGTCAACAAATAAGAGACCCCCAATATCGAAAAATACCACTTAGTCAACATTTAGATACGTGCAGTGGGGGTCTTTTTAAAATATTTTCATTTTATAAAATGAAGACGTCCAGTGATGTTTTACGAGAAATAAAAGAAAAAAACTTTATAAGGAAATTTAAACCCATCCTGAATGGACGCTCATAACTATATAACTTTATTACTGACAATATTAACATTTATTTTAATATAGTTTGTATATATATATATATATATATATATATATATATATATATATATATATATATATATATATATATATATATATATATATATATATATATATGTAATTAACTCCCCTTATACCTATTTGTAACGTCATATATAAACGTTACCATTAGTAACGTTATAAACATTATTAACGATATTCATTCACCTGAAGATTGCCGGAAGGCATGAAAGTACTAGTGAATTAAAGAATGCAGAAATTCTTGTTATATTGGACTTTTATTTGAAAAATATATGGACTATATACACCACAACAACCTGAATACTATTTGAATTTGTATTAGCGGAAAACGGGGGCGTTTTGAAAAATGGGGGCGTTTTGGAAAATGGGGGCGTTTTGACCTGCACCCCTTGATAACCTAATATGTACAATTTAATCGACACCTAACAAGGGTAAATTAACTTAGTCTTTCAGATATATGGTGAATATTTTGGGCAATTTTAAGTGTTCGAGTTATCAGATCCAAAGTAAATGAAAAATGACCGAGATGGTGACATTTCCTTTCTTACTGGAACATCCCGCCCTTTGCAATCGACATGGGCGCAGGGTGAAACAAGAGTTTCAGTGGATCCGTAACCTTGATGATATACAGTATCTGGCCAAAAGTGTTGGCGCACAATGGTGACGTCATTGAAATGTTAATTGTATTTCATGTTACGAAAACAACGTTTTTCTGATATAATTAATAAAAACTTACCTCAAAAAGCTAGTATTTTGTTATTTGTTCTCTTGTTCTAATTACAGTTCTAATTCTTTTAGGTAAGCTTCTATATAAAGTCTGAATATAATGTAAGTGAAGTCCGATCCAGATTTCGTTCACTACACGGATCAAATCTTGTTTATTTTTAATCTCATGTAAGCGGAGAGAAACACGGCATTTTATGACTTTCCGACTTTCCAGAAATTTTCTATTATGTTGAGATTAGGGCTTTGTGATGGCCAACGTTTTGTTTTCAAGTTATTTGAGTTCGAAGTGAAAAATTACCAATATTATGACATATTATCCTTTATTCTGCCGCACCAAGCAAAGTTTAATTAAAACATGGCTGCCTTAAATAAGGGGCGTCCATTGAGTTCTTCACCTACATTGTAAAAAGTTGGGCCAAACTTTGAGTTAACGAGTCCGAAGTAAGAAAACGTTACCGATATCATAACATCGCATCCCCTTCTTGGACTCACCGCTACTTTCAATTATCATTGGCCACCTTTCGGTGTTCGCGTAAACCTGGTCTGAAAAAAGTAAATAGTGACATCTCTTTCACCTTGCTAATGCTCCTCATTCCTTTCAAGCGAAATGGATCTACTTAAACAAAAAACTGATGTGTGTTCAGTGGGTCCTTAACCCATGAATGGAATAGTTATGCCAACATTAATGTTCGAGTTGTTTGAGTTTAGCGTTACGAAAATGACCGATAAGGTGAAATAACGTCTCCCTGCCAGGATTCCTCGCAACGGGGCAATCGCCATCTGCCAACTTTCAATGTTCGCATTATCCAGGCTTGAAGGGAGTTAAAAATTACCGTTATGTGATATCTTGGACACCTTTCTGGGACATTCCTCCCCTTGAAATCCAGAAGGATAAAATAAAAGGACAGTGAAATGGGTACTTAAACTGTACGATGAATAGTTGGACCTACTTCCTGTGTTCGAGCTATGACGCTCGGAATTAAATTTTAAAAATACCAATATGGTGATATTGTGTTCCCAATGATGGTACTCCACTTTCCTTTCAACATACATAGATTTGGGGTAAAATAAAAAGAGTAGTCCAGTTGGTCCGTAATTTATCTATTGAATAGTTTAAACTCCTTCCAGTGTTCAATTAACCCGGGTTCGAAGTGAGTGAACAATTACCAATATGGTGACATCTCGAGACCAATGTTTGGGCGAACCCCATTAGGCGATCGCAATTTGTATTATGTTAAATAAGAGAGTGGTCCTCTGAGTCAATACACTTTATGGTGAAAATTTGGCAAACATCCAGTGTAGGAGTTATCCGGGTTCGAAGTAATAAGCACTCCCTCAACGAGAACACATTCACTTTACCTTTGTGAATTGTACATATTCATTAGGACAAACTAATTAATCTCAACAGCATCTGAAAAATTGATTAAATTTCTACAGATTTCCAGTGATTAGAGGGAAAAGAATCATTTTGCGCGTTACTTGCATCACAATGTGTGAGTTCTTTTTTCGGATATCATGTAGGATGGACTGAAGAAATTCGTCAACAAGATCAAAGAAACAACATACAAATTACAGTTTCTTTGTGTCAGATGAATTGGCAAGTATACCAATTTTGTCTTTCACAATCAATTTACGATAAAAAAAATTTGCAATGATGTTTTGTCGTTCTGAAGTGAATATAAATTTGTCCATGTCAATAACATGCGAAATTCTCTATAGAACATCTGAAAGTTTCTGCAACAAAAGTTTAGAAATTTTATAAGAATATCCATTACTTCAGTATTGATTTTGTCACCATTAGCATCCATGTAAAAGAGTTGTCTTTCATTCAAACGTACTAAAAGTAATATTCAAAGGTTATTATGAAGAGGTATGAAATTATAGAACATGTATTTTAATAATTACTACAGTCGCAAGATTCAAAACGAATGAGGAATTCATACATGTAGGAAACCATGAAGGCAGTGCAAATAAGCACGAGGAGTGCTGATGTTTTAAAGTGGCAAAGTAAGCATCAGCATAGCATCTGAGAAATCAGCATGCATAAAACGATAAATATTTTCCTCGCATGTATGCACATTGCTAACATTACGAGATTTGTCAAGTGCTGCATCCATTTCAAGTTCTCTTTAAGTGCAAGAATGTAAATCGCACATTCAAACATTAATTCTCTATCCTCTGTTGCTTCTTGCTCTTGCTGATAGTTTGTATTTTCCATTCAGAATCAGAGCAATTCACCAATTTGCCATTTTTTTTTATTTCTACCGATTAGATCCGGGACATTTTAACAATTGGCTATTAGAGGTCATTATCCTATCGTTTTCGCAGAGCAAAAGTAACTGAACATGCATGACATTAAAAATTCAGGAAAAAAATATTTCTTTCAGATTATGCGACATTTCTGGTTCAAGAAAGGGGTACGGATAATACGTACATGCGGAGTATACACACCGTTTTACGGTAACATGATGCAGGAAAGGACACAGTTAATTTATATGCAAAGAAAAGTAGTTGTGTTCACGGACTTTTTTTTCAGAAACGTGTCTTGAACATTTTTGGCTCTTTTTTCTACTTTCACTTCAGTGATTTAGTCACCTGATACTACATGACAACAACTCCTTCCACTTTCAATAATTTTGCCTGAAATTGGGGGTATTTTTTTGGTGTACAACTGCTGCATCTTTTATTTGAACATGCAATTTTATTAAGGCAGGAAAATGACAAAGCAGCAAAACATTTTTAATTCCCTCCATCTTTTGACATGCACAGGAAATCGCATAAGCCAACAGGATAATGACCCCTATTAGTATCAGTCATAATAAAAAGTGGACCGAAAAAGTTAATGTTGCTCAATAATATCCTTGTGTTTATATTCTTTGCAGCAACCAACATTTATTGAAGACATTTCAAATGCCATTTTAAAACCCTTGTACAATTTTCAAATATTTTCATAACACGTCAGTTATGACATTGTTATTTCTATATATCGATTTCGCAGTCATCTGCAAATAATTCTGTTTTACAGTTTTTTTATTGATAATGGAAGGACGTTGATATAAATAACAAATGAAAGAGGTCCAATTATAGAGCTTTGTGGAACACCATATTCAATAATCTTTTGAATAGAATAAGCACTACCAATCTTTACTTGTTGAGTTCATTCATTTAAATGAGATTCAAAAAATATAATACATGTATGACTGAAACCATACAGTTGTAGTTTATTACATAATAATTTGTGGTCAACAACATCATATGCTTTCTTGAAGTCAAGAAATACAGCTAAAATAATGTTTCCATTATTCATTTCATGCAGCCATTTGTCTACAATATTATTAAGTGCTGTTTGACAGGAATGGTTTGGTCTAAAACCTGATTGAGCAGGATGCAATAACTCATTTGCATTGAGGTATTTATACACATGGTTTGAAACATGTCTTTCCAATAACTTTGATATGGTTGGTAAAACGGATATTGGCCTGTAGTTGGTTGGGAGATTTTTGTCACCACTTTTATATACTGGGGTTACTTTAGCATTTTTCAATGTAGAGGGGTAAATACATGTACCTGTATCAATTATTATATTTAAAAATGTATGTTAGGGGGAAGCAATATGAGAAGCACATATCTTTAATATTTTCGGATCAATATTATCTGTCCCTAAGGACTTGTTTACATTTAATTTAGTTAATTCATCAAAAACCTCGATTATCTTAACAATTTGGATTTTGAATTTATCATCATTAAGAAGATTTACCCTTGTTTCAATAATGAACATTTAAAGATTTTCATGTCTTTGTGAACTTGTTGAGTTATTCATATTTTTTCTTAAGTTACACATGATGTAAAGAAATCATTAAAATTATTTGCTATATCAATTTCATTAGTTATTCTTTCATTTTGATCATTGATGAGCTCAGTAGGCGCTTTCTTAATTTTAAGAATTAAAACTGTTTATGCATTTCCAAAGAGTTTTTGAGTCTTTAGAGTTTTTCACCATTCATTAAAGTAGTTTCGTTTTGAGTTTTCAATGATTAAGTTTGTTTTATTCCTCCAAAATTTGTACTCATCACAAAGACCAAGGTCTTTAAATCTATCCCTTTTGTTCCTAGCAAATGTAATGTCATCATTGTACCATTCATGCTGTTTATCTTTCTTAACTCTCTTAGTTAATATAGGGGCATGCTTATCTAGAATCTTATTTATCAAATCATAAAATATGTTAAGACATGTTGAGGGGTCATTTTCATAAGTATGTTCTATAGTATGGAAAGGGGCACTTTTAAGATCATTAATAAAGTCTTCCTCTTGAAAATTCTTAAAATTTCTGTATAATATTTCAGTATGGGCATATTTTTTCTCAAAAATCTTTTCTTTTCTCGTAAGACAAATAGGATAATTATCACTAATTGAATAAAGACTTATATGAGATTCACAGACCATGTTTTTTTGGTTTGTGACATAGATGTGATCTATTAACGTGCTTGAATCTTTAGTTGCTCTAGTTGCATGTGTTATAAGTTGTTTTAGTGCATATGTGTTTAACAGATCCAACCATTTTTGTGTAAGACTTCTTGGGTTTAACAAATTCATATTAAAATCTCCAAGGATAACAATATCTGGATTATAATCTATTGCTAATTTAATTTCCTCATCAAAGTCATTTATCCATTCAATAAGTGAACTTGGAGGTCTGTATACAAAGCATAGTAGAAATGGCTTTTTAGCTAATCTGACCCAAATGGTCAGTGTGAGCTATTCTCATCACTTTGCGTCCGTCGTCATCGTCGTCGTGGTCGTCGGCTGTAAACTTTTCATATTTTAAACTGCTTCTCTAAAACCCCTTGGCCAATCGGAACAAAACTTGGCAGGAGTGTTTTCTGCTTGGTTCTTTACAAAGTTTGAGTTTTTGGAGCTGATCAGATATAAAACATGGCTGCCAGAGCCATTAATGCGTTCTGATGGGCTGAATTTCAAAAAATCTTCTCATAATCCGCTTGTCAGATTGATTTGAAATTTTGCAGAAATGTACCTGAGAAGGTCCTCTACACCTTTTCAGAAACTGTTCCACACAATGAAGCCAAATTATGAAGACATGAAGGTTGAATTTTTATCTTAATATTTGAGCTTTTGAAGCTAATTGCAAATTCAATATGGCTTCCAGGGCCACTAATGCGATCTGATTGGCTGAATTTCAGAATTCTTCTCATAAACCGTTTGGCAGATTTATTTGAAATATTGCACTAATGTACCTTTGATGGTCCTTTACAAAGTGTGAGTTTTTTTTGAAGATCCAAAATCCAAGATGGCCACCATCGCAGGACATAGTTTAACATAGGACCCTATGGGGAAAACATACAAACAACTTCTTCTTGGAAAGTGTTCCACACAATGAAGCCAAATTATTAAGAAAATGAAGGTTGGATAATTATCTTATTATTTTGAGTTTTTCGAGCCAATTTCAAATTCCACGTGGCATTCAGAGCCATTGGATAATTATCTTATTATTTTGAGTTTTTCGAGCCAATTGAAAATTTCACATGGCTTTCAGAGCCATAAATGCATTCCGATTGGCTGAATTTTTAAATTCTTCTTCTGATAAACCGCATGACAGATTGATTTGAAATATTGCATAAATGTATCTTAGATAGTCCTCTGCAAAGTTTGAGCTTTTTTGTGCTGATCCAAAATCCAAGATGGCCACCATCGCAGGACATAGTTTAACAAAGGACCCTATGGGAAAAACATACAAACAAAAGTGTTCCACAAATGAAGCCAAATAATGAAGAAATGATGGATGGATATTTATCTTATTATTTTCCGTTTTTCGACCCAATTGCAAATTGAACATGGCTTCCAGGGCCACTAATGGGTTATGATTGGCTGAAATTTCAAAAATCATCTTGTTACAAACCGCATGGCAGATTGATTTGAAATATTGCCACCTGTCACTATAATGTTTTTCCAGGCTTACGTTTTAAAAGCTTTGTGATATTGAGCTGATATTTGGTATAAGAGTCAACCTTCATGAGTTAAATATATAATTAGAATTTGGTGAGGTTTAGAAGATTTTAGACAAAATTAGGTCCATGAAATTTCTTTTAAAATAAGTTTTTCTTAACAGATATTGAGCTGATGATATTTTTTATGAGAGTCAACTATCTTGAGTTACAGGTCAAATTTTGTTGTGTTGGACCGATGATTTTGATACTTTTACTAAAATGTTGCTTACAGAATGCAATCATTTGCATGTTTTCTGATATATGTTTGTGTTACCTCTGTATATTTCAGTTCGACCATATCTCATCAAAGCTGATGTACAGTACATAGAGGACCTGATTGTTGACAAATGTGATGAAAGTTTTCAATATACATAGATCCCAGGAGGTGGTCTAACTATAGAATGGGAGGTGAAGTCATTGCTTCTTGTCAAGTCAATTGTTGTTCATAAGGATGGAGTTAATATTCAGTTAAACAACCAATATATGGTGAAGCATTCTAAAGATAAAACAAAACTATCACTCACAATAAACTAATTTGAATTAGATGATGCAGGAACGTATACATGTATAACCACCAATGTTCTTGGACTGTCCAACAATTATGTTGACAGATGTGTCCATTGGCTATTGAAAATTGAAACTAGACTAGACTTTAGAAGATGCTTGATGAATTTTTCTATATGTAGATTTGCAGTTATAAATCTGTTTAAAGCGAAAGTAATTAGTAAGTACTTATTAGACACATGTATGAATTTAAATCCGTCTCATTTTTATACGCCTGTCAACAATGGGTTGTATTATGGGAACACCCATAACGGGCGGGCTGCGTCCACAGAGATGTCCGCTCTCTAAATCAAACAATTGTTGTCAGATCTTTATGAAACTTGGTGAAAATGTTTATGAGCATAATATCTCAGTCACGTTCGAAAACCAGCCAAATCGCTTTTGCCACTTCAGAGTTATGGCCCTTTATTTATACAAAAGCAACAAATTCACCTTGTCTGCTCTCTAGCTCAAACATTTGTTGTCCAATCTTGGTAACAAGTGAAATTGCTTCTGCCACTTCATCATTGTGGCTCCTTATTGTTTTTTTAGAAAAGAGCAATTGTTCGACAGGCTTATTTTTACCATTTTGGCACTTGTTAAAGTAATGGATGCTTGAACAAATATTGTTTGAAAAATATTAAAAGAGTTTGATTGTGGATCCTTTTGCATGTTTTATCTTGTGGTACAGCATAGAAAGTATTTTTTTCTTTGATGGGTTTGAATTATAAATTGTACCTGCGCCACAGATAATTTTTTCGGGATTTTACTTCTCCCGAGATATAGCAGTGTGTATCTTGAGTGACACTGCTTACTTGTCCGGACCACCTGAGTGCACCTATGGGTTCTGGTTGCTCCCTTTCTGTTTTTAGTTTTGGCTTCTATTTTGTTTTGCCTAGTTGTTTCAATGCTGAATTGTACTTGCTACACGAATTTCGACTCAAGTTGTTGATCAATTTCCTTTCTGCTTTGTATGGTATATGAATGGTGGATATATTGCTTTTCTTGTTTGCTAAAATTATTATTTTAAACTACTTACTTAGATTTATTTACATCTTAATAACAAAACAATCAATAAATTTAAATATCTATGTCTGTAAATCAATTAGTTATTGTTACATTTATTATTACTATAGTTATTACCATTGATCCCTAGCATGTGGAAATGTATTCTATTAACACTTTTGTAAATCAAATTTTTACAGATTTGACAACAGAGATATTGAACATTGTTTTGACTAAAGATGAAAATATAAAGCTAGAAGTTGATTGTAGCCAGAATATTGCTATTGTAAAATGGTTTAAATGTGACGGCAACAATATAACAGCCCTACCCTTAAAGGACAGACCTGACAAATACAGTGTAGGTACCATCACTGAGACATCATTATGGATCAACTGCTCGCAGATGAATGATGCAGGACGATATGTTTGTGTAGTGAAATGTGCAAACAATGACATATTGACATTTGTATTTTTTGTGCAAGGTTCGTGTTTTAAGTTACATAATGTATATTTCCTTTTTGGTGGCCATTGTTTATACGATGATAGCCAATCAAAACTTTTGATGTATCTGTAGGACAAGTTAGGGTTGAATATAAGAACAATAACAAAACTCAAAACTATAACACAGGAGTTCCAAATGTATTATCTTGTGCAAGATGTACTCGTATATCATTAAAGGGAAACTTCGCGAAAAAATGACAATTTGATATGTTATTCTTAAAATAAAACGAAACACTTTTGCTTCTTGATGTTTTATTTTATTTTCATTGGTTAAGTTTCTAAATAGAATTTACCGTTTAAAAAATTCACTTATGGAGGTCCGCCATCTTGTCACTCTCTCGTCAATAGATGGCGATACTAGAGATCCCTTGACATCCAAGTACCTTAAAGTCGCCGTATGATAATAACGCGAAACGGTCAATAACAGAAGGTTGTACTATAAGACGATGTTCTGGCAAGATTACGTTTCGTATTCCTGATCGAAGCAAAAAACCCGACTTGATTAACAAGTAGTTAACCAGTTTAAAGACTTCTACTTAAAACTTGTCCACAGCAGCAACAACTTTGTATGCGAAGATTATTTTGCATTTTTCATTTTTCATCGAATATTAGTTTAAATTTTGTCCATAAATTTTAATTAAATTAAAAACTATTCGTTTTATTATTTTCACTTGTATCGTGTTATCATATTATGCAACTTAAAGGAACGAAACTTTTTTATACAAAATATTTGCGGAGTTGACTATTTAAGAAATAACTGTCATTAAATGAAATATTTTTAAATACTCTGTTTTCGCGCAACAAAATTTCACTTCACGTTTAGTACATTTATTATTATTATTACTGGTAATATTTATTGTGCGTGTGCGTAACAAAATTTTACATGTGTATATTTGTATCAATGTGTCAATTTTACGTTTCCTCTAACCTGGCATCTAAAGGTATTCGAAATCTTATATACATCCTGTGTTCTGACACTTCGGTGTATTCAAATCATACCTGTACTTTGCAGGAGAGGGGCGTGCCGTTCTAATTTCGAATTACATGATTAACCTTTAATCTGGTTAGCTTTTGAAAATGTCCAAATATTCATACTTCAAAGTCGGCGTCAAATGATCTAGTAATTGCAATAAACATCCCGTTATTTTACCTGCTAATTCTGTACCGTTCATAAACGATTAATGATTTACCTTAAAGTGTTCACGTCCAGGTACAACTGCCGTTTCAAGACGTGCAAAATTATCTACGGAATTTTATGCTTAAAAATAATTATATATAAATATATCTTGTATTTACAATTATTTAGGTAAATCCTTTTCTGAGTTAATAAATAAAGACAGGTTAAAAAATTGTGTCTAAAAGTACTTTTATTAGTAAAAAAGGCCATTACAACATTAAAGTAAGACGTCTTTGTTAATCTTATATTGTCAGCTGGTCATTAGTCATCGCCACAGCTTTTATATTCTTCATAGAGCAAAGGCAAAAAACATATTTTTAAACTGGATTATTTATCATATTTACTGGATTATTACATTTATCACGTCACAAATGCAATCTCGTGGTAAATACTGTCAATATGGCGGCCCCTATGCACATAATTTTACCACATTTAATCCACTCTAGAAGCGAAACGTTCAAGAATACAATAGAAAATCAAAAGGCAATTATATTTCTTTTTATTGGAATAATAACATATCAAATTTTCATTTTTTCGCGAAGATTCCCTTTAATGCTATACCGTAGGAAAAAGTATGCTTATAGGCAAAGTACAAAACATTGCTCAATTTACTTCTTTGTAATTAATACGCTATATGTAAATCTATTTAGATATATGTATAACATGTTATTAATGTATTACCTCTTTTTTTCAGAGAAAATTTACCAAGAAATCAAATGTCACAGAGAATATAAATTGTATGTACAAACGTCAACAGTTGATAACGCGTTCCAGTGTCAAAATTTTACTGTCAATACAAATGTGTATTTTTGTTAATCATGCCTCCCTTATATCCGGACAAACACATACTTGTCTTCCATAGGATATCAGAACTGTTTCCGTTCATGATTATCAGTATATGTGGTCATTATCCAATTGAATGGCCTGTGCAAAAGTAGCACTTGAAATTTCATATTAATACTACCAAAATGTGTGTAAGATGATGCCATCAATACAGCAAAAGATAAAATTAAACAGCGGGATTTACACAAAAAAATATATGACAAAAAATATGTTTCAATAGACACGTCGGCGATTAGTGGAGAGTACAGAAATGCAGTTCATATCCACTGGTTGGCTGTGTTAGACAATTACTTAACACGATAATGTGTTGCAGATCCTGAATTTTGGCATCAAAATACGTGTTGTCAATATCAGATTGAGATTTGTCGTTTTAGAATTTATTTCTTTTTTAACGTTTTCAGTAGCTCTATAGATGTGTTACTTAAGGATTACTCATTTAAAGCAACTGAATGCACCAATAATTTAGTTTGGTTCTGAATACTCAATTTCTTTGTGTTTTTTTTTAATTTAGTTTTTTGTATTCGGAATGGCCGCAGTCCGTTAGTTTATAACATTCAGCACCAACATGAGACCCGCAAACCGTACTAAGAGACAGACCATTTGAATTTAGGATTACCGAGTTTTGGAACTCCTTCAGTATATTAAATATAGGCCTACTTGAACTGGCGCTATTTAATGTTTGCATTGAAGCTAGGTCCAAGAAGGTAGCAATCTATTATCAGCCCTACTATCCTATCTAGATCACAGTGACTAACATACTTTCGAATGCGGCAGAGTTGTGAATATCTGTTGTTTAATACGTATTTTACGTATTTTGTTGCTGAAACAGCGTTTAAAGAAAGGTTTATCAGTGAGCTGATTTTCCCAAGAATCAATTGAAATAACATCAATCTTTACTAAATTAAAATGACACTTTTTACGTAGAAAAAAAATATGGATAAATTTACGTCCGAATGTCTTCTAAATCGAAGAATGAAAAAAGCATTTCTATAAGATCGGATATTGTTTAAAATAGTATATGTAGCATAGTTTACGTGCTATTCTATAAGATTGGATATTGTTAACAATAATCCACTTAGCAGTTTCCCGTGCTATACATTTCGATTTACATGTTAGAAACAGGTTTTGATTGTTAGTGAGTATAGGGACCAAACTGTCATCTTTTCAATATATTAAAGATGTTTTTTAATATTAATTTGCATTTTTATATTTCCTCTAGTCTGTCTGTCTCGTTAGTCGTTCGTCCGTACACATTTGGTGTCTGGAACACAATTCAAAAAGCTTATATGCTATTTTAATTCTGTGGGATTTGTTGCATATCAGATAGGTAAAAAGCTTATATGCTGAAGAAATTCCGTAAAAAGTCAAGACCACAGTCCACAAAAAGCGTTAATCATTTTCTTTGATTAAAATGAAACTTTTGAGATATATTTTATCAGATGGATCAGACCTCTATCCAAATTTAATAACGCTAAATAATTCCAGTGATCATTAGATGATCTTTTTTATATTGCACCTAAGGATTGATATATGCCTCTTGGTTTTTGTCGTCGTTGGTCTTTAACTTTTTGAACTTTCTTGTTATAAAATTTACTAAAGTAGTGATTCCTATTGCCACTAATCAACCAACGTCAAAGCAGTAACTGTATATATGTATCGTCTAAAAATAATGAAAGATAGGACATTTTTTTCCACACCAAATTAATTAGACAATATAATCCACCGCAAAGTTTATTGGTGAAAAATCAAATCCTCATTCTTTATTAAAGGTTCTGCTCTGGTATGTTTATTTTCTATTTCCATTGTATAAGGCTATGCAAAACCTAGAATATTATTCTCTTTGAAAATTTCCACCATTCAAATACAACCATACCGATTAGTTAAAAACCCTAAACATTCTTGTCTTCAAGAGTACAAAACAAATAAATACGCGATTCATTTTTTAATACTTTGTAACAAACGACTTGATTTATTATGTATTTTAAACAAGAAAATTTCAAAAGGTTTTGAATCCTTGCCAAGGTAAAAATAACTTTGTAATATACTCTTTATTAGTTGTGCCTTTAAAAATTTTTTAGTACTATGCGTAAACCCATATTTATCCTTATAAGCGGAAACGGCAGAAATTGTCATCATAAAAAAGTAAAACAAATAAAATATGACTTATTGCCCTTCAATGATATTGTATGCAATTTGGTTTGTTTACATTTTGACTAATATCTTAGATTACAAGAAAAAGACGACTTGTACGCGCATTTAGTTTTACTACAGATACCACTTAATTGTCGAAAAATATCTCGTTTGAAAATATGGTTGACAATAGTTTTCCCAATTTTTTAATTCAGTGTTTAGTGAATGTGATACGATGATTGTTAGATACACCTATAACTGACTATATGACACCTATTTATTTAATCAACTAACCAACTTACATACTACAGTAATGGAAGAAAGAGGTTTCGCATGCCATAAAACCTGGTTTAACCCACCATTTCTTCTTTTGAAATACCTGCACCAAGTCGGGACTATTGCTGTATTATATTTTTGGTTGTTGGTTTTGGAGTTTGTCGGTTTCTCGGACTATGATTTGTGGATTGTCTTTTTGACAGTTTCCTTGGTGTCCGGTAGTAGTGGAAAAAAGTTCTCCCTCAATACTCTCCATGTTATCCCTATAAACCTCCCAGTAATAACCTCCCAGAGTGAGGTTAACATTATGACGTCATACAAGTGTTGCATAAAGTACTGTAATGTAAAGAATATAGCAATTAAAATAATTGTAATTTATTAGGTGTATTGGAATTAATTGAATACAAGCATACAGATTCCATTTTAGCATTCCATTGTGAGTGTAGTAATTGAAATGCGTTATCCCTTTTTTGAAGGGGGGATAAATTCATTATTTTTGTAAGGGTGTTAATAACTTGTTGTTCAGCTCAAAATAATAAAAGCAATATTTTATGTACAGCATTTATTTTGTCCGTCATGAGAACAGCAGGGTCGGAAAGCCATCCCAAACTGTCTTGACAATTTATGTACAATTAACCCTTAACATTTATACATCAAGATGGAAAAAAAGAGAGTAATCTACCTCTCGGTAGTATCTTCATCCTCATGAGAGAGCCAACAGTATCTTCAATTTGCCGGCGTAAACTGCCGAGACTTAAAGTTAGCCTTTCCAAGTTCAAAGTCCACTCTTTTATTGATCAGATAAATCGCGAGTAGATTTTCAAGAGTTGAATTTCCTCGGCCAATTTAACCATTTCACGAAATTTTGTTTGTTACGCCCATTGCCTTTTGAATTTATATTTTTTTCAATTTTCAACAGATCGTCATCAAGCACATCGACTTTTTGTAACTCTGATTGTTAAAATGTTCCTTTTATTTCTTCGTTAACTACTCTTAAACCTGGGAGTCCACCTCGTAAAATGCGTTGAGAGATTTAAAAAATTTCTCCAGATGATTTTCATCGTATTCCCTTGTAAAAGGATTTCTCATGTAGGTGATGCGGACTTTGTCTCCAAGTTTAATACGAAATGGTTTTCTTGCTGTTTTTGATTTGACTATTGTCACTGATTTTTTAGACCAATACATTTTTCACCACAAGTTGGTTTCTTTACTTTTTATAACTTTTGTTATAGATGTTGTATCCCTCTTGTTCAACTAATGCCGCTACTTTCTTAGATTTAAACTCTTGTCCTTTATCTGTGCGTATTCGAATTGATACTCTCCCTTCTTGAAAAATGACTTTCAATGAATGCTTTGGCTACAGACTCTTCTTTTTTTTCTTTTAATGGTCGCAACCATAAATATTTTGAAAAGATGTCTATAACCATAAGAGCAAAGTTTGATCCAAGAATTTGCAAGAATTTGGCAAATTTCGTCATATTCATAAAATCTACACCCCACTGATCATCGATGCCTATCGTGATGACTCTGATTTGTTTGAATGATCGTCGTACAGGTCTCTGTAGGCTATATGGTTCTTGTCGTTGCGACCACTTTCGTATCTTATATTTACTGAGTACGAATTTTCCTTCTTGTCGTACAAATCTGTACAACTTATCAGGTCCTGCGAAACTAGCTGGGTGACGTATCGTGATATATTGAACTCAAATATTGCTCCCATCTGGCCATATCTACACACGTTCAGTGAATGTTAAAAAATAGTATGATTCTGAGTTTTATATATCATTGTCTTCCTCGTTCTCCTCCTCGTCTTCCTCGCTGTTATTTTCTTCGTCATCTTCTTTGTCAGCGTATTCCTCGCTTTCTAACAACGACATATATTTCCTAACATATATTTGAATGGCTTTTTTATAGTCCACGCCATCAGTAAATAATCCATCGATTATTGTCATGATCTTTTTATGTAATTTGCCGTTCTTTTACTGTAGAAGATATTGAATAAGACTAGAATATTTGGAAATAATCTCGTCCATATCCTTATCTCTATCTTTGCGATCAGACATGCTCCTAGCATCTTTCATCTAAGCTGTCAGACATATATTGATCGACTTTAGCTTCCCACTTGTCTTCGTTGGACTTTCTAGATATCAAGTTTCAGTTTTTACAGTTTTTATATTGTCATCATTATCTTCTTCGTTTAATTTTCTTTTTAAATCGTTTTCTGGGCACCATCTATTCATATGTCGGGCTCGGTCAGGAAAGCTTTCAAACACTAACCTACAATCGTCACAGGAAGGCATGGTTTTGTGTTTATCTTTTAACGAGATGTTTGTTTGATTCCCTTGTTTATTAAGTCTTCCAAACGAGGTTTGGAGACTTATTGTTTTTGTTGCGTTTCTTCTTCTTCTTCTTGAAGGGTTAGGGTGTGTTTTTCGGAGCTCGCTCAAAGCATTTATTTGTTGGTTATTTTGTATTGTACTTCGTAAATATTTGTATTGTTGTCTTTGGAATAAGAAGTTCTTTCATTTTGTGGGGTTATTTTTGTTTATTATTCTCGGATTGCCAAGATTTTTGGTGGATTGGATTTTTGTTTTTTTTTGTTTGATTTGGTTCAAAGATGGCGTCACCTTCATTTTCAAGTGTCTCTTCTCTGTTGTGATTATAAAATATTAACGAGAGCTATCTCGCTAAGACTTCGTACTGTTCTACCCGATATATTACATATCGATCAAAGTTATTGTGTTCCCGGTCGTCATATCAGTGACAATATTCGTTTTATTTCTGATGTTACTTGTTATGCTAATCAGGAAAATATCCCCCTTGCTATTGTTTCCCTTGACCAAGAGAAGGCTTTTGATCGTGTTCATCATGGTTATTTGATGAAGACATTAGAAGCCTTCGGTTTTGGCGATTATTTTATAACATGTATAAAGACTATTTATACTAATGTACATAGTCTACTTAAAATTAATAACTCGTTATCATCCCCTTTTCAATTTAAAAGATGTATTCGGCAAGGATGTTCCTTGTCTGGTCAATTTTATGCTATCTGTCTTGAACCTCTTCTGCATAAATTAAGGTCAAAAGATGGTCTTTCAGGCCTTGAACTTCCATTATCTGATGGTAAGAAAAGTTGTTTATCTGCATAATTATGCAGATGATTTTGATAGGTTGTCTTTCTGGTTAGATATCTACCAGAAAGATTCTAATTCAAAACTTAATTTACAAAAGTCCAAAGGTTTGTGGGTTGGTAGTTGGAAAAACAGAAATGATTGTCCACTTGGTCTCAAGTGGAATAATAAAGGCCTTAAAGTTTTGGGCACTTTTGTTGGAAACAATAGGAATTTTTATAAACAAAATTGTGAAGGGATGGAGGACGATATTACTATAAAACTTGACAGGTGGAAGCCTTTTGCTCGCGGTTTGTCACTCAGAGGACGAACACTTGTTATTAATTTACTTTCCGCGTCAAAATTGTGGCATCGATTAAATTCTGTAGCCGTACCAGATGAAATTATTAGTGCCATACAAAATAAATTTGTAGATTTTCTATGGCAAGGAAAACATTGGGTTTCCAAAGAAATGTTATATCTTCCTGTATGTACTGGAGGACAGGGTTTGGTTCATATTTTATCTAGAATTCGTGATTTTCGAATTCAGTTTATGTACAGATTTTTGACATTAATGAATGGCGAAGAAGTTCATCCTTGTTACTATTTTTGTAAATATTTTGTATCTATTGTTTCTAATTTGAATTATGATGTTCAATTGTTACTACTTGATGGAGATTTTCAGTATAGTAACATCCCATGCTGTTATCAAGATTTAATAAAAGCCTGGAAATATTTTGAATCATCTAGAATAAAAATAGACGACACGTCAGTTGCAGACATTTTAGAAGAACCTTTGTTCTTTAACCCTTTATTACTTAACTCTAAAACCGATGAAACGTTTTACTTTGAAAATTTTGTAATTGCCGGTATGACTAAAATTAAAGATCTGTTTGATACTAGTTTGAAAAGAAAATTAACTGCAGCAGATCTTGTTGGAATTTTAAGCATTCGTTCTGAACGCTGTATCCAACAACATCTGGATTTATTATGGTGGGCTTTTCCCCCTGGAAAAATATTTTAAAATCAAATGTTGCCTCTAACATCATATACAGTCATGTTTATGAATATCCTCACAGCATGCATGAAGGTGACCTTAACTGGAGAATCCTTCATGGTGCTATTTCAACAAATAAATTTTATTGTAAAGCTGGTTATCAGCTGTCTGACGTTTGTCCTTCTTGTGGTTTGCAAGAAAACTTGTATCACATTTTCGTTTCGTGCCAACGTATACAAGGTTTATTGTGATATGTCCGAAATATGTTGCGTAAATTTAATGATGTTTGTTCAATAGAATCATTTATATTTGGACCTACTTTTTCCTGCACTGACCAAACGCCACCTAAGGACAGTACAAATCGATCTCCTCCAGCTGTCCACTCGCCAACATCGGACAGGAGATCGATTCCAGCTGATCCATCGTCACCTAGGATCAGCTGTCCAGAGGTGCCATCCCCAGCCGACCGAACGTCATCCAGGGTCGGCTGTCCAGAGACTACTAGACTGCCAATGGTTATGGAGGAGGGAACAGTCGTGTTGGGAGAATGTACCAACACGCAACGATGGACCAAGCGGTACAGGACCCCAAGACGACTGTTCCAGTGGATTGCCACCCAGGCGAAGATGGCCACCTATGTGACGTTACAGCACCTGAGGACCGGAGGCGGAACAACCGACCCACTCCAGGAATTCAGGTCGCGCATCCGCGCCCGTTTGGCAATTGAATTTGCATACTATAGGTTTGTAAATAATGTTGATTCGTTTTCAAATTTTTTGTGTTTTAATAATGTATTGTGTTTTATTTCTAATGACAAGCTTTTTGTTAATATTTAATGGTAAGTTATATTAATTGTATTTGTATTGTATTTTAGATTTTTATTTTCTTGTCTTGTTTATATATTGTAAACCGGGATGTGTTAAAGGTTAAAACATAGACTGGCGTGTACCAGTCCATGTTGACTTTGATCATTTGGACAAAGTCATTTATAGGTTTCTTTAATTTTAAAATAAGTAGGTAATAATGGTTTAAGTTAAAACTGGCTTGTATCAGTTTAAACTGACTTTGATCATTTGGACAAAGTCTTTAAAAATTTTGTTTCTTATTTTCATATACTTTTGGGTTTAAAGTTAACTTATTTATATGTATATTAAAAATTGTTAAATGTAGCTTGTCAAAATAATGTATTGTTAGGTTTATATTTTATTATTTTGAATTTTTGATACCTTGTAATACTGTGATTTATTGTTTTAATAATTTAATAATGGGCATTGAAAATTCAATTCTTCTTCTTCTTGAAGGGTTAGGATGTGTTTTTCGGAGCTCCGCTCAAAGCATTTATTTGTTGGTTATTTTGTATTGTACTTCGTAAATATTTGTATTGTTGTCTTTGGAAGAAGTTCTTTCATTTTGTGGGGTTATTTTTGTTTATTTTTCTCGGATTGCCGAGATTTTTGGTGGATTGGATTTTTGTTTTTTGGTTTGATTTGGTTCAAAGATGGCGTCGCCTTCATTTTCAAGTGTTGTGGTTGTACTGGAGACGGATTTGTACTGGAGACGGATTTGTACTGGAGACGGATTTGTACTGGAGACGGATTTGTAAAATCTTCTCAGCTTGTTTCCGAATCCTTGTATTGTATTAACTGTATGTTCAATGATATATCTATTTATACAATAAAATATGTTTAAATTAAGTGTTGTGGTTAATGGTAAAAGTACTCAGTTGTTGTCTGTTGTTGCCTCAGGCAATACTATGTTATGTGAGAAGGACAATAGGGACCTTAATTTAATTAAACGAACAATGCCGTCCAAGGTCGGTCTTAAATCCTTGCCCCAGGCTAATGGTGATAATGTTGTAACGTCTCATTTAAACGGAGAAAGTTCGAGATCGAAAAGTTCAGATTTATCGACTGATAAAAATGTACTGTCTGAAAGAGAAAGTTCAAGATCTGAACAAGACGATGACATGCCTTCGTTCGAGCATAAACCTTTTGGCTTTGTGTCGAGGAAACATGGCGTCAAATTAAGAAACATACTGTCAATTTCTATTGAACAGTATGTTATTGCTGTTGCCACCGTTGTGAAACCAGAGAATATAGTCGCTGCTTCTCGTATGAGATCTGGTGTTGTAATATTCTTGTCTAATCTTGATGATGTTGAACTTTTGTGTTCAAATGGCCTTAGTATCAGGGGTGAACATATTGATGTCCAATGTCTTGTTAGAATTCCCAAAAAAGTAACATTGTCTAATTGCCCTCCTTTTATACCCAATGACTTGCTAGAAGATTAACTTATGCGCTATGGTCGTATAATATTTGATATTAAGCCTATTGCGTTAGGCATCAAACTGCTGGCATTAAAACACGTTAAATCTTTTAGAAGACAAGTATCCATGTTTCCCCACCCCAATGTATTATTACCGGATTATTTTGACATGTACTACCAAAGACAGAGTTATAAAATATTTGTAAACGACGATGTTGTCTGTTTCAAGTACAAAAAACCGGACATATTCAAAGTAGATGCCCAAAAAACCGACCGACAACTGAGAACAAAACTCCAGTTACCAATGCAGATGCCTCGTATATAGCTGAACGTGTGCCCCCATCTGAGACGGAGAAACAGTCGGTTGCCTCGGACTCTGGCGTCTGTGCTTCTGCCTCCAGAACCCCAGCCCATGTTAATAATGTAGAAAAACCTGTGAAGTCTACTATTTCCAATTCCACTGTACATGTTAACCCCTCTGTACAACAGTTAGCTGATTTTTTCATTTTTCTTTTTGAGGATCAAGGTTTTGCACCATCTACTATTAAAGGTTATAGGTCTGCTATTTCCAGAACTATTCACCTTTCTGGAGGTGAGAATTTTGGAGAAAACCAGTTTTTGTCTCTCCTTATTAAAAAGTTTTACTTGGAGCGTCCCAAACAGAGACGTTTGGTTCCTCCTTGGGACTTGGCTGTAGTTTTGAAAGCCTTACAGCTTTCTCCTTTTGAACCTTTGTCCTCTACTAGTTTCCAACATTTATCTTATAAATGTTGTTTTCTTCTGGCCTTAGCTTCTGGACGAAGGAGGAGTGAGATTCATGCTTTTTTAATTTCTGAATCCTGTATGCGATTTACACCAGACAAGACTTCAGTGACACTGTTAACAGATCCTTCTTTCCTAGCCAAGAATCAATTGGCAGACAAAGGCTCTGGGATTATCACCATTCCATCCTTACCTGCAGTGGCCGGTGATAAGACTTTGTGTCCAGTTAGAACTTTGCTGGAATATTTATCTAGGTCTTCTAGCCTGAGAAGACCTAACTCCTCCCGTCTATTTATACCTATTAAAAAGGGAGTGCGGGATATTTCAGCAAAAACCATTTCTACTTGGATTTGTCAAACTGTCCTTATGGCTTACAAATCCTCTCCTCCTAATACTTTATCTAAGCATAATGTTAAGGCACATGAAGTAAGAGCGTTAGCCTCCTCCTGGAATATTTTTAATTCCTCTTCTTTATCTGCGGTTTTGTCAGCTGGTTATTGGAGGTCAGACAGTACCTTCTATAACCACTACTTGCGCTCTATGCCCCATCATTGTGACAACCTCTTTGCTTTGGGACCTTTGGTTACTGCTCAACAGGTGGTGGTTCCCCCCAATTTTGAGGGGGATTCAGCATTACGTTAAATTCAGTTTATATCTAAATTTATGATGGTAACGTATTTATTGTAATAAAAACTCAATTTTTAGAATTAAAATTTGGTTTTGTAAAATAAATACTTACCATCATAAATTGAAGGTCCCTCCCACCTCCCCTTCATCCTCCTCTGGGAACTAGCTGTTTGGTTCACAGAAAATGATGGAGAGTATGGGTGCACATGCGCCAGGTGGGAATGGGGGTTGTCTCAAAGGGTATTTTATTTATAGTACTTCCGGTTCACAAGCTGCGAATAGGGAGAATATCTAAATTTATGATGGTAAGTATTTATTTTACAAAACCAAATTTTAATTCTAAAAATTGAGTTTTTGGAACGTATATCTGCTGCCAAACAATAAATAGAATCGAGGATATCGGGTCTACTCGATTTATCGGTTTCTATTGATTGGATTGAGCTCAGGGAATCTGTTAGTATTACAGCTTTTTCAATTTTTGTATGATTAGTTATGATTATTGACATTGCTTGGTGGATAGCAAGCATTTCGGTTGTATAAACAGAGAGATTGTCGCTACTGCGGAATGATCTGGAATAGTTATATTTAGGGATGAATATACCGTATCCCGTTTTTCCAGACACCGGGTCTTTAGACCCATCCGTATATATTTTGATATGATTTTGGTATTTTTGATCAATATATTCTAATGTCAGATTTTTAATTTTATTAGGATCATCTGTTTTATTGAAAGTTGAAGAAAGATGGCGAGATGTTTTTGCTGATTTTTGGTACCACGGGGGAATCGAGCTGGATTTTTTTTCAAGAATTTCGGTTTCCAATAAATTGTTTTCGGTTAATATTTTTCGTACCCGGTACCCAAATGGGTATTTATTAGGTTCCCATTTATGAGCTTTCACCCTATATTCCTTACAGTCAGTTGTTATTTCGTTTGCTGGGTTTTTAGAATTTTGTTTACAGCGCGACCAGTATTTAAGAGAAAGTTCGTCTCGGCGAATTTGAAGTGGTTTTCTCCGGCTTCTACCAATAGATTTTGCACCGGAGTTGCTTTCAAAGCTCCGAGGGCTATTCGCAGACCTTGATATTGAATCCTATCTAATTTTTCTTTCGCGACGGCACCTGCTGAGTTGTAAACTTGGGACCCGTAGTCAATTACCGATCTAAGTAATGCGCGATATAGCATGAGTAAGGTCTCTGTATTCATGCCATAGTTGTTAGCTTTAATATATCTCATTAGATTTAGAATGGGTTTACACCTATCTTGGATATATTGAATATGTTTGTTCCATGATAGCTTTTTGTCGAAGATAAGGCCTAAGAATTTAATATGGTTTTGGAATTGTATTGGCACGTTGTTGAGTTTTAATTTGATGGGGTTAAATAATTTTTTGTTACCAAAGACTACGCCTATTGTTTTTTTTCCGAAATTTTGAATCCCCATTTTCTAGACCAGTCGGTGATGTTATCAAGGGTCAATTGCATTTTTTTTTAAGTATTGATATTTCATGTCCCCTATACCATATCGCACTGTCATCGGCGAACTGGGACAGTTGACCTTTGTCGTGTATTTGATTACACAGATCGTCTATCATGATATTAAAAAGAGTAGGGCTGATGACGCTGCCCTGGGGGACCCCATTTTGTATGTCAAAAATGTCGGATTTATCATCATTAACCTTAACTTGAATTTTACGATCTTTTAAAAAGTCTTGTATAAAATTAAAAATCCTTCCCTGAATTCCGTAATTTTTTATCTTATGAAGAAGGCCTACCCGCCAAACGAGGTCGAAAGCCTTTTCAATATCTAAGAAAGCTGCAAGTAAAAATTGATTATTAGCTTTAGCTTTTTGAATTTCACTTTCTAGTCTAACGAGGTTATCTATTGTAGACCTCCCTTTCCTAAAACCGCTTTGATTGTTTTTAAGTATATTTTTGCTCTCTAGATGATATACTAGTCTAACGTTTACCATACTTTCCATGAGTTTGCAGAAACTTGATGTTAGAGATATCGGCCTGTATGATTTAGGATCAGATTTATCTTTGTTTAGTGAAGCTATATTTTTATATAGCGGATTTGGCCGAGGGGTCTAGACCGCTGGACATAGTGCAGGCGAATTGGTGCCACAGTGTCACAACGGTGTGAGTTCGAATCCCGCTGAGAGAAAGCAAAAATTTGACAGTGTTAAAAATCTAATTCAAACAGTATTGGGCTTAATTTGTAGACGTATATATAAATATTTGATATTAACCCTGTATTTCTGATGTTTCAGAAATCCGCTGGATAGATATATTATATGGTTGTCACAATACTTCGACGTTTGTATATATATATATATATATATATATAAACGTCTAAGTATTCGAACTCACACCGTTGTGACACTGTGGCACCAATTCGCCTGCACTATGTCCAGCGGTCTAGACCCCTCGGCCAAATCCGCTATATAAAAATATAGCTTCATTAACCGGGGTGAATCTTAGACATAGACATAGTACATGTGTACTAGCGTGTGACGATGGAATTTTCGTAACCAATACGTATTAATCTGACAGTAATCTAATTCAGCATTTTTGTATATATTATATAGGATGACAAAGTTACTTGTCATGCAGTCACAGTAAGTAAATTATATACAAACGTCTAAGTATTGTGACAACCATATAATATATCTATCCAGCGGATTTCTGAAACATCAGAAATACAGGGTTAATATCAAATATTTCTATATACGTCTACAAATTAAGCCCAACACTGTTTGAATTAGATTTTTAACACTGTCAAATTTTTGCTTTCCCTCAGCGGGATTCGAACTCACACCGTTGTGACACTGTGGCACCAATTCGCCTGCACTATGTCCAGCGGTCTAGACCCCTCGGCAAAATCCGCTATATAAAAATATAGCTTCATTAACCGGAGTGAATCTTAGACATAGACATAGTACATGTGTACTAGCGTGTGACGATGGAATTTTCGTAACCAGTACGTATTAATCTGACAGTAATCCCGCTGAGGGAAAGCAAAAATTTTACAGTGTTAAAAATCTAATTCAAACAGTGTTGGGCTTAATTTGTAGACGTATATATAAATATTTGATATTAACCCTGTATTTCGGATGTTTCAGAAATCCGCTGGATAGATATATTATATGGTTGTCACAATACTTAGACGTTTGTATATAATTTACTTACTGTGACTGCATGACAAGTAACTTTGTAATCCTATATAATATATACAAAAATGCTGAATTAGATTACTGTCAGATTAATACCTATTGGTTACGAAAATTCCATCGTCACACGCTAGTACACATGTACTATGTCTATGTCTAAGATTCACCCCGGTTAATGAAGCTATATTTTTATATAGCGGATTTGGCCGAGGGGTCTAGACCGCTGGACATAGTGCAGGCGAATTGGTGCCACAGTGTCACAACGGTGTGAGTTCGAATCCCGCTGAGGGAAAGCAAAAATTTGACAGTGTTAAAAATCTAATTCAAACAGTGTTGGGCTTAATTTGTAGACGTATATATATATATATAATTTATTTTCGACTGTAATAATATTTCCCACGCTAACTGTTTTCTACATATGTTAAATTGCTAGAAACAAAACTATTTAGGTACGGATCCGTTCGGTTAAATAAATAAACAGAAGTAAATAGATAAATATAAATATAAATTAAAAAAAAAATCCCAATATACATATATATCTTATTTAAACATGGAAAACACACCAAACCTAAGAAATAAAAAAAGAGTTAGGGACAGTCCTGACTCACCAAAGATCCAACCTAGTAAAGTTACTAGGGGGGACAAAATTAAGAAAGATCTGGGAAATGATACTACCCACCAGATGAAACGCTTGTTGTAACAAGCAAAATCAACAATTTCTGACGGCCACCATGATGACCATACAGTGGCTTATTTTGGCAAGTTTAGGTCAACCTAACAGTGACCAAATTAAAATAAAACAAATCTTTAAAACCAAAACCGTGCTGGTATGGGTGAAAATTGCCAGCTTAAGATCAAAACTACTCGATGTGACCAAACTTAAAAACATCCCCATCAAAGTAGAAAGATTCGACTCAGAATTCAAAACTAAAATCCAAGAAAAACGCGAAAACCAGACAATAAATAAACCAAAGGTCCCAGCTACAATCTTTAAAGTTATCAAGGATTATATTAAACCGACTGTTTTACCACTCAAAGATCAGGAAACCATGATTTAAAATCAAATGAAAATTGACGTTAAACTTAAAGAAATCGAAAAGGCAAACTTTTTATTGGCCACGATAAACTTTGATAACAAAGAACTAACCAGCTTGCAATTGGTCACAAACGAATTTTAAACAGATATATCATGTCTGAGAGGGTATTTGTGAAAAATACCAGTCGAGAGATGAAATATTTCCCGAGCCTCCCAGACATGATTTATCTGTTTAATTACACCGAATATCATGATTTCAAAGAGCGGTGAATACTATACCACTTGCGTGCTGTTTGTTGACTCTGTACTATCGGAACGTTTCTGGTTTTCAAAATCGATTACTCATGTTACGTTTACTTTGAGGTAAAAGTCAAAACTTCCGAATGAATATTTCCAGCATAATAATATGCGAGGGTTATTTTTAAGCAAATACCACGGCACAGAGGGTAATTTTTGCTGAATACCCCGGTGATGACGAAATCGATGCAAAATGAGGAAATTTGCGAAAAATACACTGTCTATTGCCCAATCAAAAGCCAGCATTTTTATATGAGGTGTAATTAAAATATAAATTAGATAACTATATCCCAAAACCAAAGTTCTGTACCAAATGTTCTAAATTCGGACATTTCACAAAAGCATGCACAAGCGTTACACCAAATTGCGCAAAATGCTCTGGGAAACATGACACTAAAACATGTAAAAGCAAAACTAATAAATGCGTAAATTGTCAGGGAGACCACATTTATAACTCTATTATTTGCCCGGTTTATAAATTCCACAATCAGGTAAATAAATTAATATCATCGGAAAACATTGACTTTAAAATAGCCGTTCAAAAAGTTAAAGATCTCGAAAAAAAACTCAAAACCCCAAAATAAAACAGAAAGCATCAATAAAGGAAATAAAAAAATGTCATACAGCCAAGCTGTAATAAACCAAGCCATAAATGTGTCGGAGGTAATTGGCAGCCAGACAACCGCGGAAACTCTTGCTGATAAATTAGACAAAACACCTGTGACAACAAGAAGCCATAAAACCCTGACTAAAACGAATCTCAATAAAACTCAGTTTCAAAATTTGAGTAGTTTACAACCGAAAAATAATAATAAAGATCCCTTTGAACATTCCGCACAAGTTGCGTTGGGGTGTTCCCGGAATGCCAACATTTTTAAAATCACATAATTAAGTTTTGTTGTTTTAGTGGTTATATAGGGGTACAACAAGGGGTGTAGATATAATCATAGGTAAAATAACCCTTTTATACAGAAAAGGGTGAATTTAAAAATTATTGTAAAATTGCATGTATTTAGAACTTATTATTATTATGTTATTTAGGTAAGAAATGAATAATAAATAAATTAATATTTTAAGCATCACACTTAATTTTTTGTAAAAATGTGAAAATTAACAAATGGATGCATAATATTATGTATTAATTACTATAATTATAAGTATAGTAAGTATGTTTACCAATCTGCTTAATTCATGAATACTAAACTGTGACTACTGCTTACCCTTCATGAACTGTCATTTCGAAATATGAGTTCTCCAAGCCGTAACTTAACAAGCTTTGGGTTATTGGTATAAATACTTCCACTGAATACTTTTAGCACCATTCAAAGTAAATCATGGTTATGGCACAGTTAATTTCAAGTAACATACCCAACAGATTAGGAGGCAACGATTTAGCCTTCAATGGTTATCTTTTCCGGGTAAAAACATCCCGTGGTGAAAGAACTTACTAAAAATGAAATATACAAGCATACCCATCCAGTAACAACACCAAGAACGACACTCCATGAAGAACTAAGACCAATACCATCTGTCTACCAAGACGTTTAGTCAAAGCATGACATGTTGGCTTAATGACCCAGACTACAACCGGAGACCGATTCCTACTATTCGACTACAGCACACAAAGACAACGCATCCTTGCCTGCGCATCGACAGAAAACCTGACTCATTTTTCTTCTTCAGACTGCATCTTCTGTGATGGGACCTTATACACATGCCCATTACTTTTCAACCTGAACCTGATATACAGCATCCACATCCAGCTTGAAGGTATTATGTTTCCAGTTGTATATGCTATCGGAAGAGCGAACAAACGTACGGAAGATTTTTCCGCCTATTGCAAACAGCAATGACTCATGGACTATGTGGATGCCGTGTCACAGCTTCTCCATCTGCGATAAAAACTTAATAGACTTTACTTGTGCTGAATTATTTGTATTTGTACTAATTTTAATGAGAAATATAGTGTTCCTTATTATTAACTGTTTGTTTTATTTTGCTATAAATGAATGTATTTATAATAATGAAATAAAATGATAAAAAAGTATTCAAAAAATATTCTTTGAAAATATACAAATATCTATTTATTATCTATAGTATTTTTATACCTTATATATCTTAAGATCTGTTTTAAACATTTATAATTTTGTTTAAGTATTTATTGACTGAAGGCAGAACTTTCAAATTCACAATGCAATTATACAAATACTATCAATAATATAATGGTACCAATATAATTTATTACCACAGTGCAATATTACACAATTTTACCTTCACAGTTAATTAATACCCTGTATGGGGGACCCTTTAATCCTCACTAATGAGAGCCTACAATGTTCTCTGATCTTTCAAAATTCCGGCACACAGCCGTTGCGTTTGGAGGAGTCATGATTTCCATAATAGATTTTATCATGCAGGCGATAGAAAATAAAGAAAAACCAGAAAAACAAAAATTAGCCCAAACCGTTACTAAACTTATAAATAGACACATCGGTATCGACATAAACGCCGACAGAATTCAAGCAAGCCACGATTTTGCGGCATTAAAAAGAACTAGGAAAAATTCTGTGTAAATTGCTCTTCCACAAACTGTTTTTAATGAGGTTAAATAACGCTCAGTAAACCACAATGGAAGGGCTTACAATCTTACAATGGAACGCGAGATCGCTATACTCAAACGGAACCTAGATAACCATCCCAAACCAGATGTTATCTGTATACAAGAAACTTTTTTCTATGATAAAACTAAACGGGTACCACCCACCCATTTTAAAAGTTCGAAAATCGGTGACTAAAAAAGATAAAAAGAAACCCGTTAAAGGGGTGGCGTATCAATATACATTGTTAGCAGCCACTCTTTAACAGAAATTAACTTTGATTCCGACATTATTGAAACAGTGGGTGTTACTATTAACTTTCAAAATAAAAATATAACCATTGTAAATTCATATAGGCCCCCAAACAATAAAGTTCAAGCACAAGATTATAAAATTATAACGAATAAACTAACCGACAACTCGGTATTACTTGGCGATCTAAATAGTAAATCCCCATTATGGGGCTCCCCCGCGTCCGACTTTAATAGTAAAATTTTGGAAAATGTTATAGAAGAAAAAACTTAATTATCCTAAATGATGGAACGGGTACACATAGAACTAACAAAGGTAACCACTCCCACGTCGATCTGACAATAGTAACACCCAGCCTAGCCAATAACAGCTCTTGGGAAGTTTTAAATCACCCACTCGGTTCAGACCACTTCCCCATCCTAACAACACTAAATGCTAAACCCATAAAAACCAAAGTTATAACTCCACAAAGATGGATCTTCGAAAAAGCAGATTGGCTAAAATACAAAACCCTATGCGATAACATAGACAAAACAGACGTCGAAAACGACGATATTAATATTTTCAACCAAAATCTATGTGAAATCATAACTAAAATAGCAGAAGTAACTATTCCCAAAACGTCGGGAAAAATACACGAACGTAAAAATTGCCCCTGGTGGAACGAAGAATGCATGCGATCCAAACGAATAAAACGACAAACCCAACAAAAATTTGATAGATCAAAAAATCCGTCAGACTTAGAAGCCCATAAAGCCGCCGTCAAAGCATTAAAAACCACCACCGACAAAGCTCGGAAGGAATACTGGCAAAAAATCTGCTCAACTTTAAATCATAGGTCGAATTTAAAAACAGTTTGGAATACAATAAGAGGCATGAAAGGTGTCAAATTTTCTAACATCCCAACACTAGGAAAAGATAACCCATCCGTCAATAACAAAGATAAAGCTAACTTGTTAGGACAAACATTTAACGATGCCAATAATGACACAAATTTAGACCCCATTTTCAAAACTCACAAAGATGCATTCGAACTCGCGAACAGCGATATCATGGACAAACAAATTGACAATGATCAAAACAATAAGGAAATAAATAAACCTTTTACTATGGAAGAGTTTATTAAAGTTTTACAAGTTTAGCTTTTCTAAAAAGCTAACCGTCTCTTAGCTGCATTACAATTTTATGTTTTTATCTGTTTTTTTGTAATTTATATGTAAGGTATGTAAACAATGTATGGTCACACACTCGAATTTCGTCCATACTCGAAATTCGGCGATTTTCTTTCATTCAGCAATGTAAACAATGAACCTAAGGCTAAATTACTTTCAAAATCTCGTGCAATTATTGCTCTAACCAAATGACTTCTAAATAATAAAATATAGTGCGTTTCAACGAAAGTAATGTCCGTGAAACCGGCACACTTTCATCGCCGAAATTCGGGTGTACTAGTATACATGTACCTTGTAAGGACATTGTTTACGCTAACCTATTATCCAACGGTGCTTGAGAGATTTAAATGCCTGTCGTCACTTCACACGTGCTTTTTATAAAATAATTAAACAAAAGTTGACTCCCTAAATGTTCAAAATTAGCGGTAAAAATATGTTTTGTTAAATTTGCATCAATATCAGAACGAAAATAAAGATACAGAACATATATTTTTTTCCTAACCCAAACAGCTTTAAAAAGTAGGGAGATTTTGGTACAATGTTTACCTTTTAATTGTTCACTGACCAATGCATTGAATGAAATAGAAGTCAATATGTGGAACGTAACATTACTACAATAAAATACTGATCAACGAAAATAAGATATAGAACATATAATTTTTTCCAAAACAGCTTTATAAAGTAGTGAGATTTTGGTACAATGTTTACCTTATAATTGATCACTGACCAATGCATTGAATGAAATAGAAGTCAATATGTGGAACGTTACTTTACTACACTAAAATACTGATTACAACCCCGATTCGACCTAAGAATATATCGAAATTTCAGTACACATACTAGTGCGATCCTGACGTAAACCAATGAAATGAGAAAAATATTTATAGATTTAGTTAACCACCCAATCAAGTAACAGAGAGTCATTTACTCCGAAGACTGATCGTCATTTGACTATGTATACCGTCTCCCATGGGAGACGGACGGTAAAAAGGTAAAAAAAGCACAGCACCGGGCGACGATAAAATTTCATATGAAATGTTCAAACATATGCCCGAAAACACGCTTAAAATAGTTTTAAATCTGATCAATTCCGTCTGGGAAAAAGGCATATTACCACAAAGGTGTAAACACGCCAATATTATCCCAATTCCTAAACAAACAAAGATAAATCTGATCCTAAATCATACAGGCCGATATCTTTAACATCAAGTTTCTGCAAACTCATGGAACGTATGGTAAACGTTAGACTAGTATGTCATCTAGAGAGCAAAATTACTTAAAAACAATCAAAGAGGTTTTAGGAAAGGGAGGTCTTCAATAGATCACCTCGTTAGACTAGAAAGTGAAATCCAAAAAGCTAAAGCTAATAATCAATTTTTACTTACTGTTTTCTTAGATATTGAAAAGGCTTTCGACCTCGTTTGGCGGGTAGGCCTTCTTCATAAGATAAAAAATTACGGAATTCAGAGAAGGATTTTCAATTTTATACAAGACTTTTTAAAAGATCGTAAAATTCAAGTTAAGGCTAATGATGATAAATCCGACATATTTGACATACAAAATGGGGTCCCCCAGGGCAGCGTCATCAGCCCTACTCTTTTTAATATCATGATAGACGATCTGTGTAATCAAATACACGACAAAGGTCAACTGTCCCAGTTCGCCGATGACAGTGCGATATGGTATAGGGGACATGAAATATCAATACTTAAAAAAAAATGCAATGGACCCTTGATAACATTACCGACTGGTCTAGAAAATGGGGATTCAAAATTTCGGAAACAAAAACAATAGGCGTAGTCTTTGGTAACAAAAAATTATTTAACCCCATCAAATTAAAACTCAACAACGTGCCAATACAATTCCAAAATCATATTTAATTCTTAGTCCTTATCTTCGACAAAAAGCTATCATGGAACAAACATATTCAATATATCCAAGATAGGTGTAAACCCATTCTAAATCTAATGAGATATATTAAGCTAACAACTATGGCATGAATACAGAGACCTTACTCATGCTATATCGCTCATTACTTAGATCGGTAATTGACTACGGGTCCCAAGTTTACAACTCAGCAGGTGCCATCGCGAAAGAAAAATTAGATAGGATTCAATAACAAGGCCTGCGAATAGCACTCGGGGCTTTAAATGCAACTCCGGTGCAAAATCTATTGGTAGAAGCCGGAGAAAAACCACTTCAAATTCGCCGAGACGAACTTTCTCTTAAATACTGGTCGCACTGTAAACAAAATTCTAAAAACCCAGCAAACGAAATAACAACTGACTGTAAAGAATATAGGGTGAAAGCTCATAAATGGGAACCTAATAAATACCCATTTAGGTATCGGGTATGAAAAATATTAACCGAAAACAATTTATTGGAAACCGAAATTCTTGAAAAAAATCCAGTTCGATTCCCCCGTGGGACCAAAAATCAGCAAAAACATCTCGCCATCTTTCTTCAACTTTCAATAAAACAGACGATCCTAATAAAATTTAAAATCTGACATTAGAATACATTGATCAAAAATACCAAAATCATATCAAAATATATACGGATGGGTCTAAAGACCCGGTGTCTGGAAAAACGGGATACGGTATATTTATCCCTAAATATAACTATTCCAGATCATTCCGCAGTAGCGACAATCTCTCTGTTTATACAACCGAAATGCTTGCTATCCACCAAGCAATGTCAATAATCATAACTTATCATACAAAAATTGAAAAAGCTGTAATACTAACAGATTCCCTGAGCTCAATCCAATCAATAGAAACCGATAAACCGAGTAGACCCGATATCCTCGATTTTATTTATTGTTTGGCAGCAGGTATACGTTCCAAAAATATAGATTTAACAATTGAATGGATTCCCGCGCACGTAGGTTTAATCGGTAATGAAAACCCCAGACCGATTAGCCAAAGCAGCCCTACAAAAAGATGAAATTGACTTTAAATTACCGATGAGTTCTAAATGGCAAAATATTTGGAACGAACACACCGGTTCATGGTATCATAATTTAAACTCAACAATAGGACAAAAACCGTTTTTCCTTCAAGGAAGCCGCTTTCATTGCAAATCTATCACAACATTAAGAAAAACACTTTTGGCAGGTCAAATAGTCAGTGTGTAAGAAATGTATCTCCGCTTTGCCAACACTGCAATGTTCCGGAAGATATAACTCAGACATGTTGATTAACTGTGACAAACATCATCAAACAGCTAGGCAAAAACTTAAAGAAGAACATAGATCAGTTAGATATCCAACAACTACTAGCACCCCCTTTAAACATTAGAGAATCTGTATATAAACAGTTGGTTAATTTCATCACGGAAATAGATTACCATAAACTAATCTAAAAATACTCAATTCAGCACCGCGACGGTTTTGACGAATCACATTATTTCTTTTATACTACACTTTGGATACACCATATATAAACTAAACAGATGTCCTCTGCGACGGCCGCGCCTAACAAACATTGACTTCAAAAGAGAAGTTAGCCAAGAGCTTCGTCTCGGGCACCTACTTGAGAAAATGTGTTTAAATAAAGTACCCCAATCTACTAAACCTATTCCTCGGTAAAGTAGGCCAAGAGCTTCGTCTCGGGCACATACTTAGGAAAACGCGCAAGATTCAAATACCCCTCTCTAATTTAAACTATTCCAAAGTAAGGTAAGCCAAGAGCTTCGTCTCGGGCACCTTATAAGGAGAACGCGTAATATTCAACTACCCCCTTTCCACTAAACTATGTGACTAACACAATCCTCAGTAAGGTAAGCCAAGAGCTCGTCTCGGGCGCCTAATGAGGAACACGCGTAATACTCTAACACCCCCTAGTAAACTAACATAACTAATACTCCCCAGTAAGGTAAGCCAAGAGCTCGTCTCGGGCGCCTACTGAGGAACACGCGTATTATCTTAACTACCTCTAGTAAACTAACATAACTAATACTCCCCAGTAAGGTAAGCCAAGAGCTCGTCTCGGGCGCCTACTGAGGAACACGCGTATTATTATAAGACACTTTAGTAAACAAAGATAACTAATATATTCTACACCAAGTGAAGCCAAGAGCTCGTCTCGGGTGCCTACTTATTCTTATAAATGGTACAAAGACAAGCTTATGTATGTATATATGTATATATGTAAATAAAAAAAATTAATTAATTAATTAATTAATTAATAAAAAATAATAATAATAAGATAAATAAATAAATAAATAAATAAATAAAATTAATCATGATAAAAACTAAAAAAATAAATATATATATATATATGTAATGAAAAATAAAAACAAAAAATTACATAAACAACTTAAGTAATTTAAATGTAACAATAATAATAGAAAAAGGAAGATAAATAATAGAAGTTATCAAACAAAAATTAGGCTCCGTACAAGGTAAAATAAATACCAGTAAGGACACCTTTACCTTCAAAGTGAATTATATTAAATGATCATGAATTTTGTCCAAAACTCAAATTATTAAATTCTATAATAGCCACATTATTAAACCCCCCAAAACCATGTCCGTAAGGACCGTCCGACCAAGGGCATTAAGTTATCGGTGTAGGACGTAAAACACTCCCCAAGTCAAGTCAAGTCAACATGTCCACATGAGTCCACGAAAGCCTGACAAACTTAGCTAGGAAATTCCTGGGCTAGAAGTCATTAATTTGATTGGCTACATCAAGCAGCGAGTTAACGAGAATATGTTTTTGGCAATCAAATAACCAATGCTCCTAAATACATAAAATGTCAAATTTACTACACAGTTCCCCTAAAAAGTTAAAATTGCCTTTGCCCTCAATATTACAGGTGACCAGGTCTGAGAGTCTTTTTTGTGCCACTAACCTAGATTTGGTGGCCTCTGAAGGCTTGGATTTCCTAAAAAATGCTACATGGTACATGTGCCTCTGGCTAGGTTGCGTTCCAAACTACTGCACGCAACAAAGCTAGGGCCGTACGATGTAACGGCTTCATTATACGACCCCAACTTTAAAAGTAAAGTTAGTCACCAAAAGATCAATAAAAAAAGTCAGGACAGCCCTAAATACATATTTAAGACAATATGGCGATACATACAAACGGATGTATTATCCCTTAAAGAACAGGAACAAATGATTAAACAGCATAACAAAATCGACGTCTCCCTAAAAGAGGTCCAAAAACCTGGCTTTTTAATTGTGAGACTAGATTCCCAATTAAAAGATGTAAAAGAGCTAATATTGGATCATACTTTAAATTATAAATTGGCAGAATATAAACCTAATCCAAAGTTCTGCACGGTCTGTGCCAAATTAGGACACTATGCCAAAACTTGCAAAAACCAAAAGCAAACTTGTATTAAATGCTCAGAGCAACATGATACCAAAATGTGTAAATCACAAATTATTAAATGCAATAACTGCAAGGGTAACCATCAGGCTAACGATAAAAAATGCCCCCAATATATATATATCAAAAAACTGTTTTAGAAAATATGTACGCAAAATTTATGACATTTGACGAAGCCAAGCAAATGGCTACACAAAACAACAAAGCTCCAACTTGTCCAAATTCAAATCCAGTAAAGACAAATAAAACTGTCAAATGCTCGGATAAGCAGGAAACACCTGTCAACTTAATAAACAATAAAAACGCGGTCAACTTAATTAAAGATAAAACACCGGTCAATATTGCTGAAAAAACATCCGTGACAATTAACAACAGTCCAGATGACACCCTATCATACGCCGACATGCTAAAAACCCCGCCGCGATTGGTAATTGACGAATCCTCACCCAGGAGGAAACTCATCACAAAAACAATTCACCTATAAAACAAACTCCTAAAATTCCTATACAAGATAAAATCACTAGAGTAGAAAATAAAACAAAAAATTCGATACAATTTGTAAAGGCCATCCTGGACCTATCCCAGCACGGCCATAAAGGTAAATCCATAAAGAAAAATAAAGAAAAAATCTTAGAACAACTATTAGGATTCCTTAACGGACAACTAAACCTTAATCTCCAAGCATCGGAATTTAATTAAGTAGCCACAGCCATAAAGTTATAAAAAAACACCCAGTAATAATTATATATAATGGGTCTATACATCCTACAATGGAATGCTTTACGATAACGCGAATTCCTTAAAAATTTCTTAGACGAAAATGAAAATCCCGATGTTATATGTATTCAGGAAACCCACTTTCAAGGTAACCGATACATAAAACTTAATGGATATCAACCACCTGTAATTAAAAATAGAAACGGAATAAAAAACAATAAAGGTAAAATAAAAAGTAAGGGAGGTGGCGTAGCCGTCTATGTTTCAAACTCATTAACATACACAGAAATCGCCTTCCAAGCCGAAAACATGGAAATAACAGGTGTTACCATAAATTGTCAAAACGATAAAATTAATATTGTCAATATGTATAGACCCCCTGACCAAACAATAAACTTTCAAGATTACTCTAAACTTTTTAATAATATAAATCAAAATTTAGTCCTACTAGGCGACTATAATGCAAGGTCTTCATTATGGGGGTCTATTAAAACTGATAAAAATGGACAAGTCTTAGAGGACCTAATACAACATATGGACCTCATAGTACTAAATGACGGGTCAGGCACCCGTCTAGATAACAACGGTAACACCTTCGAAATCGACCTAACATTTGTTTCCCCTTCACTAACTAAAGATAGTCAATGGGCAATTCTGGAAGATCCACTCGGTTCTGACCATTTTCCAATTCTAACTGTATTAAAATCAAAACCAATTAAAAATGAAGTATGTACTGCCCAAAGGTGCATATATGATAAAGCCAACTGGCACCTTTTCTCCAAAATATGCCAGAACATAAAGATTGAAGACATAAAACACCAAGATATTAATATTTATAACACCAACATATGCCAACAAATTACATCCATCGCAGATGCTGCCATACCAAAAACAAAAGGCAAAGTCCATATAAGGAAAAATTGTCCTTGGTGGAATACGCAATGCACGGAAGCTAAAAACGTTAAAAGGAATAAATTACGCAGATTCGATAAAACAAAAAATAGCCAAGATCTAGATGAATATAAACAAGCTTTAAAAACTTTCAAAAATATTACAGACAAAGCGCGAAAAGAATATTTTCAAGACTTTTGTTCAAATTTAAATCACAGGTCAAATGTTAAGAAGGTTTGGCAAACAATCAAAAATATGAAAGGAACTAAGGTCTCTAGTCTACCTACGCTTGTCCAAAACCAAAAGCAAGCGGTAACTAATAAACAGAAAGCTAACTTGTTGGCAATGTCCTTCGCGGAAGATAGTAGCGACCAAAATCTAGAACCCGAATTTAAATTGCATAAGGAAAAATTTGAAAAGGAAAACCCAATAGAAAAAGATCTAAACCTAGGCGCGACGAATTCTCATTAAAATATTACGCTAGATGCTCGCAAAATCCAAAAAATCCAGCAAAAGAAACCCTCGAGGATTGTGTCGAATATAGAGCAAAATCACAAAAATGGAAAAATGACACAATCCCTTTTGCCTACAGAGTAAGGAAAGAATTAAAACTAAATAAATTAGATAAAATTCAAATAGTAAAACACAATCCTCCGACTCTTCCACCATGGATTGTAAAATTGTAAAAACCGCAAATACATCGTGTGAATTAAAAAATAAAATAGATAAAAGAGACGACCCTAATATAATAAAAACAATAACCCTAGAACACATAGATAGTAAATATAAAAACTTTGAAAAAATTTATACCGATGGTTCAAAGGACCCAATCACCGGTAAAACCGCTTGCGCATTTGCCATGCCAAGGGCAAAATGTGTATTCCACGAACGCTGCACCGATAATATCTCGGTATACACCACAGAAATGATAGCAATTCTAAAAGCATTAGAATGGATAGTGGACTCTGACTATCCATATCAAAAGGTAGTTATACTTACAGATTCACTGAGTGCCATCCAATCAATTGATAACAACCAATCGAGTAGACCGGATATTTTAGAGGCTATTCAAATGCTAGCATTTAAAATAAGAAATAAACAAATCGAATTAATAATAGAATGGATACCAGCCCACGTAGGTATCTTAGGAAACGAACTCTCAGATAAACTTGCAAAAGCAGCTTTAAAACAAGAAAACATAAATATAAACATAGCCTATAGTACATCTGAATTCGACGCGATCGTCAAAAATATATTTAAAAAGAAATGGCAAGATATTTGGGACACACATCGAAATTCATGGTACTACTGGCTTAATCCATCAGTTAATTCAAAGCCATTTTTCTAGGAAATCGAAACCATGCAAAAACTTTAACTTGACTCAGACTTGGCACCACCCTTCTACCGGGTCAAATGGGGCAACACATCAAAAATATATCGCCGCTCTGCAGTGTATGCAACACCAAAGAAGACATCGAACATGTCATTCTGCACTGTGTAGCCCACAACAACGCGAGAATAAAACTTAACACAGCGCTCACTAAATTTAACATCAATGCCATTGATATCAAAATCTTGTTAGACCCTCCTAAAGAATTTAAAAACCAAATATATAAAGAACTCGTCGATTTTATTACGGAAATTGACTATCACAAATGTATATAACTGTCTCTTTCGTTTCTTGTATACACCACTTACCTAGGTGTCTTTTGCGACGGTCGCGCCCTACAACAATCTTATAAATAAAAGTAAAATCCTCGGTACAGTAAGCCAAGAGCTTCGTCTCGGGAACACGAGGGACATAGGAAATTCCAAAATAACCAACCCCTATAACTTATTAACAAACCTACTCCTCAGTAAGGTAAGCCAAGAGCGTCGTCTCGGGCACCATATGAGGAAAACGCGTAATAACGGCAATAATAATCATGAAAAAGTTAAAATTACATCTAAGTAGGATATGCCAAGAGCATCGTCTCGGACAGGGCCTACTTCCGATTACAAATTAAAGTCAAATCTTCGGTAGAGTAAGCCAAGAGCTTCGTCTCGGGCTGTTACTGAGGGACATAATAATTCATAAAAACCCAATCACTATAACATGTAACAACCCTACTCCTCAATAAGGTAAGCCGAGCTCGTCTCGGGCACCTTATGAGGAACACGCGTAATAACGGCAACTATATAATAACGAAAATGTTAAAAATACACCTAAGTAAGGTACGCCAAGAGCATCGTCTCGGGCAGGTGCCTAGATCCGACTACAAATTAAAATCAAATCCTCGGTAGAGTAAGCCAAGAGCTTTGTCTAGGGTAGCTACTGAAGGACATAGGAAATTCATAAATACCCAATCCCTATCACATATAACAAACCTACTCCTCAGTAAGGTAAGCCAAGAGCTTCGTCTCGGGCACCATATGAGGAACACGCGCAATAACGGCAAAAATAAATATTAAAAAAAAAATTATTAAACCGAAGGAGGGTATGCCAAGAGCATCGTCTCGGGCGGTTCCCTACTTCGGAATACAAATAAAAGTCATTGGTGTAGTAAGCCAAGAGCCTCGTCTCGGGCACCTATACTGATGAATACGCATAATAACGACAATAATAATAATAATAATAATAATAATAATAATAACAATAAGGCATGCCAAGAGATACGTCTCGGGCGGGTACCTACTTCTGAACAATAAACCCTGTACATAATGTTTATAGCAATCTTGTATATATTTAAAAACAAAAACAAAAACAAAACAAAAAAAAACAAAAAAAACAAAAAAAATTAAATAGAATACTTTAATGGATTTCTTAAAAATAAAAAAAACATCAGAACATGTATATCATTCTTATCTTATAATTTACAAAAATATTGTACATAAAAAAAACCCTAGTTAGTGAAAACTAACAACAAATATAATACAATTCCACATTGAAATGTATATAACTGAGTTACTTTATTATTTTCAAATTCAAATTAATCATGAAAGGCCATAGTAATGTATATATCATGTGACGTAAAACTGGTGCCTCGTATACAGTATTCCATCAACTGGCACGTAAAAGATCCCATTGGCAGTATTCGATAAGAGTAGGCGCACGCATAGTTAAAAAAAAATTTATATAAAAGCCATTAGGCAAGAAGTCCGTGCGAGACCGTTTTACGGTAGTCAAGGACGTAAAAAAAACCCATAAGTAAGTGTTGCATAGACCATGTGAAAATCAGTTTATATTGTACAGTAGTGTTAAAAGTTTGTTATTACCAACGTTATTTATTTGCATTACGTTTTCTTCCCACTTAAGAATAAGTAAGAATGACAACCACAGGCACTTGGAGTCAGGATATTTTTTTAAAGGAATAAAAGCCAATAAATTAGTTTACAGTATGCGTTCACTCTTTTGGTAACTAGTCTGACATGTCTCATTGTGAAATATTGACCTCAGAAAAATAATATTTTTTTTTCTTTATTATATAACAACAAGGCATGAATCTTATCCAAGTTCTAAAAATAGCTCAAGTTTTATTTACTGGATTCCCAAGTTTTATTTAAAAAGCATACCGTTCCGAGTGTCCAGTCAGGAATGAGCTATGTTCGTTTAATATTCTCTTGATAACTATCACTTAACTTCGCATTGTTACATCGTATTTCATTAAAATTTTGTGTTTTCTTATATCCAAGCGAACAACAATTTTTATGGGGAATGTTTCCTTTTTGCTGTTCAGTCAAATACATCAGAGACCACACACATACACACGCGCACGCACGCATGCACACACACACACACACCCTCTTTCACGCACACACACACACACACACACTCACACACACATTCATATATATATATATATATATATATATATATATATATATATATATATATATATATATATATATGTGATTTTGAAATTTCAATGTCAAATGAACCTTTTCATATGCATGCGTCTTTATAGCTTTTTATTTTAAGAGTGCAAAATGAGTAAAACTAGCTGAAAAGTATGCCCCCCCCCCCCGCAGCTGCGAATTAAATGTTGATAAATTATCGGGAATGTTTTTTGGAAAGTAAAGTGTGTTCTACATAAATGATTCGGGGCCCGCCTGACCAGCGAAATGACGGGTGTGTTGCAACAGGCAGAAATAATAAGAAATTTTCATGAAAATCAAAATCTTTTGGTCCTATGCACTATCATTATGTGTTCAAACATCTTACTTAATATGAATGCTGTAGCTTCAAGGATAAGAGGGCGGACAGGGTAGTGGGAGACAGGAAGAGAGAGGGGGAAAGGAGCAGTAGTGAGAGAGAAAGGAGAAGAGGGGAGGGAGAAAGGAGCAGTAGAAAGGATGGAGCTGAAGGGAGGGAGAAATGAGAAGGTCCACCCCCTCAAATATGAAGGAGAAAATAGCCGGACAAAACATGTAAACTATCTGAGTTCACTGGTCTGCAATCTAAGACCAATTATCTGTAGTTTCAAGAATATTTCACAACAATTAAAATCATTTGGCTCTGCATACCTCCATTAGATGTTTATAAGTATAAAGATAGCCAGACGAAACATGCACCTCTCTATGGCATGCAACCTTTAAAGTCCAATTATCTCTGATTTAATTAAAATTAAACGAAAATCACAATCCTTTGGCCCTGCACACCTTCATTATGTATACCAACATTCTGCAAAATTTAATTGTTGTAGCCCTAAAACTGACGAAGTTAGCAGGTCACACTAATCCGACGGACGGGACCAGTGTAAACATTGTTTGTTTCAAATACGAGTTGTACATTAAAAGCAACATCCGTGTATTCTTTCGTTTCAAGAGAACAGTTGGAACACAGAACATCCCAGTGTCAATTCAGATATAAGAACGAAAGAGAGAGAGAGAGAGAGAGAGAGAGAGAGAACTGACTGATTGATTGATTGATTGATTGATTGATTGATTGATTGATTGATTGATTGATTGATTGATTGATTGATTGATTGATTGATGTTCAACGAGCAGGATGTCAGTTGTATTCAGGATGTCATGAGTGCAAAATTTTTAATTATTTCAATTACCTTGATCTTAATCAGCAATTTGGTATGGTCAATTCCCTTGTTTAAAATCAGTATCTTGATGAGTTGTAACAGAGTGTCTAGCCGATTGACAAAATTATTTATGACCGCAGCTGTGTTTTGGTTTCCCCATCCTTTGACATACCGTTAAATTTTATGTGCATGTTTGTTTACTAGAGTTCATATAATGTCATGTGTGTCTAGAAATGTGATGAGAGGTGATGACGGGGCCCCGCTGTATGAAAGAGTGCGAAAGTTAGTAAGTAAGGACAGTATGTAACCAGTGCCGAGATAGACCTTCGTCACATTTTATGGTGGCAGCGGTGGGATAGAAGATCGGTGGGATTGTGAAATTGGAGATATAAGATCGTCATGAAATTAACTATTAAGCTTACAGTGTTTATTGACTAAACATCCGAGAAAAAGCCCTAAGCCATACAGAGGAATGGACATTAATGACGTCGCTCAACCACATTCACCAACGTCATATAAAGATATTGTATAACCAAATTTATTCTTCGGAAATTTAGATGAAGATATAGACAGCTGGCTTAAAAACTTCGACAGAATAGCTATTGCAAACTAATGAAACTTAGAAAAGAAAAGAACAACGTTACCAGCATTTCGAAGAGACAGGGCTGCTGAATTTTATGAATCACTCGACGAGGATATACAGGACAATTATGGTGATTTGTGTGAAGCGCTAAGAAACCGATTTATACCAAAAGAACTACAATCTTTGTATTATAGTAACCTATTTCAAGCGTGTCAAAAAGATGGACAAACAGTTAAAGATTTTGCGTCTGAAATTAACAAACTGGCAATAAGGGCGTATTCGGACATGAAAAGAGAGCAAAAGGACGTTCTAATCAAAGAACATTTCATTCAAGGGTTAAAACAAGACATTAAAGATTTGTGATGTTGTCTAATCCATCAACGTTTGAGGAGGCATTTAGATCAGCCAAACGAGAGGAATGTAACAACAATTTAGCGAAAAGGAAGTCGGAATCAACATGCGCTTTAAGCGAAAATACACTGGAAAATAATGTGAAGGAACTTTCTGAACAAGTTCGAGCTCTTGCGATCAAAGTTGACAATGTTTCGCACAGAGGAAATTTCCAGAATCGTGTTCCATTCCGAGGAAGAGGCCGAGTTAATTTTAATCGAGGACGAAGCTACGGAAGTACCAATAGAAACTTGCGCACTACTGATGGTAGACCAATATGTAATTTTTGTATGAAAGTCGGACATATCGAAAGAAGCTGTAACGAGAAGATGAAGAGGTCGGGAAACTAGGAGCTGCTTCCTTGAAGCGAGGGACGGCAGCAGTAATTGTGAAACCTCCTGTGATTGGTATTGGAAATTCTTCTTTCGCGAAGTCTTTGCCAATTGAGCCGAATATAAATGAAAATTCTTGTCCCTCCAAGAATGTTTCGTTTGGAACAGGAAAATATAATTTCGTGTGCGTTAAATCCTAAATTTTGTGCCGCCAAAATTGTGGGATTTATAAATGGAAAAAGTGCATCTTTATTAGTTGATTCGGGATCTACTGTGAGTATTGTCAATGATAGCTTTATTGATGTAGCGAAAGTGTCGAAAATCAGTAATGTGCAAATTACGTCAGCTTCGGGTGACAAAATCAATATAATTGGGAAAGCTTACGTTTATTTCGAAATAGGAAGCACGTGTAAATTTTCTTATGATGTGTATGTAGCTGCTAATTTTTCATACCAATGTATTTTAGGGTTAGATATTTTACGTCATAATTCGTGTAGCATAGCTTTGGGAGACAATTGCGCCTTCTTTAATGACGAATGTATTGAATTCGATATTGATGATAGAAATGTATGTGAAAACAATTGTTCGCAATTAGAAGAATTGAATGGAATTCAATTAAATGTTAATTCCACTACTGAAAGTAACTCGTTCAATATAAATTTTAATTTACCTGTGATGGAAAATGAAAAGTTAAATGTATTGTTAGAAAAGTACAAAAATGTGTTTGCTTTCAATGATGATGAATTAGGGTCTACTTTTTTAGTCGAGTATTCCATTGATGTGGGAAATAACAAGCCAATTTTTCAAAGGCCATATAGAATTCCATATAGTCAAAGGGAAATTGTAGAAAATAAAATCAAGGAATTGTGTGACCGTGGAATTATTAGATCTTCAAATAGTCCTTATTCCTCGCCACTGGTTCTGGTTCCGAAAAAGGACAGTTCGTTACGACTTTGCGTGGATTTCAGAAGAGTCAATGAGGTTACTAAGAAGGATGTTTATCCGCTTCCCATGATTCAGGACATGTTAGATGCACTAAACGGATCCAAATATTATAGTGTTTTAGATCTATGCCAAGGATATCACCAAGTCCCTGTTAAAGAAAGTGACAAAGAAATAACTGCCTTCTCCTATTATGGGGGTCATTTCGAGTACAATTTCATGCCTTATGGGTTATGTAACAGTGCACCTACTTTTCAAAGGCTGATGGATACATTATTATCTGGATTATTATGGAATTCGTGTCTTGTGTATATTGACGATATTATTGTTTATTCAGATAATTTTGATGATCATCTTAAAAGACTTGAGCAAGTTTTTCAGCGATTCAACGAATCAGGACTTAAACTGAAAGCGACGAAATGTTTCTTTGCACAAGAAGAAGTAACCTTCCTTGGACATTGTGTTAATGCCAATGGAATATCTCCAGACAAGGACAAAGTTAGTGCAATATCAAACTTTCCGCCACCGAGTAATGTCAGTGAACTACGAAGTTTTGTGGGTTTAATTTCATATTACAGAAAATTTATACCCGAGTTTGCTGCAAAGGCTGAACCGTTTCATACGCTGTTGCGAAAGGACACCAAATTCCAATGGACTGATGAATGTGAAAGAACCTTTGAATTTTCAAAGAAACTTTAACAACATATCCGATATTACACTATCCAGATTTTAAACTTCCTTTCCTACTAATGACAGATGCGAGTAACTCCGGACTGGGAATAGTTTTAGCTCAACAAGGACCTGAAGGAGAGCGAGTTATTGCGTATGCTAGTCGGACATTAAAACCAAACGAGCGGAATTATGCCGTTATTGAGAAAGAACCCTCGCTATTGTTTGGGGTGTAAAATATTTTAGACATTACCTTTATGGAAGGAAAGTAACAATTATAACCGATCATAATCCGTTAAAATTGCTAATGAACATTAAAGATCCAGCTGGGAGATTAGCACGTTGGTCTTTGACCTTACAGGAGTACGATTTAATCATCGAACATCGTGCCGGTCGTAATCAGAATGCAGATGCGTTATCGCGTATACCACCTATTGCGTCCACAAAGACAGTAAAGGATACTGAGATACATGTCATTTCAAAATTGACAATTGATAGACTATGCGAATTGCAACAAAAAGATCCGAATCTGTCACTCATTATTAATTATCTTCAACATGGAATTTTACCAGACCAATCGTCCAAGGCAAGAGAAACAGTTATTTTAGCATCTGATTACGAGATAGGAAGAGAAAAGTTTTATATCATCTTTTTTTGCACCTGGATCTCATAGGCGACGTCAAAATATCCGTAAACAAGTTGCCGTACCACGTAGTTTAATTGACCAGATTCTTTTTAGTTGCCATGATGACGCAATTGCTGGACATTTGTCATTAAATAAAACATACAACAGAATACAAGATCGATTTTACTGGAAAGGTATGTACTCTGACGTGGAATTTTGGTGCAAGTCATGCGTTGATTGCGCAACAAAGAAAAGTCCGAAACATATTGAAAAAGCTCGTTAATGCCATTACCAGTAGTATCAGGACCTTTTGATAGAGTCGCACAGACACCCTTGAATATCTACAACCGGAAAATCCCAGAGCTGGTCGTTTTTATCTCCTGCCTAAAATCCATAAGGAGAATAACACCGTAGACCCATAGTTTCGGCCAATGGACATCCTACAGTGAAAATATTAGAGTTTATAGATTTCCACTTAAGACCACACGTGGATTGTTTATTGTTTGTTTGAATATTGTTTAACGCCACTTTCAGCAATTTTTCAGCTAAATCATGGCGTCCAGTTTTTATTGGGGGAGGAAGCCGGAGTACCCGTAGAAAACCCCCGACCTTCGGTAGGAAAACTGGCAATCCTTGTCAATTAAGATTGGAGTCGAACGCACCCTGCCCGCAGTGAAGCTCGAACCCGCAATCTCAGTGTTGACAGACCACGTGATCAATAGTAGACGAACTACCTTAACCACTCCGCCACCGAGGCCCCTCGTGGAAACTTTACCATCTTACATAAAAGACACAACCGACTACCTGCGTAAAATGGAATCCATGAATCCACTTCCACCGGACACAATCCTCGTCTCCATGGATGTAACATCATTGTACACCAATATACCACACGACGACGGCATAACAGCATGCAAGGAGGTCTGGGAACAACGCGACATCAAAGATCCCCCCACTGAGTGCCTAATTCAACTACTTGAACTTGTATTAAAACATAACAATTTTACGTTTAATGGCGAGCACTATTTACAAATTAACGGAACAGCCATGGGAACCAAAATGGCACCATCCTATGCTAACATCTTTATGGGAAAACTCGAGAAACAACTTCTAAACTCTTCTCTCCACCATCCACTCTCATGGTTTAGGTTCATTGATGATGTTGACATGAAATGGATTGAAAGCAAGGAAAACCTTAAACAGTTCTTTGACCACGCTAACAGTATACATCCTTCTATCAAATTCACACATGAATCTCATTCTTAGATACCACTACCACCGTAATAGATGGAATTATGTCAACCAATCTGTACTGTAAACCCACAGATAAACATCAATACCTCTCACCAAACAGCTGCCATCCTAAACATTGCAGCAAAAGTATTCCTTTCAGCCAAGCTCTGCGAGTAAAACGCATCTGTTCTATGGAGGCTAAAACTAAGCAGCGTCTTTGAGAGCTTCGATGCCATCTAAAGCAGAGAGGATACAATAACAAAAACATATCAATAGTTTTTAATTAAGCCAACAACATCAGTAGGGACCAGCTTCTGCAGTACAGAGAAAAGAAAACTAACAATAGAGTCCCGTTTGTCCTAACATACCACCCAGCTTTTAAAGACATCGCACGTACTATCCGCGAACGATGGACAACAATTGAAAAACATCATCAACTTTCAAAAATATTTCCAGAACCTCCTGTAATGGTCTTTAGAAAACCCAAAAGTTTAAAAGATCAGTTAGTCCGAGCAGAAATGTCGTCACGTAGCCGCCAATCCGGGCGATGTTGCATTTATGGTGACGGTCGTTGTATGACATGTGATCACATACAACACACCCAACACTTTACCAGCACATCAAATGGCAAACAATTTGACATCCATGTCAATTTGAATTGCAAAAGTGAGAACATCATATACCTGTTACAGTGTGGTATATGCAATCTCCAGTATGTTGGTGAGTCTGTGCAACGATTCAGCAAAACGAATGAACGGGCACAGAAGCGACACAAGATGCAAACCCAACTTACCAGTTAATAGGCACCTACGTACGCACGCACTGCAATAGCTGAAATTTTTAATAAACTCAGGGTGACCCTAATAGACCATAACCCAAGGTGGACAGACAAATAGAGAAAAGAGAAAGAAAGTTTTTGGATAAAAACATTGGGAACATCATTTCCGAAAGGAATTAATGAAAAATTATAGGACCTTAAACCAGATACAACCGTGGTCTCCGAATATTCATGTGGAATTTCGTGTCGTTTTATTGATTTTAAAACTGCTTTTGTATATATATTGATTGTAACCGTATAAATAGTGCTACATACTTATACACCTGTACATACTTGTAATAGCACTAGCAAAAAACTTTTTTTGTTAATTACTAGATATCGTATACATCACATGCATATAACGACAAAAACTTTTTACCTGTTATTGTAATTCGTTGTAAAAACACTGACGAAGCCTGTTGGTCAGGCAAAATATTTGTGCAATTTTTAAAGTGTAAAACTTAGTTTTCGCTTTAATTATGTATCTAGATGTTGTTGTACATATTTTTAATATGTTTGTATATATTTATATATACAAACGTCTAAGTATTGTGACAACCATATAATATATCTATCCAGCGGATTTCTGAAACATCAGAAATACAGGGTTAATATCAAAGTTTTTATACATACTTCTACAAATTAAGCCCAACACTGTTTAAATTACATTTTTAACACTGTCAAATTTTTGTTTACCCTCAGCGGGATTCGAACTCACACCGTTGTGACACCGTATATGTCCTATTGGTTAAATGTTACTTGGTAAAACCTTGTAACTGGATAGAGAAATATTTTGCAAAATTAAGAAGTGGTCTGTAATAAGATATTTTAGGTGTGCTAGTGATCTGATGGGGAAATTTAATAAAATTCCAAGGCAGTACTTGGATACCACTAACGCGGAATCGGCAACATCTACTAAAAAATCTTTTGTATTTTCTAGTCACTATGTTTTACAAGATGGATTCATACTGGAAAAATTCTGTTCGCACCCCCCCCCAAATGAGTAAATGCATAAAATGGCATGGGGAAAAATGTATTACAATTTAATGTTGATTATATTTTCTAAAAGGCTGGAGATAATTTACATATAGTCAAAAATGACACTAACCTTTCAAAAAGCATGCATTTAAGTAAACATACTTATTCAATTCAGTTCCTAAATTATCAAATGCTGAACAAAAATAATAATAAAAAATGCGCGCATACAAATAGGTCCCATAGGTTTAAATCACTCGTATGATAAAATATGTCGATTTTTTCCAAAATCCGTGTATACAAACTGATATGCCTAAAACATTTCTGCATTCCCAGTTTTCTTTGCTTTCTTTTTTTTTGAGGGGGGGGGGGGTGTGAACTTTAGAAAGACATCCTACGCCATGAGATTACCGAAAAATGTGGAGGTGGAGTTAAACCCTTTTAAACTTAATTTTTTTAAGTATTAAAAATACCCTATAGGAGCACTAACATCTGGTTTTGTGGTAAACATAACATTAAACAGAATGATAACATTTAAAAAAAAATTCATGGAAATTCATGGAATTACTATAGAAAAGAAAATTGAATCAAGAGCATAGTAAAATAATTTCTGTTTATTAATTTTATTTGGATGTGCATGCTTAACAATTTGTCTAATCTTTACACGCCCTGTGTTTATGAAACCGTGCGACACAAAAGTAATCTTTATGATGTAAAGAGTTGTTTGCAAAATTAAAATCAAGATAAGACTATAAATGATTACGTCTGGTAGTTATCGATTGTTTTTTATACTGATTTATAAATTACTACATTCCACATATTTTCAGCCGTTTATCATGTTTGATACCTTCATTGTTATAATCATAATTGTAACATAATTAATCATTTTAATTTTCTTAGAATATACCAACATTTCAATACCTCCATTTTGTCATTTTGGAAGACAATACACTTCCAATAACTGAATTGGCATTCAATTGTTTCCAGAGTCTATTACTTGTATGAGTTACTTCCAGTGATTGCATTATCTTTGACCGCGGTTTGACTTGACTTTGACTTGCCATCTGGGATTATTTCGTGTTTTTCGTCAATAACAAGTATTGCAGAAATTAAAATATTATTTAAGTATTACAAATTTAAATATTAAACTTTTTTATTAATAATTTTAGGAACAATTTTGTTAGTACTTGTAGATCAATAATGCAACTCGGTATCATATTTTGTATCATATTAAGGCAAAAGATTCGAAGATACTGAAGAGTAATCAGATAAGTCGAGAACATACATAACTACACATAACTTTTTTTATTTGTAATGTATATTATATCAGCCCTTTATAACGTCAGATATGTCATTAGTCTGGAGAAATATTCCTGTCATTAGTGGACAATTTATTTACAACAATACAAATTTGAAACATTTTTCAATATTTTGAATTTTCCTGTTTAACATGTGGAATGTTGTTCTCCATTACTGTTGGTACTTACAACACAAGAGTTGCTGGCAGTGTTGCCTTGTTCACAGTCTAAGTAGTCGTGTTTATCCTGATCGCAAACGGGTACTAACGGTTGATAAGGGTTCAAAGGTTCAATGACGATGTTATCCAAAGTCTTACATTCTGTATATTTGTGGATATCTTTCTCGGTTTGCGTCACAAGTGAATTGTAAGGGTGAAGATAGTCATCTTTATGAACTGAAGGATTTTTTTGTACATTTAATGTTTTATACCCATGTACATCGGCGATTTGGGTCACTAAAGAATTATACGGGTGAAGATAATCATCTTTGTGCACTGATAGATCTTGTTGTATGTTTAATGCTCTATATGCATGTACATCGACAGCTGTTGTATGTATTGGTTGATACGGGTGTAAATATCCATCGGAATCGTTTTTACGGTCTCCATCAACGTGGATCCCCTCACTGCTTGTACCTTCATTTTGGAGGACTTTCTGAAAATGTCCTGTTTCTTTAGACATTTCATTCTCGTTGTCTACCATTTGTAATTCGTCTATATAGTCGTAAACATGATAAGGTCTTGAAACACCACCAAAAATCCTGTCTGATTCCTTTGGTACTTCTTGTTCTGCAGAAACTGACATTTCGGATTTTCTTTTAGAGCAATATTTCTTCTTTACACCTTTTAACATCATACCAATTAGAATTGCCATTACAAACACACAACCCAGTGCTACGTAATACATTGTTTTGTTACCAAAATCCAGTCCTAATACTTCTGAAAATTCAATGAAGACTACTGTTAACTATCATAATTGATTTACAATGATTTGATACAGTTATAATTTAAGTCACTATATCTAAATATTTCGAGTATTCGATAAGGCATAATACTGACAGGATTTTGGAAACAGTATAAGAAAGTAATGTAGAACTCAAAAAAAGACAATCCACAAATCAAAGCCAAATACACCGGCAAACTCGAGACTCAACAGTAAAAAATACAGCAACTCGTTTGTCGGGTGTCGATGAAAATGATGGGTCATGTCACCAAACGAATCATTCAAATTTTTTATTTCAAATGCAGAAAACCCCGTCGCTTTCGTCATAATCCATTTAAAATTTCTACATTACATGCTATCTACCTATACATACTGCCTTAAAGGTAAGACAACACCAAAAGTGTTGATATGCTGATATACATAGATCAAATATACATGTAATTGCGATGTAAAAAATACTGGTAAGGTTATTGGATGGTTTTCTGCCAAGTTAAGGTTTTTAATCAAATCGGAAATACAAGATGACAAGTCTTGGCGAACAGAGTTTTAAAAGGCTTTTTCTCTGAAACATGTGAAGCAATTGAAAGAAAATAAGCATCAATATTTATTAAATAGTGCTCGGAGATCGAAAATTGATGCAATCATATGATTAAAATGGGAAAAATTGTTTGTATTAATCAGTTGAGCAATATACTTACCAGAAAACCTAATTAGATCAGGTGTGGTCACTTTTGTAAATATTACATGCCGAAGATACAGTTGCAGATCAATCTAGCTGTGCTAATATCTGTTTATTATTAGTCACCTATCGTTACCTCGTTCATTGCAATTATAGTAATTAGTTTACTTCTTACTCTGTTGCAAATCATGTCCCTTTATTTGTTTATCGGTCTTAATTGTGCTAATTTTACTTTAGGGAAACTATATTATTGGCAAATTCCCTGATTTGTTAATTTGTAGAGTTCTAAATACTGTATATTGATTCTTGTATATGGTAGTTTTAGAATAATTGAATACAACCCGTATTAGAGGAGTTATCTGTATTTTCATTATTACCTTTGTTTTTCGACAGATCAGGTGTTGACACGTGTGTGTACTGTGTTGTTATTATAATTTGTACGCAGCCATTCAAATGATGACATCTGTAATTATTGAAAAGCTATTATTAGAACCGTTTGTAAAATAAATAAACACCACTTGGTAGTATTCAAGAAAACAAAGTATATGGTTAAATCATGTTACATGTATTTAAAATAGATTCCAGTGGATTGAACTCTTTAGTACAGATTTAACGGCGAGTGAAAACACAATATAGGTTTTAACTCTTACGTCTCATTTTCCGTACATTTGCATTCATGAACACAGTGCCTTCCATAAAACGGTCGTTCACATGGAGTACAGTTACCACCATTTGCAGATGTAAAGCCTTCGGGACAGCCTAAAACACATTGAACATGTAAACAATTATTTACACTTTAAACTAACGCGATGAAATTAAGTTGTGCTGTCATAAATAATAATAAGCGTGATAAAAGACGTAAAGTGATAAATACAAATTAATTAATTTATTCAAGTAATTAATTTTGTAAGTAAACGATATTAGCATTAATATATGGTCTTACTAATACATTTTCCGTCCTTAGCAACATAATGCGTACAGCAAAACACAGACTGTTGTCCATCAGTATCAGTTCTGTAATAATAAAATGTATGTATGAAGCGGGTTGTTTGGCATGCCATAAAACCTGGTTTAACCAATGAATTCCTTTCAAATGCCTATACTAAGCCAGGACCACTGTTGTAGTTACTATATATTTGGTTTTTAGTTTTTGAGTTTGCCGCTTTCTCGGACTTTCATTTATGGATTGTCCTTTTTGACAGTTTCAACGGTGTAACTTTCATTACATCAAGCAAAATTTTATGGTATCGATGGTATTGACGTGTTTTATGAGCAGACTGGATTTTGTTTGTAGATGCAATAAAGCATCCACACATTCCTGAATGTCATCAATAACTATAGTTTTTGTAACAACGGCATTCAAATGAAAATACAGTAAAGGCCACCAAATCATGCCAGTAGAAGTCGGTAACACCCATAAGAACATCTTATTCACTTCAATGCTGAATCTGCACATATTTATAATGAAAGACAATGAATAAGATGTGATTCGGTTTAAACAATTTAGAATGAGAACAAATATGAAAACTCGACAATGAAAAACTGTATACTCACCTTTTACATGTGTAGTCCCCTGACAAAGCATTCACAGATATCAGTAATATTGTAATAAAAAAGGATATAATAAACATATTAATATTTTCGACGTTCATGTTTCTACTGAGAAAATTTTGAACATTTTAATGTTTTGTGACGGAAATTAAATATTAGTCACTATAACAAATGTTATTGGAATAAATAAGGTCATAATATTAAGAGTTATATGTACGTTCATGTTTTGCGGACATAATTATGTTAAAAACTGTAGTAATTTATTTCCTGAATTTAATACATGTAATAATAATTTGAATGTCAATCACATGGTAACCAACATTCAGACGTATAAGTTTTGTTTATAAAACAATGGATATCGCGTCAAATCACACACAAACACCTACATATCATTCATATCAGTGCAATTTTTTTATTTGACAGAATATAATACACAATGTATCGTATTACCAATGTAACTGGGGTCGTTACTATAGCAACTTTTGTTGAATATTAATTGTTGACATATCTTTTATAATTTTCTTTCGTCATTTGCAACGATTTTTACTGTAACAAAATGATTGATGATTTATTAAATAATATTTTATGCCATTTCGCGTTAGACGGGAATTTGAGTATAAACAATTATTCCCATTCTTGACTATTGTTCTTGTGTTTGTTAAATAATTTTTAAAAAATAGTATAATTTTATTTTCTGTATTTTTTGTAAAAAATGTTAATCTGATGACAAATAAAAAGAACAATGTAGGAAAAAAGAAAAAGATCGATGGGATAGATGTGTTTGATCTGATGATGAGTGTGTTTTCAAATCCTTGTGGGTTATGATTCAAACGATGGAGAACCTCTCTGACCATTTGTAACTCAAATACCTGCTTAAAACCTTGTTCGTTCTACTTATTAGACAATTGTGAATTAAAAGATGTATGAAGTAGATTTACCGGACAGTAGATTGGAAGCAACCGAAGGTATTCAAATAATCTATTTATAATGTTAGCATTGTTCAACTTTGAAAAGAGACACGATTTAAAATTTTACGGTCAAATCCCCCAGGACAAGATGGATCAGATATAATATTTATCCTGTATAGGTCATAATTCATCTTAATTGGTTAAGAACAGTTTTAAGTTTTCGATGAACATTTTCATAATGCTTTTGAACTCTACTTTGTGAGTTCAAGTTCTTTAATTAAGTTCTCAACTTAAAAACATAGTAAGCATTACGGATTGATAGATCTTAACGGTTCCACCTTCGTATAGTTGATGGTATGAAAGATTCGTCCTCTCTACCTCCCTCCTTCAAGAATAAATTCATTAGTTTTCTGCTTTACTTTTTTTGTATGTATATATAATAAACATATTTTTCATTTTAAAATTGGTTTTAAAATTGTTCTGGTTCGGTGGCGGTTTTGACCCAACCTTCGCTTTATATTAATTTCAATCATGCATATTAGATTTTTTTTCTAATATGCAGAAAATCTACAAGCAAGATTTATTCTAATCGTAAAAGGTCACGCTAATATGAATTTACGAACTACCTAAATAATGCATTCAAATAAATTAGTTTGTGAAAACATGAGCCTTAAAAAATAATTTGGAAATAAATTTTTTTTTTAATTTATGCCTAGTTGAGAAGAGGTTTATTTCAATTTTGAACAACTTTATATATTTATTATAAAATTACTTGAACAAGTACCAAAGCATCTTTATATATTTTATTTTAATATTAGAATATTCCCATATAAATCTTTTCATTTAAAATGCTTAGCATTGTATATAATTGTTTCAAATTTTTTAATCATAACAGAATAATTTTCTTATTTATGTCATATGTGTATATGAAGACATTTACCGAAATTCAAATGTCGCCTTAGTAAATTTACATCTTGTTTACCTGTATTTAATAGGTCAGGCAAAATGAGAACGCAACGTTAATTAGTGCAGCAAGCAAAGTTTTAGTATTTTTTTATTTCAGCTATTTACCCTTCCGAAGCATCTGAACTCAACCCTGATTTTAGTGGGGTTCGTGTAACTCTAAGTATCTAGATTCTTTTTTTTTAAACTGATTGAGAACCTTTACATTTTCGTTGTAAAGGAAAAAAGCTTGATATATTTTATAAAATACATAATCATAATGCCCCTTCTTATTTAACTGATTGTCTTCAAACTGTTATGATGAATCATAATAATTACCAGTAAAGAAATCAACAAGACTATAGAATCCCACTTACAATGCTCCAATTATACTCAAATTCTCATTTCCTTCTACTATACGTTTATGTGACGAGTTGAGGTCTGACAAATGAAATTCATCTACCATAAACTCATTTAAAATAAATATATGTGTTGATATAACTAAGTACCCCTCGAAGTACCTGGACTTTGGAAATGGATATTTAAATATCATTCACACTCTATTAAGGTGATGTAACTTAATAGCAGATCTCGTTCGTATTAGTTTTAAATCCGATCCAAATGCGGTTATGGTTGGATTATTGAGATTTCAATTCATTACCTTTTGAAATGTCTACTATATTATGTAAGACAAGTATTAATCAACAAACTTTTTCTTAATGAGATAAATATAGAATGTATGCTTTTTGGCGATGACTCCTTGACTGATGATATAAGTAAGAATATCTTTAAAGCAGCACAATAGTACATCAAAGAAACGAAAAGGTTCAAAGATCACAATGACAATTCCAATTAATTATTACTTGTACAGTTCTAAGTCTAGTGGGTGTGTGAGTGTAATGTGTTTGCGTGTGCATTTCTAGTTGAATATGGAATGGTATGTTCTTCATATTTTTAATGCTGATTCATGTATAACCAATATATAATAATGTCATGTAATTCCTGGAATGGAGGTTCTTTATTTAAAAAATAACTTGTGTGTCTAATTCAATTGTGTTATTTACAATCAAATATGTGTAGTATAATCTAATCTGCGGTTTATCGATTACAGGAACCAGACGAATTTGCAAAGGGGATCAAATGATTCGATAAATAAAGAACTGCCACAACATTTACTAATCGAAACGTTAAACTGAATATATATATGCCTTCAGTCATAGCAAATATTATTAATCTAAAACAATACAGTTGCGTAAACTTTGTGAGAATATGATACACAAATCACTTTTTGATTCCGCTAAATTCCCATAACCTTTACCAGCGAACCATCCTCTATCCGAACATAGAACGTTTACACAAACAGTTTATTAAGTACGGATATTTATCTTCTTGTACACGTACTCGACTCAAATCTTAATTGACAAGGATTGCCAGTTTTCCTACAGAAGGTCGGGTGTTTTCTCTGTTTAGTCTGGCTTTATCCCCGAATACAAACTAGATGCCATGATTTAGCTGAAAAATTGTGGAAAATGGCGTAAAGCACTATTTAAAAAACAAACAAAGCTATGAAAAAAGTATCGAAAAACTAGGATCCTTAACATTCGACAATTAGGAAGAATTTGCTCAGTAGCATAAGGAAAGTATGGGCGTAGCAACGCATGTAAACAACCAGACGTTGTAACTTACAGAAGCCGAAATGACAACATAAAGATAACTCAACATGAGCTAGAAGAAACCAATTAAAACGTTTTGGTAATTCAGTTTTGTGTAAGCGGAAAACTAGTACGTAATTTAGCACATAACGTGTATTTATATGTAATTGTTAATTTCTACTAAATGTTTCCTTTTGTATTCTAAATACAACTGACAAAATAAAAATTTAAAAAAAATACATTAAAATTGAACTTTGCTTTAAACATAGGAAGTACCAAAGAGTGACCTAAATAGTTATCAATGCTGTTTCTTCCTTAAAAGGATGTGATTGTTGGGGAACTAAATGGCACTGTCATATAAATGTAACATGTTGGCGACACTAGAAAACCCCGTCCAGGGTACAGAATACTTCAAAGTGTCTCCTACAATGCATAGCTTGATACAAAACAAATGTCAATGTGATGTAACAATTTCAAAGTACATATGCAAATTGACTACAACACATATACATCATTTAGCGATGTCGGAAATAAATCACATATCACGCACTGATATAAGAGTTATGCCCAGTACCAGAAAAATGGGTCTGCTGTAGCTTATATGATATAGTTCAAACGACCGACAAAAAATAAATATCACTATTAAATAGTGCCTAGCTGATGTTATGAAGTTGTTGTATGTATTATCCGTGCATTACATTTTTACATTTTCTATCTTAAACTTTTATTTAATTTAACATAACCTTTTAAGAGTTATAGCCCAAGTTCCCTTGTGCCAAATACGCAATATGTTCATCTTTTAAGATCGCCTGTTTAGTTCACCCTTTTGTTTCCGGGTTCTATGATTTTTTAATTTTATTTTACGTGATTTTTTTATTTTATGTTAGGGATTTGTTTACTTGTGTTACGTGACCTTTCTCTTTGGATGGATTTAAATTGACTAAGATTTTGTTCTTTTCATTACCCTGCGGTTTTTTCATGATGATTCATTTCGTCAAACATTGCTATATGGAAAGCTGTATATTGTTTATACAAATAATCTCATTCAAAATTTGAAATCTATACTTACATGTGCATGAATTTATTTGTATTTGACAAGAACCGGTGTTACCATGATTTCTGCTAGTTTACTAGACTCATAGAAAAGTTTATATTAAAAACATCTTCATCTAAGAATATTCTACTGCACCTAGGTTACACTTTCAAAAGCAATTTGATAAACCATATTTTTCGGAAATACACCAAACTAATTTAGATGTGTTTCTGTTTTTTTAGTATACGAAACATTCATATTAATAGTAGTTACGAATCTGAATGACCATCCGTAAACCACATCACAATAAAGATAAAGCAATTTCGTTTTCGGCAGCAGCATAACTTTTCTGAATGGAATAAAATATATATTTTTATGGACAGCTACTCACGTGTGCTGGCACCATTATTGCAAGGTATCGTATTTTGGTATGTTAGTATGCCAATATTTAGAAGTATACTTTGCAAACATGAAATGCATAGGTAAAATAAAACTATATGATACAGTTTTTTGCTTTAGGTTAAGAGTAACATCAAATCACATTGTAATTCATGCTAAGATATTGTTTTTACTTAATTACCAAGCTCGGGATGAGGCATCATGCCAAGTGACTTTAAGTATATCAACACTCTATAAGCAAAAAAGCAGTTAAAAATGTGGTTAAAGAATTCGTTACAGTATTGTGCATAAACTCCAGTTATGCATCAAGTAATGTGTACTCGTACCAAGATTGTACCAGGAAGGGATTTTACGTTGTTTACACAAGTTCGTCTATTTCCGTGACGCTTCCGGGAATTCGGGCAAATTGCGTGACTTTTTCCGCCTTTAACTGCAGACGACATTACCCAAAGAATTTCGAATAGACAACAATCCATTGTTCCTAACGTGCACTTCCGTTCTAATTTAGTTCAAATTTCACTATGGAAAATCGTCCTTCAAAAATTAAAAAAAAACACCACATTTCACAACGCTGAATATCTCGAGGAAAAAATTGTTGATTTCAAAAAAATACCTTTCTTGATCTACAAAGGGAGCCTAAGCTGGACCATACTTGGTAAGCAGTTTTCATTAATCACGCAAAAACCATAAACCTAAATACATTCACTTTTAGTATAGATTTATTAATCGATATATTATTATAGGGACAATTTTATTGACAAAAGGTACTGAGATAACATCATTCAACCTCACAATCTGCTAATTAGGCCGGGACGTCGGAAGCAGAGAAAAAATTCTTCCAAAACTTCCATGGCCATCTTGAGGAACTAAACCGGGGAAGGAAGGCAGGCTCGTATCGGGGGACAACAAGGTAAATACCAGACGAAAGAAGGAAAAACACCTTTCTTGGCCGACTGGGGCCGAGCTGGGGAACGCACAAAGTTTATTCATACACCACATAAATTTAAAAGGAACCACCCAAACTTTTTCTCAAAGATTTTCTCTATACTGAGCAGGAATTTCTTCTTCATGGGTACTTATAATTTTGTGTTTCATATATATAGATAGCAGAAATTGCTTATTCATGTTATTCTTTTCTCTTTTATAGCAAAAGCTTTTTTTACATATGTATCATATGTATACCATTATCTTTATTGTCAACAAACATAGTTGAACTCGTCTAATTCCTGTGTGTCCCCATGTTCCTGATGTCCACACAAATGGCAGAACTTCCTTACTCGTGTGTAACCGTATTATGTTGTCCATGTACACATCAAGAATGTATTGTTCCCTTGATTAGGTTGTCATGCATAGCAGAAATTTCTTATTTGTGTGCACCCCTGATTCTGCTGTTCACATACATGCGATGAATTTCATACTCTTGGTTACACTTGGTTCGATTGTTTACATACACTTTACAATATATTTTGCAATCAAAATACAAGTCAGGACTGTCTCTCTCTCTATTGTGTTTTGCCAGTGGTGTTTTTTGTATGCTATGTTTTAGCCTTCCTGTCATCAAATTGGCATATTTATATTGTGAATGTTTAAGTCAAGTCGATTTACGGTTGAATAGCTTTGAGCTATATGATAAATCTCAGGGCAGAAGGTGTTCAGTTTTTAAACAAGACTTGCTATTGTTTCATATTTTAAATTTACTACAACATTCAGTCCATTTTTATTTTAAATGTACTCTTTGACAGGGTACAAAATGATTTCCTGTAATAAATCTGTGTTTTTAATTAAGCCCATGAAAACAAACTTTCACAAATATGTATTCATAATACGTTTCAGATTCACTATAAACTCAGCTGCATACATTATCACAAGTCCAACCTCGTGTCCAATAATGAACTACATCACATAATATTTGGGCAGAAAACTAATGAATGTTTCTTTAAAAAAACGCAAGTTCGAAGTTCGATAGTGAATATTTCAAATTTATGAAAGCATACAGCTAACAAACATGTCTGGCCCCGACCAAGAAGTGTGTAAATGTCGATCTGTTTTAAAACCACGACAAATATAGTATCTGATGACATCATGATTTCAGGAAGTAAGTTGTAATTTACTAAAAAATAAGTATTTCTGGTATCGTTGTGTTCTAGTATTAAGCTATGTGAAAAAAATAATTTGGGGGTTAAATAAAGCTTTTTAATTTTACTGCTTTTTATAAAAATATTTAAAAAAATAACGCAACATATTTCTTTCATTATTCAGTTAAAAAGATAACAGCTGTGTGAGTAATACCACTCTAATTATTCACATGTTTTATATCACTTTTTATCTTGGACTTATTCTAAGAAAAACTGAAAGCAGAAGATATATGAGGAGTAGGACAATTAAAAATGAAAAAAGTAGAGAAATTAAAACCATGTTAACTTATTATTAGTGGGAAACCAAATAAGCCAAAACAGCAACGGTCACAACTATGACTAGTCAAAAACGACAGTTCAACTATCTGTGTTGACAACAAAAAGGTAAAGCTATACGGTAAGAAGAAAGGAAAGAGGTAACCATAAACGGATCGAATCGATCGTCATTTGTGACACAGATATAACGTAACGGTCATCTAAGTCATGATGGCGACAATAAAACTTTCTAAGTGATGACTTCAATCTTGCCAATGTGAAAATGGTTAAGTAGCTTTTCTGTCAGCAGACTACATCTATCACGATAGCAAATACAGGCTCATTGAATACCTTATCAGCTTGGAGATACTTCAAATGCAGGTGCTGCTGGGATGTTGCTACCTAATAATGCAAACTTCACAATAGGAAAATTTAAATAATCCCTTTTGTCGTAGATTTTTGTATTCAACCTTAACTTTTATGAAGTTATAGATAGAGGTTAAGACGTGAGGCAGACCTAGCTGTCTTTGGATTGTCCTTAATTTCAAGTTCTATGGAGTAGATGGGATCAGTACACTAATCAAATTTTGAATTATTCAATGCAAAAACGTCATCTATATAGTGGAATGTATAAATATATATAATATAAGTTTATTGCATACTGAATGAATAATAAGCTTTCCGTCTAATGCAACTAAAAGAATCGTCATGGTTAATACGACCCTAAAATTAAAAATCTAAACAATATTTAGTAATTTGTCTATAGAAAGTACAGAATCTGAAAGAATGTTAAGAAATTGTAATATTCACCTTTGCCAATATGACAGTTTTCAAGGTCAAGGTCATTAATAACCAGTTGTCAAGGCACTATATATGCTATAGTTACTGATATATCACTAGTTTCACTATATTTAATGGATCCATAGAAGATTACTCTTATGAATAAAAGAAGAATTACCAATGTGTTAATCAAAGTTCACACTCCATAACAATAATAGAAAGCCATGGGACAAGCTGACGAACACAGAGCAACACACAAAGCCAGCAACACGAATCTCAAGAAAATGATAGTAAACTTGGGTTCTTCGCAGGATTAAGCACAACTGCTAGATCAAGGAACTCGTGGTATTTCCATAAAACTCTGGAGTAGCGTATATGATGAGAAAAGTTTACTCTATATGATGAAGGAAAGAAGGTACACCAATGAAAAGTTGAAATAATCACGTTTATAGTTTAGAAGGAAGTTCTCCTTTAGTGTTGATTTCGGGATGTAGCTCCAAATATTAGTGTCTGCTGTGTTCTTAGTCTAAGCCTGTTTTGAATGTGTGAGATGTCTGAAAGATGATTGTTTAGGACATCATCAATGTAAATAAAGGGGCTGAGATTAAATAACTGGGATAGCTTGCTGTCTTTGGTTTATCAAAATTGTAAGAAGTCCACCTTATATGAATTGAGGAACAAGCAAGCAATGTTGCACAATTATTTCCTATTCGAATACAAATTGTCCGCTCAATAAAATGAGTGATTGAATATATATGGCATATTCAGATTTCAACTAGATATACAATTAAGGCCAAGGTTTCAGAATTGTATCTCTTATAGTTAAGATGAAATCTTCATAAAAAAGTTAAAAATAAGAATGTAACCTTGACTTCTGACTTTGTGTCCATGATTATGATGACAAACAGTGCAAATGTCAAGTCTAAAACACCTGGTTCACTAGTTACATCGGTTCAAAATCAACTAGCAATATAGAAACGTAAATAACTCCTTTAAGTAGTCATCATTATCATGTATTTAATGTCTAATGCATCCATAGATGAAATGACTTAATGAACTGTCATACAAATCATAGTGTGAACAGGAAACCTTAGCGAAAAATATTATTTCGAGCATTTTTCATAGGGTGAATTCGATATTTGTTACATAACATTTTGTGTTTTTTCATAGGGTTAATTCGATATTTGTTACATAACATTTTGTGTTCGCAATTACTTGCTGTTGACTCAGTCTTTTTATCCGTTTTAAACAGTGTTGTATTAGTGAACGAGAACACTTTGGATATTGATATAGCGTGTCTAATGAAACAAGAAGTATAAAAACATATTTTCCTTAATGGTACTGTTTCACCAACGAATCACGCTAGACTTTGTTGTCTGACAGTTTAAAACCTTGCTTCTAAAGATGGTAAATTTGTGTCCATATAAGGCATTAGCACTTGGAAAAAAATCGAAGTTACCCAATACATACATGTATACCTGGTATCATAACGACGAGATTGACGGTCCAAGCGCCCAATAGCCACTCAACGTATACGTTCCACAAGTAAGAGGATACATCATATGAGACAACTTGCCGAACAAACCGCGCGAGTCGAATTTGTTGGCCATGTGGTACCATGGATTATAAATCATGCATTACATTGGTGTTAACACCGGCTGAAAATTAAGGTCGTCCTGATTGAGCATTTCACATACGGAGCAAAAATTTTGTACCCGTGTATTTCACATAAAGATCGATAATTTGGTCAATTTGACTATTTTTGTATGTAACATTTAACCATATCGTCACAAAATTGTTTTCTTCAGTTAATGCTATTTAACGCGCGTTAAGGTGGTTAACAAGGTAGCTTTGGTATATATTGTATATATAATCATCCAAGTGTGTTCACGGATATTAATGAAAAACTTTTCCAACACTAAAAACGAATTTAGTTTAAGATGACGTTTCACGTTTTAAATTGTTTCTAATCAAGTTTCAAAATGTGGTTTAATTGAGTTTCCAAAATATTCGGTTTAAGATTTATGGGGCAAATGTGTATAATAGTTGGTATATTATGGATTTGTCAGTCTGATATCGCTTTTCCGAGTCCATTATGGATTTGCCAGTCTTATATCGCTTTTCCGAGTCCATTATGGATTTGCCAGTCTTATATCGCTTTTCCGAGTCCATTATGGATTTGTCAGTCTGATATCGCTTTTCCGAGTACATTATGGATTTGCCAGTCTTATATCGCTTTTCCGAGTCCATTATGGATTTGCCAGTCTTATATCGCTTTTCCGAGTCCATTATGGATTTGCCAGTCTTATATCGCTTTTCCGAGTACATTATGGATTTGCCAATGCATTTTGGCTTTTTGTGGTTCATTTTAAATTGTTATCAATTCATGACGAATTCAAGAGATGAAATGTTTTTCTATCTATTCTTTACAGATCCAACATAATAATATTCCTTAAGTTTTTTAATAAAAGTTTACATAATTTTTCATGCATGTTCTGCACACGGCCGCAATGTTTTTCAAGACACCAACCTAAAAACCTAAACCAATACTAAAACCATCCTAGATGATTTTTGATAAGTTCCGGTTCACGCCAAACATATCATGAATCAGTTTAGTTTCTAAGATGATTTGAAACCGCTTCTCGTCAACAAATTGTACGTTTAATAAACTTTTCTGAAACCTAAATTAATTTTGAATAGACAAATTCGCTATTTGTGTTCAGTTAATGAAACAAATATATGCTTTTATTTTAAATTATAAGCTGGGTACAAAATTCACTCCACATTTTCAGCTATAATATTTTAATAAAATTAAAATTAACAGGAAAATGTAATCCGGGCACTTCTAAGAAATTGTATTCACACGTGTATATTTTAACAAATATTAGAAAACACAACTCACAATTTGTCTTAGATGAAACAAACTGAATGCCGAAACACCTTACATTAAGACAACAAGGCAAAAGCACCAATTGACCTCGTGTGTTATCATTATATAAATGTATCAGTACTAGACTCGTTAATATTTTACAAAAGATCGAAATGACATAGTGTTTTTCTAGACATCTAAGAAACTTCCTTAAGACATTAATTTATGAAAGCGCATTAAATAAACGTGTCTAAAAATTAAAGATCAATAGGTTCATTGATAAACAACACCGCAAATTAAAAGAATGAAAGTCATTGTTAAAGATTGTTTACGTTTAATATAGTCTCTGCATTTGAGTTAAAATATTCTCCGTAATTCATACTTTTTGTGATGTAAAAAACTAATGAACTCTAGAGGTTCCCTGACGCTTTCTATAATAGTTATCATATTGCTTGTTGTGGGGTCTTGTTGCGGTTTTATTCAATAAAGATCGGAGCTTTTACTTTTAACCAAATTATGTGTCTATGTCTCAACACAATGCGTAACATCGTTCTAAAAATAAAAAATGTACATAGCTATGAGATACAACGCATAGTTTATGTGAGTAATATCACTTTATATTTCTTCTTCACATATTCAAAAGGACGCTTCCTATGAAACGAAATTTAAAAGCAGAACAACAATTGATATATAATGAGTTGCCCAACTGCACAGAAATGGAATAAACAACACAATGTGCATCAATTGTGTGAGACCATAACTGTGAACATAGCAACTGTAACAGTTATTACTACCAGAAGTAAAATCCAAAACAAAGTAAAATCTATCAAAGATATCACATCTTCCCAGGTTACTTCTTCACTGTTGGCTTCTTTTTCGTTGGTGACGCTGTCACAGGCTTTTATAGTAATTTTGCGACATCTACACAATTGCACTATCTTTTGCGGAACGGGTTCTTTTTTGTGGTGAAGTCGTAATTCACTTGCCGTGCAACACACAACGAACGCCCCTAATCCTACTTGAAACATTAAATAATGTCCTAAAATTGAACCCGATGTTTTCGGAAGTTCCGAAATGACAATCGTCATGAAGACAGCAAACGACAAGTAAACGGTAATAGAATATGACATTTTCTCTCCGCGGGCTGCCGGAAGTGCAAAGGTGAAAATATTAAGTATACCGAGCAGAAAAACCGGAACGACGACGTTCATTACATAGTATGACGAACTCCTCTCCAGTTTCAATGAAAATGTTACCCTAGATTCCTCCGATTGTACATCTTCCGAGGCTGATGTTGATACGACAGTCCATACTCCGTTTTCCTCCAATTCCTCTAATATAACTCCGTCGTTTCCTTTAGTCATTTCAATAACATCAGTACTGCTAGACCACACGACAAATATTATTTCACATGTTTGTTGATCAAATGGAAAATATTTAATATCAATAGTACATTTAGTTTCAAATACTTCCAAAGGATACCACATCACAGAGCCATTGTTAAATATTTTCACATTTATAAAGTTTTCCCCAAATTCTTTTGTTTTAGTAAATCCGTTTTGTAATGCCAAGTCGGGCTTCCAGATATCATTTTGAGAAATATAGATTTTGCTTATACCGTTATAAGTCACGTTATCCCAAATCAAGTTTTCATCGGTCCAAATAACTTCTAAATAACCAGTAGTCGTTAGTTTCTGTGTTTTTTCAGATAAATCATTTATTCCGCAAAGAAAAAAGTCTAAGTCAACGTGCATTGGTTTCGTCAAGTTAGAATTCGGACGAACATTTTTATTATATCCATTTATGGAAAATAGGTGTTGGACCAAAGTCTTAAGGTTTGTTGAACTTTGTCCAGTGCATACGTTCAGACAGCAGATACCAAACAGCACTAATGAAATAGTGGACATCTTGATTTGTAAATTTTAGCAGAAGAACAAATCAAATAAAACTCCTTCTTTACAGTATCGTAGTTAATCAGTATAATTCATATGCATTAAAGTCATAATTAATTCCATTTAATTAACGCACTTAAATCTATGACATTTGTTGCTTTACAATTAAACCCAGTTGGTTATGTCTATTCATTCATGTAATGAATTATCTCAAAGAAAACAAAGATAAGAGGAGACGTATCATAAAGAACTTAATTATAAATGCTATTTTAATGAGTATTTCGCTTACGTCGTAATAAACACGAGTATAAAAAAGTTGAAATGTATACTATTTTTTAAACACTGGTAAACAAATACATTTATCGATATTTTGTTATAGAACTTTAATCATAACATAAAATCTTTACATGATATCGCATGCGCAGTTTGCTGTACCTTGCAGCGTCTAATACTATTTTTTATAGTAATTTAATTTGTTTTGTCGTGTTATTGTTTCCGAAACACGCTTTGAAACCGAGCCAAACAATATAACCGTTCGTACACATTGTCACTATATGCAAAAGGATGGAGTATTACAGAAAATTATTATAACGGATATCATTGTTTTTGTTTTAAAAAGTACTGCGTATAATTTAAAGTGCAAAGTAGTATTTGATAATCCGCTGTGTATTTTATTCCCTATTCATTAATTTTAATTATCAATTTTTATAAATATTTATCAAACATTTTCAATAATATAAGAAATTATTATTATTATTATTATTATTATTTTTATTATTATTATTATTATTATTATTATTATTATTATTATTATTATTATTATTTATATATTCATAACTCTTTTTCTTTAATTTGTTATTGATTTTTGGCTTCCTCTTTGTTTCATGTGTCGTTGTCTCAACTCTGATTTCTTCATTTTCTTTCATTTTTCTATTCTCGTTGAATAATTTGAATATATTTTTAACATTTTCTTATATGCACAAGGGATCTTGACAGACATGTACACATTATGATACATTTTGTATGACAGGTATTGTCGTTTGGCACGGTTTAAAAAATGAAAAACGATAAAAGCAGAAAAAAAATTTAAACACCATAGAAATAAGTTAAAGTTCTTGTTTTAGATGCTAGAACGTTTGGCAAACTACGAGTGGGAAAAATGTGGATATATATGGTAATATATTATTTTACGATAATTTGAAGTCATTTTAGAATCATATTTGCAGAACTAAAATTAATACCCGACATGTTATAGTTTGTCTCACCAACTGCTACTCTGCCTATGGTATTTATATTTCATGCAGTAAACCTACAGTTAATATGATTGCTTATTTAGATAAAAACAAAATACAACAAAGTTCACGGCAATAAATTTTGCAACGCCTGACCCACGTTTCGTCTATTCAAGACTCATCAGAGACACTCTACCAGAAAAAATTAAAATGCCAAACACTATATAAATATGAAGAGCATAGAACAATAAAACCAAAATATGCCGAACTAAATTATAATTAGGATCAACCACTATAGCTGGGGTGGGAAGAAACTTAGGGTTTTTACAATTTTGAAATTTACACGGTCAATTTCATAGCTTTGATGTGTTCTTCAACACAAAAGTGTTGTTCCGGAGTGGGGTAACATCGGGAAATTAAAACTCCACCATCAGCTAAGTCCTAATTTTGATTGGTTCGTGTAGACAATGTCCCCCCAAAATATTCTGTGTATATATTCTATTTCTAAAGCATATTTAAGGCTTGTTACTATTTTTAAAGCATATTTAAGGCATGTTACTATTTATAAAGCATATTTAAGGCTTGTTTCTAAAAATAGATCCGGATATACTCTTCCGACTCCGCTCGTGCCGTTAGATTGATTTGGTTTGATTATTATTCTAAATTTAAATAAATAGAGAAAAATTCATATGTAATATAACAATTAAGGACTTTTTACTCTGTCAATACGTAGTTATATGGACCTGTAGAAAAATATTGACCTCGGACTTCGTCCGCGGTCAATATTTTCCTCCACGGTCCATATAACTACGTATTGACCTCGTAAAAAGTCCTTATTTGATTAAAATTTGGCAACACCTGACGCGCGTTTCGTCTATTTAAGACTTATCGGTGTTGTTCAGCAATTTTGCAGGTAAAATAAGGTATCCAGAATAAATGGAAGGATGGAATAAGTGGATAAATGTTGAGATGTAAATTTCATTTATGCATTAACTTATGTTAGCCAATTAAATATTCTCAGTATGCATATCTAGAACTTTAGGAACAGAAGATTTACTGTTTCGAGTGTCAAACTCGATCACTTTTCCTAACGTTAGTATAGTTTATATTAAAAAAAACCGAATGAAAATGGAGACAAATGGAGCTAATGGATTACCAAAGGCATATGCTTGAACTGAAGAATCAGCGCACCAGCTGGTGCAATTCTAAAGACACTACAAATAACTGGCTAAGCAGGAGTATAAAGATAAAGCTTGGTGGAATAGTGGTAAGATCAATGTCAAGGCCAGAATTTTAAAGGTGTAGAGAAGGTTCAAGGGCGAGCTAATGAATTTAATAGTAAAAAACCCTTATAAGACTCCAGCAAGAAACCGCTCCATGAACTAACAAAAACATAAGTATCAGTACGTGTGCCAGATTATTGCGAAACTACTTGATTGGCATCTATGAAAGAACATTAAAAATATTAATATTGTTTTAACTCGCAAAGTTTTCAATTGTGTTTTTTGATCTATGCAAATTACTCAACAATGATCATGATCTAGAACAATTTAAAGAGAGTAGCAAACCTAAGCTAACATAATGATAGAGAGTGCTTTAAATGTATTGCAACGGTATTGAATGCACATTCGATTTTAAGCATCTTACCTGTAGTTTTTTGGGGCTCATGAAAGTAAAAAAGCAATTTGAAAACATTCAAAAAAGCATTAATGTGAACGTGCTTTTTAGTCATAATACGAAAAGCTTATAAAAAGAGAAGGCTCATTGTAGCCTCTGCAAAAAAAGGCCAAATTCTCTTTTGAATAGGCGGATCTCAATATTTGTTCCAAATTTATATAACATTTCTTTCTTGTATTTCCTATTACTCGCATTTTGATTTGATAGGCGGTGTTGTATTGGTGAACTATATCATCCAGTATATTGATGTAGGTGCTAGTTTAGTGAGTTGAAAAGAAAGTATTAAACCTTCTCCTTAATGGAGCTATGCGTCCCCTCAACGACGCTTTACTTTGTTCTTTGCACAGTTTACACCGTTCTTCTCCTTTTTGTAGTACTCTATAGTTCTTGGATACGCTTGATTTTAACAACGTTTGGAATAAAACACATACTGTGAAAGTACTTAAATTCGTGGGTATCAATTTTCTTGGTTTTACCCAAAATTGCAAGTTCGTGGATTCGTAAATTCGTGGATTTGTAATTGTGAAGAAATTTTTTTGTGGTATTTGGCTTTACTCGTTTGAAGTCGGCACGTGAAAGTGTCCATTTAATAAGATATCGATTTTCACAACCTAATAAAGATGATCAAGACATATTGGTTGTTTACTTAAATAAACATATGCCAGAAAATTCCTTTATAATTATGTAATTATCATTAATTAATGTGTTAACGAGCTGTGATTATTTTACTTCATTAAGCCGTAAAGGTAGGTCTCATTTTTATTATCTTTTCATCTTTTAAGCTTTAAAACTATCCAACGAAAATAAGCTGTTTTTAATGTCAATATTTATCAATCCTTATTTGATTTGATTAATTTTATGATCTTAACACCTTTTAAAAAACCTGGCTAGATTTTTAATTGATTTATGGTGATCGAAGGGATTAATTTTGTTTGAAACTACCCTACGGGTGTTTATATAACGGTAGTGATCTTTTTATGGCTTCAGTCGGGTTTTGACAGGACATGATTATAAATTTGATAGAAAAAAATAGATTGAATAATTTTTTACTAGTATAAAAGAAAAGAACACGTGAACGTACAAGATACAGTAAAACACTTCTGTACACATAAAATGAACACTTTACAAAATAATTTTAATAAACCGGAAGTATAACTCACTTGCACAAAAACGTATGAAATCATTTGAATTTCACCAAATAAACATGACAAAAACTTATCAGAGATATTTTTAATGATTGACTTTAATATCCAATGTATTCATCTGGTAGATTAATCAACGATTGGCTGTTCCCATAGCTTGCAATCTATTAAAAATACACTTCAATGACATAGAGCATCGGTCTACATTGTAATACGTAGCTCACCTCCATAATAACAATACAAAAGAGTTAATATTTCGTTGGATTCTTAGGTCTTGAGGTGCAATTTGGCCTCCACTACATCGCGAGTGATGAGGTTCTTCATGAAGCCGATGACAATAGCGCTCTTTCTATTTGAACGTCACTTTCACGACTTTCAGCAATATTTCAGTTACATCATGGCTTTCAGTTTTTATTACAGGAGGAACCGACAAAAACCCAGATCTTTGGTAGGCAAACTGGCAATCCGTGTCCTTGTCACTTAATATTGAAGTTTAGAACACTCGAGCCAGCTACCTCAGTGTTGACAGACGGGTGATCAATAACATATTACTAAATACCTTAACCACTCGGCCTCCAATTCCAATTGACTCTTTCTACCTGTGACAGAATTATAATAGGCTAACATACGGGAGAACGCTAACTTTATCTTTCTCTTCTAGCAAGATGGTATGAATCTCCAAAGCATCCTTGCAAAACTGAACATGAAAGAGTTCTAGACTTTGTGCAAACGCTGCTGGTTAATGGCTTTTCGGCTTCGTCACCATCGCGCAATAAAAATGAAAATGAAATGACTACTATGTAGTCTAAGGTAAACTTTGAACTACTCATGAAAAAGGTTGACATGTATTGCGGAAAGCAATGAATATGCGAATGAGAAGATTTATTTAAACCTCATTCATTTCAAGCCTGTGGATTTCCGAGTTGGAAAATCAAATGAGATATATGTTCCTTGTATGATTACTTATTAGCAATTAGAGCAGACGCAGTGGTGTATGCAAACGTAGGAGTGTCTGGAGATATTGGAATGATAGCTATGCCTGTATTGATAGGAATGGTTATTTTCTAGATACTGTATAACTGCTTAAAATGCATTGCTTAATCATTTAGACTTTACTTCAGACGATCTACTGTCGAGATGTTTTATATTTTACCCTCGTATTTTTCTACGTTCAGATAACGTTGTTTTTAGTTTTGTTTTGTTTTCCTTCGGCATCTTCTGCCTGTCTTTTTGGCTGTTATTATTCTGGGGATTTATTGTGTTAGATATAGACGGCGTATTTTCAATTCTAAACGAAATATCATAAGTTCATTTATAATACAGCGGTCACAATATTAAGAACTTCAAAATGTTATAAATTAACTCCAATCAGTCTTCCACATGGCTATTCTTTAGGATTATGACGGGTATTCCGCTTTTTCCAAGTGGCATATGCTTTCGTCTGTTAAATCGTCTACATGATTGATGGTTTTACAACAGTCAGCAAAGGCACAAAGCAGTTTGGTTATTATTATATTGCTTAATATAAGCATGGTTGTAAATAACCAGGATTTTTATGAAAAATATATGTATCTTTGATTTCCCTCAACACAAAACATTTTGCTCACAAACTTAATGTTGAATGGGTTGGTCTGATGTGGATTTACTAATTAATTATATTTCCTTGTTTACACAAGTCTGGCTGCTGAAAATGGACTTGATATAACGAAGTGCCAATGAGCTGCAGTTAAAATCTTTTTACAGTTTCAGCATGTTATTCCAGAAAAAGAACCTAGATTTATACCGTGAATTGTTTCTCACTCTAGTACGCTGACTAATCAGTCAGATTCAGAGATAATATGTAACAGTAGCAGTTCAATAGAATCAGTCAAAGTCCAAGTAATGAACGTTCGAAAACAAGTTGCGATTGTCATAAGCGTAAGGAAAACCAAAGTAGACATTGGCTACATGGAGAAAACAATTAAAGGTTTTATACCGTAGATGCTACATACAGTTACAGTCCCTAACAATTCATATCTTTTTATTCCGTATCAGCTAGAAGCAGATTTTTTTTCATACAATTAAGGGCAAACTAAAAGACATCTTTCATACAGTTTTATTTTTCTATATGTAACATATCTCAAAACCCTTTTGTACATTTCGGTTTAGTTGGTTGTTTGGTGTTTATCGCCACTTTCGGCAATTTTTAGCTATATCATGGCGTCTAGTTTAAATTGAAAGCCGGAGTACTCGGAGAAAACCCCGACCTGTGGTAGGAAAACTGGCAATCCTTGCCAATTAAGATTGGAGTCTAGTACACTTTGCCCGCAGTGAGACTCGAACCCGCAACCTCAATGTTGACAGACCACATGATTAATGGTAGACGACATACCATTCGGTCACCGAGGCCCCTTTTGTACATTTAGGCTAGGATAATGAGAGGCTTACATTAACACAATTTAAACAGAAGTCTTTAATTTTACCTTGTAAAGGGAAATCAACGGTTTGTTAATTGACATACAAAGACTCAGAATGTATAAAACATATAGGTTTAAACTCCTTATTATTTACAATATATATTGTAAAAATGCTATTACAAACACATATTACAAAACTAAAGTATATTCTATATTTACAAATATCAAGAGTTGAGTTTTAAAACACATTCTGACATATTCAAGACTATTTCAGTCTTTTTAAACAGATCAAGACTGGTGGAGATCAGTTGAGACTCATTCAGTCTAAAAGATTAGTCGAGATTTTCAAAACATATAAGACTATTGAAACAGGATAACGACTTTTTCCAACATTTAGTAATAATTTCTATAAACTACAATATTCCAACACTTTTATATCCACTGAGAATTCCGCCAATACAACAGTGACATTAGCAAAACAAAGTATAAAAATGAGTAGGAACAAATTAAATTGCTACAGAAAGTTTCTGATAGTGCCTGGAGGCCATGAATATTATTATCAACGAAAAACAATTTTAAGTTTGACAAAAAAAGATCAAGAAGAGATCAATTTTCACCCTGTCGAACTCCAATCTAACAAGAAAAACACAGAGGTATCCGCTCTCATTTCAACACACGGTATATTAGCATTTGTACCGTACCCTTTTCTATTTCTAGCTTGAGCCTTTGGAATAATATCTGATAGGTCAGCAAATTTACTAATACTATTCATAACAACAGTAAATAATTGATGTAACCAATTAATCCTCCCTACAAGGATGTGGGTCCCTTTGTTTTATATATTGGTAAAATAATACTAAATGTCTATAGGTAAGGTATAACGCCAGTATATAAAATCATGAGATTTAATTCTGTACTGAAAATACTCATTTATAATCATGTCGTAACCTGGTGCGTTTCGTTCTTTATATTATTCTTCTAATAATATCTCCTCATTAAATATAGCGCCATTTACAATTTTATTTGATCTTTTCACCATTACAGTACGGTAATACATGAATTTTATTGAACAATAAAATGTTTTATGCGATGAGTGGTTTAAATTTCCCGCAAAATTCTTGCGCGTCATCTAATTAAAGATTTCCCGCGGCCGCGGGGTCAGAGGTCAATGAACAGTAAATTAGATAAACAAGCCGACTGATCAGGGAAATTTATTTGAGTTTTTTAAAAAAGTTGTTAAGTGGAATTGGATTGTTATTTTGGATGTTTAAAACATCTTTGTTTTGGACGACCTTTTGTGAATAATGTTTGACGTTTAATCAGATTTTATTGCTGAAATTCCTTTGTATGAATCTGAAGAAGATGCTGACCGATTGAAAAACAATGGCGATGCTGTGTGAAAAAAATGCTGTTTAATTAACGAGAGCACGACCAGTTGCGTTTTACTTAAACGGGAACTACATTATTTTTATTACTTGGACAGTTAACAATTTAATATATAGAAGCAGTGGATACAATCAAATTGCTCACTTTTAATAAGGAAACCGTTGTTTAGTAAACCGGACAATAGACATAGGTCTATTTTTAGAAGGCTGGATATCTAGGTCAAGATCCATGTAGAGGGCACGGTGTGGAACTGGTTTAAACTTGATTTTACAAGGTAATCAATATTTCTGTTTACTAATATTAATATTAGATACACAGTACATGTAGTTTAATTATAGATATTTAATTGGTGGAAATCAATCTTGACAGTATATGTATTAGGAAGTTGACATGTGTCGTATTTGAAACTATTTGTTGAAAACACGATATTTTTGTCTCGCAAGTTTATCATCAAAATAAGAGGATTTCGAAGGGGAATGGTGTCGACAATGTATCGAGCGTAAAACTGTAGATATTGTACTATTATCCATTAAATGTCTCTTGATGTCTTAAGAACAATAAATATTGGTGTAAAACGAGTAATGATAGGACTTGCTTTCACAGCAGTTGGGTTGCCCCCAAAAGGGGTTTAAGTGTACAACAATAACAGTAAAATGAATGAGTTGAACTTTATATTGTACAGAATGTCATTTGAAACAAACATTGTGTTTTGGATTCACCGTGGTCTACATTTTTCCTCCATTCCAATTTTTAAATAGTGATGGGGTACATTTAAATTCAGAAGGAAATAAGAGATTAACAGCCAGTCTGAGAGGGGCAGTGCTTTATGCGGCTAAATCATGGGTAACTTATATAATACATTTTTATTTACAAGGTTTAATAAGATTGTTATGCTTATACCAATGATATTATTTTCAGGTCAAGCCGAATATAGCTATATTTCTTAAAATACTTTAATTGAATTATCAACACAAAAGAAAGAAGTCCAGGTATGAAGCTTTCCTGATAATGCATACGTTGTGCAATAATTTAAGAAAATATTGGGTGACAAATTTTATTATATGATATTAATAATGATACATGCATACGTTGTGCAAAATGTATTTTAGTTATAACAGAAATTATGATACTTGCATACGCTGTGCAAAATGTTTTTTAGTTATAATAGAAATTATGATACTTGCATACGTTGTGCAAAATGTTTTTAGTTATAAAATATATAGAAATTATGATACTTGCAGACGTTGTGCATAATGCTTTTTAGTTATAATAGAAATTATGATACATGCATACGTTGTGCAAAAATGTTTTTTAGTTATAATAGAAATTATGATACTTGCATACGTTGTGCAAAATGTTTTTTAGTTATAATAGAAATTATGATACTTGCAGACGTTGTGCATTATGTTTTTTAGTTATAATTTAAATTATGATACTTGCATACGTTGTGCAAAATGTTTTTAGATATACTTGAAATTTTGATACTTGCATACGTTGTGCAACATGTTTTTAGTTATAATAAAAATTATGATATTTGCATTTACATTACGTTGCATTCCTTTTGCAATTTATTTACATTGTATAAAAATGAGGGTACAGACTCATTCCGGTCTAGTACTATTATTCATTTGATAGATTATAATTTGGGGGGTTCTGTTTTTCTGTACACAATATGTATACAGTAGTCTTTGTAGTTGTCACTATTTCTTAGGATGCCGCCGGTGCGAAACAAGAAGAAGAGGGCATCAACTACCAAAAAGGACCTTCATGTAGGAAGTAGGGCAATGCCGCCGCCACAATCAGATGTTAGTGAGGTGACAATGCAGGTGTCAAATCCCGAAATTTCTAATCAGACATTGTTAACAGCAGTGACTACATTAACAACTTCAATGGACAAAATGCAGACGGCAATGGGACAATTAGCAAATTCCATGGCCGAACACGTAGTTAGGGGAAATGAACAACTGCAATGTAACCAACCTGTAAATTTAGGTACATGTACACAAATGCATGAAAACATTGAAATTGATAATACTATACCTGATCATGTAATGCAGGAATGCGCGGAAAGATATCAATTACACCACACTTTGCCCTTGGGGGCTGGGGTATCTGAAGGGTTGAAGAGAAAAATTTGGGATGATGAGTTTGTGGAGTTTAGTAATCTTTTGCCAGAACAGCCAGAGAAAAAGAAAAACAAATCAATCCCGTTAGTTATTGAAAGTGTCAGTAACCCTGTGTTAAATGTACAAGAGTCTTCAAGCAGTGTAAAATCCATTGAGGATTGGATATCAGCATTTGCTATCTATGCTGCAATTTATGTACAAAAACATCCAAACTCTATTGCTGGTCTTTTGAAATACATGGAGGTAGTAAGGGATTTGGCAAGAAATAATGGGGATTGGTTGACATATGATTCAAAATTTCGAAAAATGCAAATGCAACATAAATTGGGATGGGGAGTGTCACATCAAGAATTATACTTTAGGGCAATGTGTGGTATAAAAGATGGGGGTGAAAAGGGAAAAGATATACATGTACATAGCACACTGAAAACTAATATTGCTCCACATCCACTTGTACCTGCAGGGTATTGTGTACGGTTTCACTCGGGAAATCCTTGTTTGCTACCATGTAAATACAGTCATATGTGCTACCTATGTAATCGTATGCATCCATCTAGTAGATGTAGACTCGGGGTGGTCAATACTCTTAACTCAGTAAGTCAAATCCCCCAACCTAGGTATTTTCAACCAACAGAGGGACCCAATTTTCGTTCCCCACGAGTTACTGAGTTTCGACCAAGAAATAGCTGTCCAAGAGCTGCCCACCGAGGTACAATGGGAGGCCAACCTCCAACTAAATTTAGAGCTCCCAACTCCTATTCGCCCAGATATTCTTCTTAGATATTTAAGAGGTTATGAGAGAGATGAAACAAGTTATGTAGTGAATGGGTTTTTACAAGGTTTTTCAGTATCATGCGAAAGCTTTGGAACAAATTTTCATTGCCGAAATTTACCTTCGGCTACGTCACGACCAAACATAGTTTTAGACAAAATTGCAAAAGAATTATTAGCCAACAGAATGGCAGGACCATTTATAAATCCTCCGTTAGACAATTTACACATATCCCCACTAGGACTATGTCCTAAAAAAGACCCAAATAAATTTCGCATGATACATCACTTATCTCATCCGAAGGGTCAATCAGTTAATGATTTTATTCCGACTGAATTTTCTACAGTTCAATATACTAAAGTTCAAGATGCCATATTGGGAATAAAGCAATTTAAATCTCCTTGTTTTTTAGCAAAATGTGATATTGAAATGGCTTATAGAAATTTACCTTTGAAACCATCCGAATATCATTTATTTGGATTTAAATGGAACAATTTATACTATTATGACAAGTGTTTAGCTATGGGCTGTTCTTCAGCGTGCCAAATTTTTGAAAGATTTAGTACTGCTATTGAATGGATTGGAAAACAGTTTATGCCAGAGGGCCTCATTTTTCATATTTTGGATGATTTTTTGTTAGTTGCACAAACTGAAGACCTTTGTAAAATTTATTTAGAGAAGTTTTTAGCTATTTGCTCAGAAATTGGTATACCTATGGCACCAGGGAAAACTGAAGGTCCTACACCCATATTAACATTTTTGGGAATTGAATTAGATACAATAAATCAGATAGCACGGCTGCCAAGTGAGAAACTACAAAAATGTTATGCATTAATTGATAATTTTTTACACAGAAAAAAAGTTACTCTAGAAGAAGTCCAGTCCTTATGTGGATTGTTAAATTTTGCTTGCCAGGTTGTACAACCAGGTCGTGCTTTTTTGAGGAGACTTTTTGATTTAACTAGAGGACTTGAGAAGCCCCATCATCGTGTAAAATTAAAAAGAGGTTGTAAAGAGGACTTGAGGGTGTGGTTAGAATTTTTAAAGAGTTTTAATGGGAAATGTTTCTTTTTAGATGAAATTTTTATAACCTCACAGTCGCTTAATCTCTTTACAGATGCATCTGGCAGTTTAGGGTATGGGGCAGTCTTTAATAAAGCCTGGTTTTATGGTGCTTGGGATAATTGTTGGGACAAAATAAATATTACTGTGAAGGAGTTGTACCCAATAGTAGTAGCAATGGAAGTTTTGGGGGGAACAGTTGTCAAATAAATGTGTATGTTTTTATTGTGACAATGAGGCACTGGTTTATGTCCTTAACAAGCAAAGTAGCAAGGAAGTGCAAATAATGGCTTTGTTAAGAAAATTGGTACTATTATCTTTTAAGTACAATTTTTTGTTCAAAGCAGAACATATTTATGGTGTTAAGAATAGTTTAAGTGATGCTCTTTCCCGTTTGCAGGTGCAAAAATTTCGCCAATTGATGCCAAGTGCGGACCCATACCCAACACCCATCCCGGTGTTGCAACAACCAGTAGTTTAAAAAAGACTGTTCAAGGCCTGGTAGATGCATCATTGGCTCAGAATACAAAATTAATGTATAAGAGAGTATGGGCTGATTTCAGAAAGTTTTGCTCAAAAGTGTTGACTAGCCAAGATGCAAGGATACCTGTACCTATCCCCACTTTAGCACTGTATCTAGCAGATTTACATGATAAAGGTTATGCTGCAAGCACATTATCATCTTACAACTCAGCCATTGGGTTTTATCATAAGTTAGGTGGTCATCCAGACCCATCAACATCTTTTTATATTGCTAAAATGTTACAAGGGGCAAGAAAAATGTATCCATCATTTGACAGCAGGCTTCCCATCACTTTGTCAATTTTAAACAAGTTAGTAGATGCAATAGGCCATTCATGTAACTCAGAATATAACAAGATTCTTTACAAGTGTATGTTTTTAGTAGCGTTTTATGCTTTTCTTAGAGTAGGAGAAATGACAGTGGTAGCGCTCAATGACAGACAGCATTGTTTACAGTTGATAGATGTAACTGTGTCCCAAGAACAAGGTTATATTATTTCTTTTAGATCTTTCAAACATTCTTGTCCCGGCATTGTGGAAAGAATACATATTAACAGACAAAAGAATGTGAAGTACTGCCCAGTTGAGTGCATTAAGCAATATTTAGAAGTACGTGGGTATGCGGCAGGGCCCCTTTTTGTCACTAGAAATGGTATGCCTGTGTTACGATCAAAATTTTCAGAACAATTAAATAATGCCTTGACTTTTTTGGGTTTGTCAGTCAACCAGTACAAGGGTCATAGTTTTAGAATAGGGGCTGCAACTTGGGCAATGCAGATAGGAAAGTCAGATAGTCAAATTAGAGTCTTAGGCAGATGGCACTCGGATGCATTTTTAAATTATATCCGCCCTCACGGTTCCTTATAATTAATGCTTTGTAGGATTAGAAAAGTTTTAGATACCTGAAGCGTACACAATACCCTGATAACAATGAAATACATACAGATTGGATAGCTATGTTCATTATAACTGTTTTTGAATGACGAGCAGGAGCAGTCATTTATTAGATTTATTGTACTTACATTTACTGTATGTTGTAAGAATTGGGCTAAGCAGAGAAGTTATGTTATGTGTTCATTTTTCTTGCATCTTCCATGTGCCAATTAAATAAAATGTGTATTGTTATTTACCAAATACATTATGACGAGCAGGAGCAGTCATATGCAATAAATTGTATCTGTGGTGAATTTTAAGACTTTATAAATGAACATTATATTTATATTGTAGTGCGACTTTAGATAGATAGACCATTACAACGTATTCTGCAGCTTGGGTGGGGAGGATCAGAAAGATCCTTTGGCCCAATTTTGTCACCCACCTTTGCCTTGTTATGACGGCAAAATTGTACAAAAATTAGAATAGATAAGATTAAATGGCCACAATAGGTGGCCCATAAACTTCCAATAGGTGTTTGTTGTTTATTGGCCTACAAGGCAAACTGAGCAAGCTGCAGAATGGGTTGTATTGCATCATTAAGAATCTGTCGTTATTATAAAGTGTTGATTTATAAGGATTATGGTTGTTTGGTCATGTTGTTAAGTTTACAGGTTGGTAAGAGCGAGGGAGCATAAATGAATTTTATTGAACAATAAAATGTTTTATGCGATGAGTGGTTTAAATTTCCCGCAAAATTCTTGCGCGTCATCTAATTAAAGATTTCCCGCGGCCGCGGGGTCAGAGGTCAATGAACAGTAAATTAGATAAACAAGCCGACTGATCAGGGAAATTTATTTGAGTTTTTTAAACCACCCTTGTCCCCGCCACCTCCCTTACTCTTATACATGCTTTTTTATGAAGATTTTAGAATTCATAATTGAAAGTTACATTCGGGTGTATTTCTTTTGAATATTATACATGTAGATTGAGTAGTTGTTAAATATAGTGTAATTTTTCTGAAGTTTTTGCATGAATCTTTTATACAGAATTGTTTTGTTGGCCCAATTTTGTCACCCACCTTTGCCTTGTTATGACGGCAAAATTGTACAAAAATTAGAATAGATAAGATTAAATGGCCACAATAGGTGGCCCATAAACTTCCAATAGGTGTTTGTTGTTTATTGGCCTACAAGGCAAACTGAGCAAGCTGCAGAATGGGTTGTATTGCATCATTAAGAATCTGTCGTTATTATAAAGTGTTGATTTATAAGGATTATGGTTGTTTGGTCATGTTGTTAAGTTTACAGGTTGGTAAGAGCGAGGGAGCATAAAATATCATTTTCTTCATATACTACATTATCATTAAGTTTTTAGTTCTTTTAAATATTCATAAAAATGATCAATGCTAATGTTTTTATTTTTTTCGCTGGAAATATTTACTTTTGATACTCGTTTTTCTGCTGCTCTGCGTAACTCACTCTTAACTTTACTCCGACGCTAGCAATGTAGCGGCAGAAGTGTTTTCAGTGGAATTGGAAATATAAAATTTTTTCATAGAATGTGAACAAAATCTTAAATTTCGGAAAGTTCTACATGGAGAGAATTAAAAGCGATTGATTTTGCACTGTTGTCATTCAAAGAGAGCTTTGAAGGGAAAGTTATCAAATGGTATACAACTTAAATTGTATAAAAATCGTAAAGGGTGGAAGTAGGAAAGGGGCATTGCAGCGCATTGCCTTAGCTATTTTTTTTTACATGTATTGAGAAATGTATCTCCATTGAAATTCAATGGATTCCAAGAGCTCAGAATGCCACTGCAGACTTTTTAAGTAAAATGGTAGATCTTTAGGACTGGAGGGTTTCTGCAGAATTTTTCCAATTTATGGATAATCTTTGGGGCCCATAAACAGTAGACCGTTTTGCCAGCTTTCTAAATAATAAAACCGCAAACTTTAATTCATTGTTTTGGAACCCAAACTCTTCTGCAGTCGATTGTTTTACTCAGGACTGGAGTAATGATATGAACTGGTTTGTTCCACCTACACACTTGGTTATAAGATGCATTATAAGCACTTGATCTTTTTAGAGCAAAAGGAAAATCGATAATTCCGAAATGGAAATCGACAGCATACTGGCGTTGATATTTTGTAAAAGATGATTTATCAGCCTTGTGTAAATGATGTTATTGAATTTAAGAACACTTTTTTAATTTATGTGAAAGGTTCCAATGATAAATTTTCGGCACAGAGCCGTTTTTTACGCCAGTTTGGCAGTGTAGCCATATGCAAGTTAAATACAATATTTATGGTGACATGGTCCTAATATACATTGTTGTATATTGTAGTTGATAGGGTCACAATTGTGACAAGATCCAAATTTGGTCGCCATTGTCACAGTTTGTAAATAGGATTAATTTTCTACCTGATCATTAATTATATTTTTCAGGTATTTTTTCTGTTGGTCAGTGGAACACTATAACTCAAATTACTAATGGTAGTTCTGTATTAGACGGATTGGAAAAACAACTACCAGATTTGTTGCTCTCATCGAAAGCAGACAATACCCGACGAAAATACAGGTATGCATTTAATTTATGGTGTAAGTGGTCACGTTTACATAATTTATCTTCTCTTCCGGCAAATCACCTGCATTTAGCCTTATACTTTATACATTTATCGGAATCAGCAAAATCAATAGGTAAAATTGATGAGGCTATATACGCTGTCAGTTGGGCTCATAAACCTGCAGGTTTCTTCGACCCATGCAAGTTTGACACGCTACAATATGTACGCGGAGGGATTTATAGAAAAATTGGACATTGTATGAATAGAAAAGAACCGATCTCACCGGAAATCTTAAAAAAAAGCATTGTACATAGGTATGGTTCAAAATCTTGTAATTGGCAAGATTTACGTATTGCTACTATGTGTCTGATAAGTTACTCTGTTTTTTTAGATTCTCAGAGTTGGCCAATTTAAAGAGATTAAATATAAGCTTGACATCAACTCATATGAATTTGATATTAGAAAAGAATAAGACTGACGTTTATAGAGAAGGTCGAGATGTTGTTATTTCCAGAACCTGTCATGTGCACATGCTAGAAAGGTACTTAAAACTGGCTGTTTTACACAGTTTACTCTCAAGGTGAGGGGGGCTACCGCTGCAGCTGCATTTGGAAAAGACGATAGGTTTTATAAGAAGCATGGTATATGGAAAAGTGAAAAGGCAAAGGATGTACTGTCAGGCGAGCTGATATCCAAACATAGTGTTGTATTCTATTTATAAATGATTTGTGTTTCGTTTGAGGTCACGAATCAGAACATAATAAAAAAAAATTAAGCTTTTAATTGATCAAACATTCGTCAGAAATGGGCACAGTGTGTGTACAATTTCAAACTTGTAACAGGGTCTAATTTGCCGAGTGGTTAAGGTAGTTAGCTGATCACATGGTCTGTAAATACTGCGGGATCGAGTTTCACTGCGGGCAAGGTGTACTCGACTTTTAATTGACAAAGGATTGCCAGTTTATTCTATCGCAGGTCGGAGTGTTCTCCGGGTACTATCTTGGCTTCTTCCTTAATAAAAACTGGACGCCATGATATAGCTGAAAGTGGCGTTAAACTTTACAAACAAACCGAACGTGTAACTTGACTTGTGTATGTTTTGAATCTACTTATACTATTTTGATATAATCTGACAATTCTGAGATTAGAATGTGCATTGTTTTAGCTATGTAGGTCACGGAATCTTATTTAATTTAATTTTGTTTAATGTACTGATAAACAATAAGTCATACATAGGTAAAAGATTATATTTAAAGTGTATGTCGCAGTAAATGTTATTAACCTTGGTATCTTTGGTGTCATTTTATTTGCAACCATTGGGTAGATGCCTCTGCTACAGACTGTTCGTGCCAGAGGGTATGACCTGTCCATTAGCCGCACTACGGACTGCTGCCAGAAAAATCTTAGATTATTTCAGTGATATAGTCATTGTCCAAGTTAACTACTCTCAAAATTTTGAAAATTGTTGAAATTCTAATGTTTTTTTCTATTTTCAAGATGTAGATAACCTTAGCTTGATTTGGTATAACGTTTTAGAATTTTTATAATAATAATAAGTCAACAACATCTCAATAATAAAAAAAAATTCAACCAGTGGGTCGATGCCTCTGCTGGTTGACTGTTAGTCACCGAGAGTATCACCAGCCCAGTAGTCTAACTTCGGCGCTGACAGGAATATCATTAATTTTTCAGTGATACTAGAAAGACGGATTTTTATAACCCATGGTATTGATTCTGGTGGTTTCTTTTATGATAACAATATAAGGAACACAACTGTAGGTAAATATGAAAGGGATTGGTTGCTCTGCATAAATTTGGGGTCGTTGTCTCTCAGAAATTTACCAAAATGGTTATCATCTATACTACTAAAATTATAGACCCCTTTTTTAAAGCTCGCATCACAAAACACAGAGAAATAATTTAATTATGTACTTTATCGATATCAATATTTAATATGTTTAATATGCAACATCAACTGCATGTAACCCTATACATATTGAAGTACGAACTACATCTATAGACCTCGGTCCCGTGAAGCGAGGGAAGAGTTAGTTCTTGCTTAATTCTGCCGCCTAACTTCAAGGAACGATTGGAAGCGAATGGATTTTTACCAGACATGTGAGATAGGTCCTATGAATTTTGTTTTCACTGTGATCAGGACTAGCATGACATTAAAAAAAGAACTAAAGTTACGCTTTCACTGATTACAAATTTACTTAGTAATAAATGACGTCTAATTTAATAGTTGCCAGTTAGGTAGGAATCGCTTACGTTTGTTTTGTAACCGTCACGGGTTTTCCTTGCCTCGAAAATAAATTTTTAAATGTAAAGGAGGACCGTATCCGGTACAAATTTGCGGTCGTAATTAATCGTTAATTGCTAATTATTTAAAGCAATAATCGATATAAAAATTAAATATTTTGCATATGCAACATTACCTGAATGTAACCTTGTATGGGATAATTCTGCGCTATTTCTCTATGTTTTGTGGTGCGTGCTTAAAAAAATGGGTCTATAATTTTATTAGTATAGATAGTCATTGTCTAAATGTCTGAAATTTCGAAAATTATTTCAATTGTAAGGTTTTTCTATTTCAAAGTGTAGAACAGCCTAAGTCGGATTGGGTATAACGTATTAGAATTTTGATAATAAAAGCTTTACAACATCTTAATCATTTTGGAATTTAGATATTGCATGGGTTTGAGCGTCAATGATAAGTCTTAATTAGACGAAACGCGCCTCTAGCGTAGAAAATTCTTTTAACTATCTTTAGTGACATTTATTTGCAAACACCAGATCGATGCCTCTACTGGTGGACTTTTACTTTCGAGTGCAACATGAGCTCAATAGTCACACTTCGATGCTGACAAAAAACTGATATGGGGTCTAATTCTTGTGATTCAATAAACTGTTAAAATTAATAAATAAGAATTGTAGAATGAAGGTAATAACAAAGTACTGAACACTGAGGAAAATGTCAAAAAGGCAATCCACAAATCAAAGTTCGAGAAAGCGGCAAACTCCAGAACCAAAAACCAAAATATAGTAACTACAGAAATTGTTTCGACTTGGTACAGGCATTTCAAAAGAAATTGCGGGTTAAACCAGGTTTTATGGCATGCTAAACCTATTACTGATGTATGTTAGTTGGTTAGTTGATTAAAATGGATGGGTATCATATACCACTAGTCAGTAATATGTGTATCCAACAATCATCTTGGGGCCTCGGTTGCAGAGTGGTCAAGGTAGTTCGTTTACTATTGATCACGTGGTCTGTCAACACTGAGATTGCGGGTTCGATTCTCACTGCAGGCAGGGTGTACTCGACTCCAATCTTAATTGACAAGGATTGCCAGTTTTCCTACCGCAGGTCGGGGGTTCTCTCCGGGTACTCCGGCTTCCTCCCCCAATAAAAACTGGACGCCATGAAATAGCTGAAAAATTGCTGAAAGTGGCGTCAAAACACCATTCAAACAAACAAAAAAACAATCATCTTTGCACATTTCAGCTTACGGGCGGAGAAAGGATAAAAAAATTTAAACCAAGACATCAGATTAAAGGCAGAAAATATGTAAAAATCTCTTCTTTTTTAATATTGTTTAATGCGATTTTCAGGAATTTTTCAGCTATATCATGGCGTCCAGTTTTGATTGGGGAGGAAGCCGGAGTACCCGTATAAAACCCCCGACCTGCGGTAGGAAAACTGGCAATCCTTGTCAAATAAGATTGGAGTCGACCGCAGTGTAGAAATCTCATGGGTGATTTTGCTCCATTATGAGTAATAGGACCGCTGATACAAATTTTCAATGAAGCTACATAATTGTAGGTAGCTACAAACATGATATGATAATTATGTAGCTCCTAAAGCAATCGGAGTCGAGTCAAAATGTACTGTATGATTCCATCAGATCAATCACTAATATACAAAAGGTCGATAAAAAGCATGTAGTAGTTAGATCTTGATATCTCATCGTCTTATGAAGAATTTTACCAAATAAATTTAATGATCGCATTTGTAGAATTTCATGATCCGTTCCTGTTAAGACTTGACTTTCAAATAAACATATGACGCGGACCCTAATGGAAATATGTGGAATGTCTTTCATTGGCCCTGGTAAATTTAAGTTTTATATTTATAAAGTGTTTAACCTAAATTAATTGACCTATCACCTTATAAAAAGCATATTCTTATATGACGTGCTTTTAAGGCTTTGAGACCACAACTGTGGTAAAAAAATGATTTATCTATGAGCAACACGCGCTAAGAAGGGCGTGTTTTAAATGGCTGTTCCAATTACAAAACTGTAACTCCCACCGGAAAGCTATTGCATATGACGTATTAATCTTATAAATAGCGACACGCGCTATAATTATCCGTTGCAATATATTGTGTGTTACATTGACGGAACAGCCAGTTTATGGCGGAAATGATGTTTTTTATAGGTACGAAAACATCATTAATGTATTCTAACTGTCTTATTAGAATAGAAATAATTCACGGAGGCTGTGATTTATCATTGTTTTACCACGGGATGACCATTTATGTCGTTATTTTATCCCTCGCTATCGCTCGGATAAAATAATACGACATAAATGGTCACCCCGTGGTAAAACAATGATAAACCACAGCCTCCGTGAATTATTTCTTAATAACCCTATATAACAAATAAGAGTATACTAATGCTTCAGTAAGTTCCATGCGTTAATGATACATATAAATCAGCATTTATTTTAAACATTCAATCCATTTAGTTTAAAGATCGCTTTTTGTCACGTTTACAAATATTCAGGACAATGTAATATGGGAAACTTCTAAAATGAATGTATGTTGATAGTCAAGCTATCAGCAAATACAACTCGCATCTTCAAAATAAATTGTGTGCATCATAAGTTATCACAATTGAATAGCAACGGTTAACATTAGAAAATTTATGAAAATCAAAGTCAGTTAGTGAATATTTTAACCCACTAATTTATAAAAGTAAATAGTTAACAAACAGGTGAGTGCGCAGCAGCTTCCCTCGAGGAGCGGTGATCTCTACAGCAATTATGTGTAACGTTACTAAAAAAAAATTTACGATCATGATCTGCCAAATGCTGATACCGTAAAAACTGACACAAAGGGAATAAAGAAGAGCACTAAAATTAACTTTTAGAAGCAGACTTAAAAAAATAGACATAAAATATTATGTACTATCTAAAAAAATAAGAACAAATATTTAAGACAGTTTTTTGTGAAACCTTCTTTCAAAAAGTGGCAATAATATGACATTGATATGACAACAACATTATATAGAAAAACGTTAGGGTGCTATCGGAAGTAACGTCAATTACGAAATGCAAAAGTTCTATTTCAATGAAACTAATATTGCACATTATAAATAAATAATTTAAAGTCATATTGCAATGACAATAATTGTGTATTAACAAAACATTTACTTGCAAACTGTTTGCGTTCTTGGTTTATTTTTAAAATTACTAGCGTGATACTCTACCCCCTTAAATATTCACGTCCCAATGGTAAACGTGAAGAATTTTATGACAAACATTTTTATTTTAATTCAAGAAGATTCGTCATTCTATACACTAATTTGTTCCTACAAATTTACTAAAATTTTGTATGATTCTGAATTATTTCATTTTATAGAGTAACTATAAGCCTTTTATGAACATAAAGCTAGCAAAAAAAAGGTAGTCTTTGCACTAAATTTGCTTCAATATTTATTGCGCAGTCGCTTGTTTAAAACCCGGATACGGGGCACAAAAAATAATTTTAAAAAGATTACTAGCTGCGACTTTGTATCTCTTTGAAACCGAAATTACTATCGTTCATACAGTAAAAGTAATTCATTGATTTCATTTATTGAAGTCCATAGCTGTTAAAGTCTGCTATGATGACCCGATAACTGATTGGCCAAATCAGAAAATATTATTAAGAAATCCAACAAGAGCTCTCAGTAGCTGTATTGACGCGTAGCTAAAATTTGTCTCAACATTTTCTGAAGCAGCTAAATTAGAAAATTTTATTTAACCAAACGCTTTTAACTTATTTTGTTTGTTTAAAAACTCTAAATGTACATAATCATTATATTCACCAGTAACATAAAATTGTGGAACCTTACCTTATCTAGTTACGTCCTTTAACAAGTTTTTTTGTTTTGGCGGACCATAGACTATTATCGCCAAATAAAATAAATAGCCAAATGCGTCGGTTCAGTACAGAGTAACACTAGGCGGTGACAGGTCCGTATTCAATTTTTAAATTCAATAAAAAGCTATGTAGACCAATATATCCGTTATTTACAAACACAAAACAACAAACTAGAACTACATGAACAAAAGATAGGGCTAATTGTTCAAGAACAATTAAAAAGATCTTTCCCATATTACTGTAAGAAATTAATTTTTCTTCATCTGTCGTTTCTAACTTGACTGCATAGGTTGCTGGGCCATTTTTAGGAAGAATAGACTATTTATGTGGTCCTGAGTAAAACAATACATGGTTGTCAAGGACTTTTGTGGCCTCTGATAGGGACAAAATGCCACTTCCGGTTGTAAAATGACATATTTCAGTAAAATACATTATCCTGATTAAAAAAATATGGTTGTTGCTATGGTATGACATTGACCATTAACCTTTGAAAATGGGCTCAAATTAATTGAAGGCCTTGACTTGGTGATCATTTTAATCTTATATGTTTACTATATTATTTCTAACCGTTTTCAAGTTGTATGCAAAAACTCATTAACCGATATGAGTCAAGGGCGCTAACTCGAAAACGGTTTATCACACAGTTTCGAACAAAATGTATCAAATGAAGGTCTTGACCGTATGAGTATTTTTCCGATTTATTGTCTCCTTCTATCTGTTATTTTTCTTGAGTTGTAATGATAATACATTAGAGGTCTAAGGTCGAGGTCACTACTGATCTTTGACTTTGGGATTTTCTTAAAGGACATGTCACAGAACGACAAATTGTAAAGACCATTCGTGATTTCGACTTATGGTTTGTGAGTTTTTGTGATAAGCTTTAAACATTCAAGGGATACCGCTCGCCTCAGCTAGTAAGAAATTTTTTGCCAATTTATGTCATGAAGTTGTCTCAAAAGTTTCTTGAGCTTTGTTGCTTTTCAGTTTTCTTCTATCTGTTATGGTTCCAGAGATTACGAAATAACAAGGTTTTAGGTGTTTGGGCAGAAAACTCTGTAAAGAAAAAAAATTTTGTTTTCACATGGTGAATTCCAAATAGACTTTCATTGCCCAAACTTGTTGCGAAAGACCAAAATGATATGTCGCATAGTCTTTATACTGTTTGGTATGAAGCTGGCGGGGAAAAACGTGAAAAATAATTGAAGCAAAAACAATAAATTCATCAAACTGGGAGTGGGAGCGGGAAAGACCTTAAAAAGTAAACATTCAAATATCCACAAATCGAACAATATTTCTGCAAACATAAAACTATTACTCTAACAAATCCATAAAAATAAACGAATCCTTACAGTATGTTACTTCTCCATAGAACACGTTATAGACACATACAAAACACCCGAGTATAACAGTTACAAAATGGAGCAATATTTCTCTAAGTAAAACAACCACTGTAACTGAAAACAGATCCATAGAAACGAATCAAACGAATCCTTACTAATACAGTCAAATCTGTCTTATGGGACCGTTGAAGGGATATTGTTAAAAAGGTCACAGAACACAAGGGATTTTGATGCAGAGGTCATGATATTTGCATACCAGATAACTGTCATGTTATCAGCTTGTGAAATAGTGAATTGTAGACCTGGGTGCCGTTTCATAAAGCGATCGCTTATTAACGTGTACATCGTTTTCGTATTGATTATTCCCGTTTGTAAAACAAAATGTGGTGAACATACAACGAACACGACGTTATGAGAAACATCACTATTTCCAACCAGAACGGCAACAAAATCGAATAAAAAAAGTGACGACTATTCAAATTTACAGGGCATTCTGAATTTCGCTTCTAAGATGATAAAACGTTTCGAAGAAGTTGTTAACTGACAATTGTCTACGAATCTTCTTTTCAACAGAGTTTATATTTTATGACCTTTAACAGTCCCAATAGTCGTTTGAGAAAGGATTTTTGGTCAAAACGAACGGAAAATACGGTTGTTAGTCTCGTAAGTCTGGGAGTCATTTTAAAATGGTAATATGAACGGGAAAATGATGGGGAGGAAAAAATACGAACGCATAAAACAGAAAGTCTTTATATAGAGGGGGTCGCTAAGACAGGTTTGACTGTGTGTTAGTTAAGAAAAAGATTATTGCGAGCGGGCTCTATGCGAATTATGGTTAGACCAATTGCAATAATCTATTTCGATTCTAATATGTCTAACAATTGTTTTAAAATTTCGAAGCGGCTCTAAGAGGACGCTTTCAGTGGTAATACTGTTTTTTTAAACTAATGAGATATATCCCAAAACAGTATGTAAAAGCAAATAAAATTGACATAAACATATATTCTCGTTATTTTATTGAATATACGTACCTTTTAGACAAAAAAAATCGTCATATTAATTCGAATGTAGATTTGTTTAAAAAAAATAATGTATCGGGAGTAGTTTCAATCATATAAATCTGAGAATTCAGACTAAAAATAACTGCATTAGTAACAATAACGATAATTATGGATAACACATAACAAACTGCATTTTTAAGTCCGTTTTTACATCACGCATGTGCGAACAAAACTTATTGGAATTTTGACACGCCTTTGTTTACATTATAGCGTAAGCAGGACGTCATATTAGAATTCTACACGGTTGAACACATTCTAATCACACAATTTTTTTTATCAATTTATGAACTTGTTAACTTACAAATTTCTAAAACATCTGAACATAACACATGTTGAATACTTTCCGTCAATGCAAACTGTACATCAACGTCACTATTTAAGGTCTTGGCCCTTAATTTTCATCGGTCGTTTGACTAGAGGGTGCCAAATAGCGGCAGTTGGGATAAAGATAGCAAAACTGACAGAAAACGAAAAACTCTTAACAAAACGAGATGCAATTCTTAACAAAAAAGGAAGGGGCGGGGACAGTCTGTCCAAAAATGTTACAGGTTCTGTATGACCTACAGGCATATGAAACTCACCAAAATTCTTGTATAACTTAATAAATAGATTGATAAATTGTTGTCATCTATTTTAGTTACTTCTTGTTGACGCTTATAACTATATTCATTCTGGAATAGTATATTAAGGTACTCGCAAAATTAATAAACAAAGAAAAACAAGGAATTGTGTGCTCGCATTTTGGCAATACCTACTCTATATTCACTATCAGTGAAACATACAACGAACGACCCCAATCCTATTTGAAACATTAAATAATATCCTTAAATTCAACCCGACGTTTTTGGAACTTCCGAACTTACAATTATCAAGAAAACAGCAAACGACAGAAAAACGGTAATATGATATAATATTTTCTCTCCGCAGTCAGCCGGATGTACAAAGGTGAAAATATTAAGTACATGTATACCACGCAGAACAACAGGAACGATGACGTGTATCACACAATCTGACGAACTCCTCTCTAGTTCCAAAGAAAATCCGACGATTGTGCATCTTCCAAGATGACAGTGAGTGACGTATCACAAAAAACTAACACTTAACAATCAGATACCTTAACCTGTATAATAAAAAGCGACAATAAAAAGTCATTTTACCAATGACAAACAAATTAGCCTTTCTTTCAATCAGATATCAGTGAGGTGGCATCTATCTCTGTGAACCCTCTGTTCGTAGCTCTGATTAAAAGATTGTTAGAACGCGAATGTGTCCTTCAGAAAACAATAATGTGCCCTTGATGTCAAAGTTGAAGGTCAACTTTCATCAACCATCTTACGCGGCACGTTGACTTAAAATGATTTAGCCACATTTCAATTATAAAAGCTCAAAAGAAGAAAGGTTAAAGACCGGACTCAAATTTGTCATTCAGAAAGCAATGTGACCTTGAAGTCAAGTTCTTGGTCAATAGTTACCGAGTATGGTACGCTTTGAAATATTCTACCAACATGCTTATAGTCAAAAGCCTACCTCAAAGGAGTTAAAAGTTACAGCAGACCTACAAAGTAATATTCCGAACACGATTTGCTACTGATAGACGCAAATAATGATCACTATAGGGCGTCCTCGACTTTTAGTGGAGTACGTGGCCTTAATTTTCTTTAAATATTCATTGCATGAAAAGGTAATATATTCATAAATATTTTTAATAAGACAAATATCCTTAATCCAATTAACATTTAATAACATTAAGTATTAGACATAAATATTTTGTATAAAGGAAATTATCAATGTGTAAACACCGGCGACTCACACACAAACTAAATAAATTTTGTCAAGTTTGTGAGGGAGTCGACGGAGTTTACACATTGATAATTTCATAAAACACAGTGGGGAATCTTTATAATACTCATAAAAAGTCCTTGCGATTTTAAAGCTGCAAAACCATTTAGAGAAATCCATGTGATTATATTTGTAATTTGCATCAGATTTCAGCAAATTTATAACAGTAACGTTCAGTGTGGAATTGTACGACCAGATCTAGGCTTTTACGCATTTTCTACTATTGACAAGGTTAGCAAATATGATTTTACCATTGATAAACTTTGCAAATCAGCCCCGAGGAATGTTCAACATGGCCGACCGTTAACAACCTTTAACGCTAATAGATATCTTAAGACCTCCACAAAGTATTAATTGATTTTATACATTTTAATGAGCGGAGATGTTCACTGTAATCCGGTACCTATAAAACACCATTGAACCTCCTGTTATACCAGTGTGAGGAAAAATCAGAAAGCATTTCAGTGCGACTTTTGTTACTAATGGACTCATCTAAGTAATATATCTGTAAAGGAATATATCAGATTGTCCAATTCTGATGACTGCTATTACTGTCATAGGTGTTTTGATCGTCTACCAATATTTTCAGATTCTCTTTTCAAAGATATATCAATCTAAATTTTAAGTAATGTTTTTATTGACACCCTAATAATAATAAATCAAACACACCTCTATTGACTTTATCAACTTAAACTGATTTATCTGACTGATCATGAAGACTTGTCCATTTTTGCAAATTTGAGAAAATGTAGAAAATTATATCACAGAAACCTATCAGTAGCGTATTTGAATATTAACAGCATTCGATACAAGATTGACGAACTGAATGAATTGCTGTGTGATAAACTTGTGGATATACTCTTTATTGGCGAATCAAAACTCCAATCTGTGCATAATAGATTGTTATAAACTATACAGACGGGACAGAAACCAAAACGGAGGTGTAATATTGTCATTTATAAATATTGATTATCCAGCAAGCAGGAAGAGTGATTTGGAATTAGAGAATCTGGAAACCATTAGTGTTTCTGGAATCCATTAGTGTTGAGATACATATAAACAATCAGAAATTGCTAGTTGTAGGAATGTATAAAGTTCCATCTATGTCTGACAACATTTCTAAAATTTATGTAGAATAGAATGTCAATTATCAGATTTTTTTTTAATTTGTTTAACCCTTATCTTTGTGCTTTTAGGCTTGTACATGGTTGCCAGACCACACTACTCAGGTTATTAGAGGACTGGCATGAAGCTTTGGACAGAAATCAGTATATTGCTGCTATTTTAATGGATCTGGCCAAAGCCTTTTACCTCCTACCTCTCTGTATTTTGTTGGATTAACTGTTGGCTTATGGTTTGTTGGCTTATGGAGTGTCAACACACTCAGTTTCTCTGCTAAAAACCTATCTGCCGAACAGAAAACGGCAAATAAAAGTCAATAATGTACTGAGTATCTGGGCTGACATTCATAAAGGTGTCCCAGTAGGATCTATACTCAGATCCCTTTAAAATTTTCCTGAATGACCTTTTCTCATTTTACAATTACGCAGACGATAATACACTCTCATTTTGCAGTCCTGACTTTGATAAAGTTATCTCCACTCTGAAGACATACTCAAACAGGCTTATAGAGTGGTTTAAAAGTAATTAAATGCAGTCCAATCCAAATAAATTTCAGGTTTTGACAGTGGGTAGGAAAACAAATAAAAACAGCCAATTATTCATATTTAAGACCTTTTCCTGCAAAAATTCTGTTAAATTACTTGATATTGATATAGATTACCGACTAAATTTTGATATGCATATGAGTACAATCTGCAGGAAGGCGTGACAGCAACTAAATATCCTCAAACGTTTGGGTTCTTTTTAAAACAGATTAAGTAAACTGACTTTTTCCATACTTTTATTTTAAGTAATTTTAATTTCTGCCCTTTGGTATGGCATTTCTGTACAGAAAAGAATTCAAGAAAAATTGTTAAAGTGCAAGAAAGAGCACCCCGTTTTATCTATAATGATTTGAGAAGTTTCTGTAATAAACTGCTTTTAAAAGCTAACGTGCCTTCCTTACAGATTAGAAGAATGCGAACTATGGCTTTAGAAACTTTAAAATTGTTAATAAGCTATCTACCTCCTGTCTTCATAATCTTGTATGGTAAAAAAAATCATTCAAATTTGCTGCTGCTATGCTTTGAAATAATCTTCCTGATCATTTCAGGATTGAAAACAGTCTCTCTAAATTTAAAAGTCAAAGTCATTCCTGGAGTGGTAAAGAATGTAGCTACTTCATCTGCAAGTAACTACATATACTTTCTGAATTTTGACAATATATCCCTTTTTAATCATTAATTCATCTAATTTTTCCATTGCTTTTATTTATTTTTAGTAAATGCTTTGCGTTGCGCTTTTGTGTTGGTTTACATACCTTATATTAACAAGTAAATAATTCAGTTTTAATTATGTACTATGATTTATTTATGCATGCCAGTGCTTAAATGGTAATCAGCTGATTTTACATTTGTGATTTGTGCCTAGTCCACATATCTTAACCTGCTTATTTTATGTCATAGTGCTTATAACCATTAACATGCTTGTTTTATTCTGATGAGTGTATTATAATTGCTGTTTCTATTGTTGTAATGTCTATGATGTATTTATCCGTCAAAAGCTCTGTAGAGCTTATGTTATTTGTTGATACTGTCATGCCGAATTCAATAAAGTTTTCTTATCTAGATCTCAAAATGTATCAAAAGCCGGAAACAGTAGGAACATACAAAATATAATACAAAGGAATCTCGGTTCTGTATATATTAACAGACAAAACAACAAAATGAAGAAACCTAATTTGTATGTATCTTATTTGAAATCTCAATCGATTTAATTAGAAATCTTTGCGACTGACAAAACACTGTTCCCTCTTCCTTACGATACTGCAGGAGGACGCCATCTTTGTTTACATTGGATACCGGCATTAATCCGCTCAGAGGAAATATCGATTTATAAATTTTCTGTGATGACGTAATTTAGGTGTTTTTTATCCAATCAAAGCAGTAAATATTCATAAATTACAGCATGAATAGAATTATTTAATTTTACTACTACAAGTTTACGGTCTCAAACAAAGTTCAGTCTTACTAAAAATAAAATTAATATTAAGTAATTATTTCAACACATTAAATCCCAACAGCGGAGAAATTTTCAGAAATTTCAAAGCAACCATTGATATGAACTAAACCTACAAGTAAAACTGAGTAAGCAAGGGGGCAAAGCTAAGATAAATATTGAATAAAAGGCATTATTAGATAAGATCCAAGTACTGAAATATTGTTTACTGGTACACACAAATACATTTAAATTACCAAATACACAAAATAATATATATCCAAATAATATATAATTCACTGTAGCACGTACAATATAAAATCCACGGTGTGTAATATTCAGACAAAGGACAGCATGGTTAATACTTTATTGGATTTCAACACAGAAGAGTGCAGTACACAATTATCATAGATTTAGCTAATAACCAAATAGTAAATCACTACATAAGACCAATGTATAACCAATATATGACATCCCCCCTTTTTTGAAAGATAAAAATATTTAGTTATAAGAAAATATAAATTCACCATTCGTTAATTCTTAATGTATATATACGAAGAAAATAAATTGAGATTTAAAACAGTTATTTGTACTGTCCTATTCAAGTTCAATAAGTGTCACTTTTATATAGTTCATCATCCTCTCAAAGTTCATATTTAGTTTCATTATGACTTATCTCCCTTTCACCATGCACTTAAATTTTGAGTATTGGAAAAAATAAGACTAGAATATATGTGACTAGAGCATGCAAATAATAGTACAAAAAATTTCATATAGCAACATTTCATTTTACACAATAACTTTTCACTTTTGATTGACTTTTTCACTAATATATTCACTTAAAATTCCACTTAGAATTTGATTTTTATTTCCTCATATAATCACTTGTAATAATAAATCCACTCAGAATATTAATTTGAATATTTTCATTTTGCTATTTCACATGATATAATAATATGAAACTTAACACACACATATTATGCTTCTGATATTAAATGACCATATTCACACATATATTTCCACGTTGTTGATTGAATTGCACACATAATCCTTGAGTTTTGCAGGTAATTTTACGCTTCTTCCGGATTTTGTAGTAGTGATATCGGCAGATTTTGTTTCGGTTGTTGTTGTTTGATTCTGTTGTTTCGGTGGATTGTTATTCGGTTCTAAATTAGCACTTGTCTCAAATAGTTGATCGGTATTGCGGTTGCATGATGTTTTAAAACTGAACGGTTCACTAATGTTCATCGTTTCTGTTGGTCTGAATGTTGCTTTTGTTGGTTTAAGATGTTTACGGTTTCTCCTCAAGCGTTGTCCGGCAAGAGTCTCTACTATGTACGATCTAGGCGATGCATGTTTTCTAACAACTGTTCCAGGCGTCAGTTGTTTGTTATGTTCAATTATAACATTGTCATTATTTTTCAGTTCGGACAATTCCTTTCCACATCTATTATCGAAATAGAACTTCTGTGCTTGTTGGCGCTTTACTATTGACTTGCCAACAACCATTTGATCCACTTGTGTCGGTTTTAATAATTCGGATCTTGTTGGTATGCTTGATTTTAAGCGTCTACCTATATGTAATTGAGCAGGTGATAGATTGATAACCTCCAACGGCGTATTCCTATAGTCTAGCAGTGCTTTGTACGGATCTGCGCTTTTTCGGATTAAATTCTTCACCGTTTGCACGAATCGCTCTGCTTGTCCATTAGCTTGCGGAAAATGCGGACTAGTGGTAGTATGTTTAAAATCATACTCCTTAGCAAATCTAGCAAATTCCTCACTTGAAAATTGTGGACCGTTATCCGTCACTAGCTCATCAATGTATCCAAATCTGGAAATTTGCTTCTTTAGGTAGCAAATAACATTTCCAGTTGTGCAGTAATCCAATTTTTCAATTTCTGGCCATTTTGAATAGTAGTCAACAGTTAGTAGGTAGTTTTCTCCTTTGTAGTAAAAAAGATCAGCAGCTAGTTTTGCAGATGCTCTGACTGGAATATCACTAGCTATCATCGGTTCCTTTGGATTAGTTTTCTTGTTGCTTACAGCACACAATTCACATTTTTCTACTAACTCTTGTATGTCTGCCATCATCCCTGGCCAATACATAAATTCTCTGGCTCTAGTTTTACATTTGACAATGCCTAAATGAGTCTCATGTATTAGTTTGAGCATGTCTTTTCTAAGACTCTCTGGAATTATCAGTTTTAGTCCTTTATATAACAGATTGTCAATACATGTAATCTCATCTTTGAACTGCCAATAAGGTTTAACTTCGTCACAAAGTTCATTTTTGTCTGGCCATCCATTTTCAAGTGTTTCAATCAACATCTTTGATGTTTTATCCTTCAGAGTCTCTTTTTTAAATTGTTCATATTTATGTGGAGATATAGGCAAATGTGCATTCAGTTGAATTTCATTGATTTCCAGATCTGGAACTTGTTTCTTGTAGGTAGAGTCTTGATAATGTATCAGAAACATACATTGACTTTCCTGGTTTGTATTTTACAGTAATGTCATATTTCTGCAACTGTAGAACAAATCTTTGAATTCTTGGTGGTGCTTGGTTGAGTGGTTTCATGAAAATGTTCTCCAGTGGCTTGTGATCACTCTCAACTTCTACATGTCTTCCATATATGTAATGGTGGAATTTAAGGCAACCGAAAACAATGGCTAGTGTCTCTTTCTCAATTTGTGCATATCTTTGTTGCGTTGGTGTTAAGGCTCTTGATGCATAAGCTATAGGTTTCTCATTTTGAAGTAAGACAGCACCAAGTCCTTTTGAACTAGCATCAACATTAAGTGTCAACGGTTGTTTTGGATCATAAAATGCTAAGATTGGAGCATTAGTTGCCATGTCTTTCAATTTACTGAAACTTTCTTCTTGTTGATGGTCCCAAAACCAAGCATTCTTTTCTTCTAGTAGTAACCGTAACGGTGCGCTAACCTCAGACATGTTAGGCATAAATTTGCTTAAATATGTTACGAAACCCAAGAATGTTTGTAAATCTTTCTTGTCATTTGGCTTTGCCATCATTTTGACCGCTCGAACTTTTTCAGGGTCCGGTTTTAAACCGTCTTTGCTGATTATATGTCCTACATATTCTACTTCTTCTTTGCGGAATTGACATTTTGATTTGCTTAACTTTAGATTACACTGTCTTGCACGTTCTAAGACCTTACAGAGTCTATCATCATGTTCATGCATTGTAGATCCCCATATTAATATGTCATCAACAATAACTTCTACGCCTTCTATATCTTCCATAAGTTCTGACATAACTCTTTGAAAGATTTCAGGTATGCTTTTGATTCCAAATGGGGCCCGTAAAAACCTAAATCTTCCAAATGGTGTGTTGAAGCACGTTAATTTGCTACTCTCTTCATCTAGCTTTAAGTGCCAAAATCCTGAAGTTGCATCAACTTTACTGAATACCTTAGCATTTGGTATGTTAGCAACAACTTCTTCTATAGTTTTCATTGGATAATGTGATCTACTAATGGCCTTGTTGAGGTCTTTTGGGTCAATACAGATTCTTACATCTCCACTCGGTTTAACTACTGTCACCATACTGTTGACCCAAGGAGTAGGTTCTTTCTGACGAACAATTACTCCCAATTTCTCCATTCTAGTTAGTTCTTGTTTCACTTTAGATTTCAGTGACACAGGCACTTTTCGTGGTGGGTGCACAACCGGATTTGCATCAGAGTCTATGTGCAGTTTATGTATTCCTGGCAAACAACCTAGTCCAGTGAAAACATCAGAATACTGACTTTCAATGCCATAAATTCTTTGTACAAGTCCAAGTTTGTCACAAGTCTCAGCTCCTAAAACTGATTGTGATTTTGTGTTTGCAACATAGAATTTGACTTTGTAGTGCTTGTTTTTAATACTAACTGGTAGTGTTATCATTCCTTTGCATTCTATTTTATGCCCTGAAAATGATTTTAGTCCTGAATCAGGAGTTCTAAGTAAGCGCTTCTCAGTGTGAAGTGCATGGAAGTCTGATTCGTTTAAAACATTACATTTCGCACCAGTGTCTAATTGAAATGTTATTGGTTTTCTGTTTACTTTTATATTTATGCACCAAGGGTCATCTTTGTTGTTGTCGCACTGAACCATTCCAACAAATAAATCATCAGACTCTTCTGAATCACTGTAATGGCCAATTTCATGAACTTTTTTTGCTGTACTTGTTTTGCACATTTTTGCAAAATGGTCCTTTTTGTTGCATTTTTTGCATGTCTTCCCAATTGCTGGACATTTACTGGTTATGTTCGTAGCCACATCTTTGACAGTTTTTTCTTGGTTTATTTTTAAAACCTTGTTCATGTTTTTGATTTTGTTTCGGTTTTTGCCCATTGCCATGTTGTTGTTTTATAATTGTTTTCTTTTTTATGGCATTTACATTTGGGTCTTCCCCTACATTCATGGTTTGTAGTTGTTTCTGGGAAAGTTCGAATGTTCTTGCTATATCAAGGGCTTTTTCAAGTGTTAATTCGGACCCTTCATTTATTAATTTTTCTCGGACTTTTGATGATTTGGTACCAAAAACTATGCGGTCTCTGACCATTCTGTCTGGGTTCTCATAACCGCAGTCTTTTACCAAAACCTTCAAGTCAGTAACGAATTCCTCGCAAGATTCAGTTGCACTTTGTACTCTGCATTGAAATTTATAACTGGAAAAAACTTGATTTGATTTTGGCTTGACATACTCCTCAAACTTTTGGTACAAAACTGTGAGATCTTTGCTGTCGTCTGCATTAAGATTCCATGTGCTATACACATTTCTTCCCTTTTCACCAACCCAAATCATGAGGTAGGCACATTTTTCCTCCTCTTCCTTTTTGCCTAGCGGGCCTTTAAACATAAATTCCACATGGGTTTTGAAGGATTTCCAGGTCCCTGGGAGGTCCCCACTTTCCCAGTTCATTATGGGTGAACGACCAGATAACCCATCCGCCATGGTTACTTAAAACCTTAATCTGGCTATTTCTCATGCAATTTGTATTTAGTTTGGCTTCAAGTCTCTCTTTTCTCCACGTTTTTACACCTGACACCATGTAATATTCAGACAAAGGACAGCATGGTTAATACTTTATTGGATTTCAACACAGAAGAGTGCAGTACACAATTATCATAGATTTAGCTAATAACCAAATAGTAAATCACTACATAAGACCAATGTATAACCAATATATGACAGGTGTAACATACAATATCAACTGCTCTATCTACATACAATATCAACTGCTCTATGTACATACAATTTAAAATCGACTGTGTTACTTAAAAATACACAATACACTTTATTTTTAACAAGTTGTGTAAAATACGTGTAAAATTGTCCATATAATATAGATCGATTGAACAAGCCCAATACAGAAAAGCAGGGCCAATACAGAAAAACAGGCCCAATACAGAAAAAACAGGCTCAATACAGAAAAATAGGACCAATATAGGAATGCTCCTTCTGTTTATTTATATATAAATATCATTTTAATAAAAAACACATTCGTTTGAATTACGTAAATTACAGCAGAATTGTCAAGGAAAAAATATAATTTCATACTGACGGTTGTTCATTTTAATATTTTATTAGGTCCAGGAAAGATGCGTGCATATAGTTTCGTTTTGAATTAAATATAATTGCTTACAGATCCATTCTGATTGTATGAAAATCGTTGTAATTAAAGCTCGGATCACACAAAAACAGTGTGTACATAAAAGACATATTCAACCAAATGTAACATGAGGCCAGTAAAACTCCATTTTTTAGCGGACGGTTCTGGTCTAGAAGTTACACCTCTGTCTTTACATGCTAGGCGCATATATAAATAAATAAATATATATATACAAACGTCTAATTATTGTGACAACCATATAATATATTTATCCAGCGGATTTCTGAAACATCAGAAATACAGGGTTAATATCAAATATTTATATATACGTCTACAAATTAAGCCCAACACTGTCTGAATTAGATTTGCTTTCCCTCAGCGGGATTCGAACTCACACCGTTGTGACACTGTGACACCAATTCGCCTGCACTATGTCCAGCGGTCTAGACCCCTCGGCCAAATTTTATATAGCGGATTTGGCCGAGGGGTCTAGACCGCTGGACATAGTGCAGGCGAAATATATATATATATATACTTTGGCGATTTATTTTTCAATGATTTCTTTGTAAGCATTTACGGTCCATATACTCGTATATAGAACGGCCAGAGTATATGGACCTACATTAGACTTACCAGGAACCTATAAATTAGTTGTACTAGTCTCCTGATTGTCAAATCTTTTCGAAAAACACAAATAACCAAATATATGATTAATAATTTCGGTAAAGATTATTTACGACAAGTAAATGATATGCAAAATGAGTTTTCACAACAAAAATAACCTAAACTGATCAGTCATGACAGTACATCTTTATGGAGCAAATAAATGAGCATAGAAGCTTACACAAAGTTAAGTATAATATAACAAATACATGTAGTTCATGTCACTTCGGGTCATATGGCAGTATATGGACCGGTTGGTGGCCCAAAAAGGTATATATGGACCTCAGCGCATATTTTATAAATATAGAATGTTTTATATTGCCTTGCCATCAAGCATTACCATCGACCCAATTAGTCGGTTTATTGTTCTTTATAATATGTTTTTCCAGTCATAAAGCTGGTTAATGATTCACGAAGCATGAGTGCACTTTTTGTTTCTGCTATCGCCAAATATGGACTCTATTATGGCCAAAACGAGCAACGAGACGTTGTGGTGATACGGACAGTCAAAAGTTAGAACGCGCAACATTAATCTGGGCTTACCTTGCTACAATGTCTTGTAAGCGGACGATATAGAAATGTTCCGAACTTACAATAATCAAGAAAACAGCAAACGACAGGAAAACGGTAATAGGATATGATATTTTCTCTCCGCAGTCAGCCGGAAGTACAAAGTGTGAAAATATTAAGTATACCGAGTAGAACAACGGGAACGATGACGTTTATAACATAATGTGACGAACTCCTCTCCAGTGTCAATGAAAATTTAACCCTAGATTCCTCCGATTGTACATCTTCCGAGGCTGACGTTGATACAACAGTCCATACTCCGTTTTCATCCAAATCATTTAAAATAGCTTCTTCGTTTCCTTGAGTCACTTGAATATCTTCATTACTGCTAGACCACACGACAAATATTATTTCACATGTTTGTTGATCAAACGGAAAATATTTAATATCAATAGTACATTTAGTTTCAAATACTTCAAAAGGAAACCATGACACTTCGCCTTCGTTGACTCATGAACTATTAATGGCTGTATGATGCAACATGTTGGTTATTTAAGGAAATAAAATTGATTTCGATTAAATCGATGTGAATAGTACGAAAGCCCAGAAGGCTCATTCGATATTCGAAATTCGAGATTCGAAACTCGAAACTCGAAATTCGAGATTCGAAATTCGAAATTCGAGATTCGAGATTCGAAACTCGAGATTCGAAATTCGAAATTCAATATAGTTATAACCAATCAGATTGTGTGTGACATAATCGTCTACCAATCAGAATAGTTCTTATATAACGTAGCCATGTGCTATTATTTTTATTTGGGGTTTTGACCGTCGACATATTTGTCAAAGAATGACTGTGTTCAACATGGTTTTGTTAAAAAATAAAATTTATAAGCTTTAGTTGTTATTTAATCAAATTACTTAAGTTCTCAATAACATCTTGATTTTACAAATCAAGAACAAGAATGCACCTGTAGAACTTTATTCAACAAAAACTTGGTGTATATGAAGTACACCATATGTAGTTGTGCATGTTACCAGGGAATTTTGATCTTAAAATTTTCGTGGGAGTTATGGCCCTTTGAACTTAAAATTTGCCGACAATACTCATTAATCATCTTGTCGGAGCTACTCCTTTAAAAAAACTTTATGGAGTTTTAAAAAACTTAATATATATAGTAGGTACAACATATTTAGTTGTGCATATTACAAGGGCATTTTGGTCCTCAAATTTCGTGTGGGGTTATCAGGGGTGAATCCAGAGGGGGCCCTCCCTTTTGACGGAAAAATTTTGTTGCATATGTAGGAAATCATTGAAGCATGACAAAAGTTGGCCCCCTTGGCCAGTCAGTGCCCCCCCCCCCCCCCCCCTTTTCGAAATTTCTGGATCCGCCACTGGCTTATTTTGGCCCTTTGAACTTAGAAATGTGCTGAAAATACCCATTAATTATCTTGTCAGCACAAATCCTCTGTAACTATTCAGTACTATACAAAATTTTATGAAACTTGTTATGTATGTAACTAGTACACCATATATATGTAGTTGTGCATATTATCAGGAATTGTTGATTCCTAAATTTATATGGTAGTTATGGCTCTTTGAACTTTGATTTTTCAGTAATCCTCAATAATCATGGTTTCCGCTTTCACTCCCTTAAAACTACTCAACCAAATTTTATGTATAGCCAAGGAATTCTGATTGGTAGAGATTATGTCACACGCAATCTGATTGGCTAAAACTATATTGAATTTCGAATTTCGAATCTCGAATTTCGAATCTCGAATCTCGAATTTCGAATCTCGAATCTCGAATTTCGAATCTCGAATCTCGAATTTCGAATCTCGAATATATAAGAACTATTCTGATTGGTAGACGATTATGTTACACGCAATCTGATTGGTTATAACTATATTGAATTTCGAATTTCGAATTTCGAATCTCGAATATCGAATTTCGAATTTCGATTCTCGAATCTCGAATGAGCCTTCTGGGCTTTCGTAGAATAGTTTAAAGTTTCGTTTTATGTGGCTTAACAATTCAAACCATGCTTGTGTGCTATCTTTGCAATCTCTTCCTGAAATCTATTTCTTACTAATGAGACATCGTGGTACCTATTTATAACCAGTTGAGATATACTTTTCTCACCCGATGTATAGAAATATCTCGTGACTACATAATGGCTTCTTCTCAGAAACTGTCCTACACATTAAAACCAAATCATGCAGAATTAAGCAGAGATAGTTGTCTTATAATTTGAGTTTTTGCTGCAAATTGGAAATTCAACATGACACTATACATAGAAAAGCATCTTTCAGAAATGTTCTCACTATAGCATTTAATATTAAAATTTGCCTGGTTTTTTTTTGGTAAGTCAGATGAGCATTACATACTCTTGAGAGTCTCACCGACATAGATAGCTATAAATTATGACGTCATTGACGTCAAGTTACGTATACACATATAGCTACCAATCATACAGAGGAAATGCCTAAAAGATCTGGACTTAGTTTCATAAAACTTCTCAAATTGAGATTTTCCTCAAATCCTTGAGTTTTTCCTCAAATTTGAATTTTCCAGCAATCTGATTGGTCAATATTTGAGTTGAGGACGAGTTGAGGAAATCCGCAAATTTGAGATGTTTTATGAAACCGGGCCCTGAAACTCTGGTGAGAAAAAGTATCAAATCAATAATGGAAAGCCTATTCAAGAAAATTTCAAACCAGCGGGCAAATAATCTGTTTGTCCAATCCCTGGGATAGCCTCGGGATGGAAAAGATATCTGTCCTTGGGTTTGAGACTGTCTTGTATCGCCTTTCCACTTGTGATAGATACTATATGTCTCAACCGGTGGGTAAAATACAGTATGAATTTCTCCTTCATTTTTCGGGAAAATGTCTTGTGTCAGCAATTATCGGTTCAGCATTTTAAATTATAAAATATTTGCTTTTGTTGTGTTAGTTTACACTGTATCTTTCATTGCCTCCATTTATGAAACAATAGCGGTACACATCAAAACAATGACACAGCAATATAAACTACGGACTACTTTAAGAGAAGGTATCACTATTTGTTGACAGCGATATAAACAAAACAGCAGATTGCTTTTTTGACGCATTAGTGAGAAAAATATCAAGGACCGATGTAAGAGCCTGACCGGAAAATCTCAGACACCCTCGTGGAAGATTTAATTTCTACTCCAACTCGGCAGATTCTCGTTGGATACTAGAAATTATTTCACTGGGGTGTCTGTGATTTTTAGGTCTTTACGTCCCACTTATAGCAAGCATAGATGCGAGCTATACGGTATATCGCATGTGTGTAAACAAAGTCACGTGATCCACATTAGCAAACGCATTCCAGATAATATCCGCAGAAAATATTGAGGAAGCGCACTTTTAATTTAAAAGTAGACTTAGAAATAAATTTGACATCGATACAATTTAAGTGTTTATTTTCTAAAAAGAACAAAAATGTCAGACAAAATTTTGGAAATATCTGACACGCTGACATTGTGTGACGTCACCAACACATTAAAGAAAGACGTCAGTCACGTCAACACTGGAATGAGGCACTAATAGGGTGCCTCGATGTAACGTCAAGGACCATAAAATGTGCGATGCTCGCATTTAGGCTGCGCCTATATTCATTTTATTTCCTGGTATGGCTATTTGTCACCATCCCGTGGGTGGGTTAAGAGTTTTATCTTGCCCCAGCGCCATAAACATTTTCTTTGCTGAGAATTGTTTTATTCTCAATTTCATCCAATCAAATCTTTACTTTTCCGTAGTGTCATGGTAATTGAGATGAGCAAAACCTTTTTACTCAAAAATGTTTTATGACGCAGGGGTCTGGACAAAACATTTAATCCATTTTAATTTAAATATCACTTTTTGACACGGTACAAATGCCCGGGACAATGTAATGTGGGACACTCAATGTGTGTTGATAGAAAAGCCATATTTAAAACAAACTTACAAAAGGTATTCACAGTAAGTCGAAGGAATCTTACAACTCCACTATGAACTTTGTTCCGTGTTCATACATGATCACAACTGAATAGCACCGCTTAACCTCGTGTCCTTCGGTTAGGAAACTAATGCATTTGACAAATATTTGCAACATGAAGTTGGAATTTAGATGCTGATTGTTTAACCCACTAATTTATGAAAGCAAGGAGTTAACAAACAGGTCTTACGCTAATCAAGAGGTGTATAGATACTTCTCTATATTGTTTACAATGATAAAAGGTTTCTGGTTACATCATGATTTCAGACAGTAATTCTAAATTACTAACAAAATTTGTATTCCGGGTATTATTGTGATCTAATATGAAGCTATGTAAAAAAATGTTCTTAATGACTTTTAATCTAGGACTTATTATAAGAAAAATTGTAAGCAGACGATATAGAAATGTGACGAATTGGACAATTAAAAAATGAACAAAAAATTGAGAAATTGAAATCATGTAAACCTATTCTTATTGGGAAACTATATAAGCAAAAATAGCAACAGTGACAATTATTACTACTGGAAGTAAAATCCAAAACAAAACAAAATCTATCCGTGATATCACGTCTTCCCACGTTACATCTTCACTTTTGGCTTCTTGTTCGCTGGTGACACTGTCGGAGTCTTTTATAGTATTTCTGCGACATCTACATAATCGTACTATCGTTGAAGGTACGGGTTCCTTTCTGTGGTATAGTCGTAATTCTCCAGCAGTGAAACATACAACAAACGCCCCAATACCTAACTGAAACATTAAATAATATCCTAAAATTGAACCTGACGTTTTCGGAAGTTCCGAACTTACAATAATCAAGAAAACAGCAAACGACAGGAAAACGGTAATAGGATATGATATTTTCTCTCCGCAGTCAGCCGGAAGTACAAAGGTGAAAATATTAAGTATACCGAGTAGAACAACGGGAACGATGACGTTTATAACATAATGTGACGAACTCCTCTCCAGTGTCAATGAAAATTTAACCCTAGATTCCTCCGATTGTACATCTTCCGAGGCTGACGTTGATACAACAGTCCATACTCCGTTTTCATCCAAATCATTTAAAATAACTCCTTCGTTTCCTTGAGTCACTTGAATATCTTCATTACTGCTAGACCACACGACAAATATTATTTCACATGTTTGTTGATCAAACGGAAAATATTTAATGTCAATAGTACATTTAGTTTCAAATACTTCAAAAGGAAACCATGACACTTCGCCTTTGTTTGATATTAAAACATTTACAAAACTTTCACCGAATTCTTTTATTTTAGTAAATCCGTTTTGTAATGTCAAGTCAGGCTTCCAGATATCATTTTGAGAAATATAAATTTTGCTTAAACTGTTATATGTTGCGTTATCCCAGATCAAGTTTTCATCGGTCCAATTAACTTCTAGATAACCAGTAGTTGTTAGTTTCTGACTTTTTTCGTCTAATTCGTTTATTCCGCAAAGTACAAAGTCTAAGTTTACCTCCATTGGTTTGGTCAAGTCAGAATTGGGACGCACATTCTTATTATATCCATTAGTTGCAAATAATTGCTGGACCAAAGTCTTTAGGTTCGTGGAACTCTGTCCACTACATACTTTCAGACAGATACCTAAAATCACTAATAAAATAGTGTTCATCTTGAATTGTAATTTTTAACAGACAGAAACAAACGTACCTCCTTCTTTACATTATTGTAGTTAATGAAAACAACTCAACAGGGGTTTAAAATTCTTAATTATTCGAACCAAATGACGCATTTTAACCTATGACTTTCCTTCCTTTTTAAATAAATTTAGTTATATACTTATTCACAATTGTCATTATTGTCATGAGTTATTTCTTATTGTATCTTAAATCATAAAGAAAACTAATCATGTGATAAAAACTAGTGACATAGTATCATAAACAACTTACGCTTTTACATTGTGTGGTTACACTTTTATTTCAAACATGGTAAAGTGTTTTAGACCTATCAGATAGCTTAATTTTTAAGTTCTTAGTTATTAAGTCACTGTGTTCATAATAAAAGATTATACACAACCTTCTAACCCGAGGAAATTGATATACTTGTGAAAGGCATTTAGTAAGAAAATCAAACAAATTACAACTTTTAAACTAACAATATAAAAATACTCTAATTTAAAAATATGTACTAAATACTTCATGCTAGCATAAAAATGTTTTGAAGCTGTAACCCCGCGATATAATTTTTCGTCGCAATAGTCACATATGTCAACATATTGAAAGTGTTAAATGCTCCAACACCATGGAATGCCATTTGGTTTTCTACAAATAGATACATATACCGATATATGAAACTTTTAGACAAAAGGTTCATAATTCCAATCCAAATCGCTTCCCATAAATGTAAATCACATAATTTAACGAACTGTCGTAATTGTATCTTCAGAACTATCATTTAAATCCCACTTTCAGTACTTCCTCTGTACATATCAAGTTCATTTCTGTTTCTAGTTTTGAAGGCTGCAGAATGTTGTTACTGTTGTCTTGTGGCTCTTATAAATGATAGTTAAAAATATTAACTGCATTCAAACAATGACCAGTCCTTGAATTCATCTCCATATTCACGATTATTTTTAGCTGCACGTCACGTAAATTTATCAGAGAGGTTTCAAAAAAAAATTTATCTTCATGAAATAGATCTGGATTATTACCTTTAGTTTCGTTTCTTTCATGTATTTTAGGTATAATCAAACATACACTTATTTATTCATATTTACTTCTAGTTGTAAGTTCGAAAGAAAATAATAGTCATGTTTTATCAAATAGATTTCCACAACGTAACATTCTTATTCCTTAAGAAAGGGATTATTATTTTCTTATATATACATAGGAAAACGATTTGTTTCAGCTTGTATCCAAATTCATCTGTAAAATAATTTGTATTGATATATGTTTACATACACATACAAATGTAAGATTTCACTTAAAATATGTTTTCACTATTCATATTTATCATTGGTCTTATATTTAATATTGAATAAATAAAGAAAAAGTAATGAAAATAAATCATTTGATAATAATAATATTAAACGAATCATAAAGAACTAAAATGTTAATATCTATTTTATTGAATATTTGTCTTTCTTCGAGTTGTGTTTCCGTAACGTCTACTAGCAAAAATATCCAAATTGCATAAATAGACCATGCAAGGGTATTCGTTTTTTACTTGTTATCTTTAATAACACATTTCTCATAATTGTAGAAGACATTTCAGTTGACAGGAAAAATATAAAATCTACTTAAAGTAACGAAAAATAATCGAAGACACTGATGAGGGTGTCTTCCACCTACTCCAACTTTTTAAAAATCACAAGTCCTCCTATTCCCACATGCAAATAACAATAGATGTTTTGACAACTAAATTGTTTTCATAGCAGTTAGGATTCATTAAATTTTACCTGTATTTTTTAAAACAATTATTATAAGTTAAGATTAAATAAGATTAAAAAAAATAATTTTTAGATATTTGCAGATGAGTACTGTATTGCTTCGAAACAATAAGTGAAAACTGTTCACTTTGCTCTAAAAAGAGCAAATGAACTTACAACAAATAAGCTTTATAAATTTTTCCTTGCTTCTTCCAAGCTGAAAACATGATTTGCAAGCTAATAAGTCAATTGGCATAAATAATGGTCAACAGGAAACCTCAAACTTTATGAACTCCAAGCTAAGTTTTGGCATAAATTCTGGCAAACTGAATCAGTTTGATGCACAGATGAACTTACTCCTATTTCTTCTGTTTGCAAAGAGGAATTAGTAAAACTTGGAAATGATGACTGGGACCATGACACTCAAAAGCTTTTAGAAAATAGCCATTAATGACCTGACCATGATCCTGTATGCAATCTATGGTAAGCGACCGGTCCAAAAGAGAAAGTATGTTGAGATCAACAACAACACTTAAAGTTGTGCTACATGTTCTCATACGTATTTTATGTTTCATTAACTTCATGTGTAGCGACATTTATAATTTGATTGCTACATCTATTTTATTTTATTGTGAATATTGGCTTGACTTTATTGTTGCAATAGTCCTGTTAAATAAATAAAATATTAACTGATATTTTCTTAATAAATCATAAAGAAGTTATACATAAAAATCAAAATTCATACAAAATAACTTTATTTACCTATACCGAAACAACATTTAATTAATGATTAATGAGCAGATGTTTTTTTAGTATAATGCTTTGTTTACACAAGTTTTCCACCTACTCCCACTTGAAATTTTACAGACACAGAAAAAACCTGATACAACAAAAGAGGGGAGATAAGTCAGGGACAAACAAACCTGATAAAACAAAAGAGAGGATTACATTAAAACAAGCACACAACACACAAACAAAAAAAAGACACACCAACCCTTCATTTCTTAATTTCTTAAGATGCTATTCATAATTATGTAGCTTATTGCACCAAAGTAATGTGGTGTCTGGGAAGATTCTGTGGAATTTATTCCCAATTCACACATTTTTATAATTGATTTTTAACATTAACAATCGTCAATTGTTAATATTTTTAAAACAGATCTATTTTATTCTCTAATAATAATAATAATAATAATAATAATAATAATAATAATAATAATAATAATAATAATAATCAGTAATGCATAAGTCTCTTTTGTTTTGGGTTTCTTCTTTGTATCGTGCGTCTTTGACTCAATCCAGATTTTGTAATTATTGTATTGTTTTTCAAATCTTCTTTATCTATTGGTTTTCTTATTTTTATATTTTACGCGTAGTTGTTCTGGAACAGCCATGTTTAAATTGTTACACATAGCGACATTGTGTACGACAGTTACTGAAGTTTGGAAAGGTTTATCAGTCTTTACTTGGTACTCGGTAAAACCTACCAACCATCGTAGGAACATTGGCAATCATTTTGAATTAAGGCTTTGTCCACAGTTAGGCACGAACCGGCAACCTAAGTGTTGACAGGACCGTGATCAAAAGTAAATGACCACGTTAACCATTCGCTCGCCAAAGCCACATAATTAATTTTTAGTCTTTTGAAAACTCTCATTGCTGCAACCCATCACAATTTTTCTCCTTTTCTTGAAGACATTTATAGACAAGTAACTGTTCATGTCAGATATCATACAACTGTTATTGTTAGCCAATTAAATACTTCTAGGGTAAATGCCCACAAAGGCGTATCTAGTACTAAATGAAAATATAATATGGTACGTTCGAGTGTCGAACACGGTGAATTCTTTTCTTCCATAATTCTGGTATATATTAGTATTCACAAAAAGCTGAATCTTACCTGTGCCCCACCTGAATATTTGCAGCTTACTTACCCAAAATTAATCATAAGATTTATATGGATAATGTGTCACATACTCAATAAACAATGAGTTCTAAACGTTCTAGATACGACACTTTAAAGGGTGTTAATGGTACTGGTACAACAGATCTCTATTTGTTCTACTGCAAATGAAAAGGACATGGAGCCGAAGCAAAAAGTAGACCTGCTATGATTATACTCAAATGAAGCTAATGGACGATTCCAAGCGCTAGGCGGTTTTGTCAGCTCTATAAGGAGGAGGTCAGTCATTCAGGGAGAATCAGTATATTGGTAAAGCGATTCGCCCATATCTGTCGGCATAGACTAAAGTTTCGAGTTTCTTCAAAGACAAAAAATCAAATTTACAACTATGAACACTGACATCAATGTGAAAGTGTTTAGCTTTGATGTAGGGAAGAAGGTTGAAGGAGGAAGACGAGATGGTAGTTTAGCCGCTCAGAATATCAAATAATAAGAGAACCAAACATGCTGATCTCTTCTTTAGCTTGTCCCGACTAACGCCCGAAATAACATTACTGCTTTTTAAGAACTTATCGGAGAATTTATCGATCATTCAACTCATCGACATATGGTGGTCCAACACAATCAAAGCATATAACAAATAGTATCACTGCTACAAGCCCTAGAAACATGCTATAACATCACTATCGTCAAGATTAACAATACCAAGCAGGACATGTGAAGGACAAACAAAGACAAAAGACGAATAAAACGGTCATGGATGACTTATATAAACCAACACTCCAGAAAGTCGAGGCTGCGTCTGAGAATGAGTTTTTAAATTTTGCATATGCGGAATTTTCGCCGTATAGTTCCAATACACTTTATTCTCGTGTTTCTTGTTTCTCGCGTCTGCGGAAGTCATTTTAATGAATGTGTGATCATTTATGATATCATTTTCGTCTCCGACACCATAGATAAGGTGCTCTTCAATAATATCCGGAGTTCGTATTTTTTGTGCTGCAAATGTATGTAAAAAATCTAATCTTTGTGTTCACTGCGGCTTTCCATAATGTTTTATTAGAATATTGTTTGTGCAGGCTAAGGCATAATGTTCTCATTAATTCTAGCCCAACCAATTAAGTGTCCAAAGAATGGTCAACATTTTATAGCAAATATAAATGCACATGTCTCTGAGGTAAAGCTGTCGATATCGTATTAGTTGGAAACATCATTATATATGTGTTCGCATGTTATATATGTCCTTTTATAAAGGACGTTATACAATAAACAAAATTAAAAAGGAAAAAAGAAATCGATATATAATTAAAAAGTCATTTGATCATAGGACAAATGTGAGGTCTTTCCCTGCATTTTGTTAGTGTTATGTCTAGGTATATGGTTGCTAATGACTTTTACGGTAAGTTTAGATGTAAACATTTTAAGGAAAGGAAAACTAAAACTTCTTGAAAACTGCCGTCAAATTATGGTCTCCTTGTCTTTCAAATGAACCCTTTGTTTCTTTCATCAGCTGTAACGGTTAAAAAGTTATAAACAAAAACCATTTCAAAATACTGATCAGGGGCAATAGTTCAAAAACGACATGTTATACGCTTTCGCATCTGAGCATTTTTTGTAGATGTCGACATTACGAACATTTTTACTATGTATTGTCCGATTCAATTGTACGTTTAAAGTGTTATTTTATAAAAACTGTTTACGGTGTCGGCCAGTTTGAAAATGGCTGTCCATAACCATTCGACTTTGGTCTTAAATCGAAGGGCTTGGCATATCGGTCACAAAAAACTTATATGTTTACTATATAATCTGTAACGGCTTTAAAGTTATTGACAAATAACGCAGTTTACAGTATGTTTTTGGCTGCCATTTTGAAACCACTCATTCGAATCATTTACTTCTTGGGATCACAATGTAGGTCTTTGAATTCTTTTTAGAATGAACCATATGTTTCATTCATCATTTGTAAAGTTAAAAAAGTTATTAACCAAAAATCATTTTCAAAATACGAATCAAGGGCAATAACTCAAAAACGACAAGTTATACCTTACGCTTTCGTACCTTAACATTTTTTCTACATTTCGATGTGTTGAACATTTTTCCCTTGTATTGTCTGCTTCAATTTTGTACGGTTTACGTTTTATTCTATAAAAACTGTTTACTGTGTCAGTCATTTGGAAAATGCCTGACAGTAACCATTCGACTTTGGTCTTAAATCGAAGGGCTTTTTATGACGGTCACAAAAAACCATATGTTTACTATATTATCTCTGACGGTTTAAAAGTTATAAGCTGAAAACTGATTAGCCGAAACGTATCAAGGACCATAACTCGAAAACGGTTTGTCGCACAGTTTTTTTTATGGTTTTTGAGTTATATTGAAAACAAAATTTCAATGGCGGCCATTCTGCAAATAATGGACCGAAAAAAATTTTGATCCCGGATATGTAATAAGGACCCTCATATCTACTTGGAAACCAACTGTTGTGGAAATCAAACAACTTTGACGTTTTTGACAAACTTCGCGTCAAAAAAGCGTAAAAAGGAAGTTGCGTGATTAATCATTGTCAGGAGTCATGAACAGTTTCCACATCTTAGAATTTTGATATCGGTAACGGATTATGAGTTTAATTGAACACAAGGTTAACAGTCTTTGGGGAGATAACTCCGTTTCTAAAAATAGATCGGTTTCGCAGGGTGACTCAGGTCGATCCCAGGAAGTGTCGGTTAAGTCTGCCAAATTTCGAAACGATACTTCAAGACACTTTTTTACCATCTGCGGCAGAAAAACATAATAATTATAAGAAATACAGAAAGGTCTTCCCTTTTAGAAAAGGGAAAGACCTTAATAAGTTGCACTAGTAAATAATGCATACAATGAACAGAAATGGAAATAACGAAAGCGCGTTAATAGTGGGAGACCATATAGTGAATATAGCAAATGTGACAATGATTACTGATAGAAATAAAATCCTAAATGTGGCAAAATCTTCCCAAATTTCTTCTTAAGTTTTGACTTATTTTTCGTTGGTGTCTCTGTCGGAGGGTTTTTTAGTATTTCTGCAACATATACAAAATCACACTATCTTTTGTGGAACTGGTTCTTTTTTTTTTCTTTTTTTTTTTGGTGTAGTCATATTAAATAGTATCCTTAAATTGAACCTGACGTTTCCCCTGAGTTCGGAAAGTACAAAAAACACGGCAAATGACAGAAAAACGGTAATAGAACATGACATTGTCTCTCCGTATGCATCATGTAGTACAAAGGTAAAAGTATTAAGTATACCGAGCGGGAAAACATGAACGATGACGTTCATTACATAATATGATGAATTTCTCTTCAGTGTCAAAGAAAATTTAACTAAAAATTCCAACTATTGTAATCATCCGAGGCCGATTTTGAAATAACAGTCCATACTCGGTTTTCCTCCAAAACCTCTAATAGAACTCAGTCGTTTCCTTTAGTCACTTCAATATCATCAGTACTGCTAGATCACACGGCAAATATTATGTCACATATTAGTCGATCAAATGGAAAATGTTTAATATCAATAGTACATTTGGTTTCAAATACTTCAAAAGGACACCTCAACAATTCGTCATTGATATTTTACATTTATAAAACTTTCACCAATTTTTTGTTTTTTAGTAAATCCGTTTTTAATGTCAAGTCTATCTTCCATATATCATTTTGAGAAATATAAATTTTGCTTATACCAATATTTGTCGCGTCATCCCAGATCCAAATTTTATCAATCGATCTAACTGTCAGATAACCAGTACTGAGTTGCAGTGTTAGTTCAGATAATTTGTTTATTCCGCAAAGAAAAAAGTAAAAAGGCATTGGTTTCGTCAAGTTAGAATTCGGAAGTTCTTATTATATCCATTTGTGGTCAATAATTGCTGGATCAAATGTAACCACGTGATCTTTGGCCTAATATATAAATTCCAGGTCCAAGATTCGTAGTATTTTATTTGTTGACAAAAATATACCCCTAAAACATATAACAAACTATATTCAAATCACGTGACATTACAAAAACATATTTACATAAAACATAAATACAAACAAATGAGGGTTACTATTGATCAGTTTGACAAGTGATCATTAAGATAAAAAAAATATTACAGTTAAAATATGGAACTCGTGAGGCTTACACTATACATCACATTTATATAGAGTCCCAAAGACAATAATAACAGGTCAAATAAACATATGCTACATTTAACAGAACGTACACAATTATATGTGAACACTGCTTACCCTGTATGTGGTACTAAGGGCCATTGAAGCGTTCCCAGAAAATATGATTTCTACTGGCATGTCGGTATGAAATAAAATACTTTCATAAGTTCATTTGTATATTACATCAATCTCAACATATATACTTTAAATAAATAAAACCTAACTCCAAAGCTATTTTAGTATGTATAAACAAAACAATATATTTATATGTTTTGAGCCATATTATATTACAACATATTACATAGGTTTTATCCGAAAAGTTTAACAATTATAACTTTTTCTTCTATAATCATCGTTACATAAATTTAACACTCAAACCACAATAAATGCTAATGCCAAAAATATTAAGAGAAGTACTATTAATAATATAAATTTATGAGAAATGGAAAATGAATCAACGTGAATATAAAAATCCAAGATTCCAAAAATAGAACAGTCTCAAATTTACATCAGATACCATATAATAAATTCAACGGCAACTTATGTCATTACATCTAAATTTTCAGAATTACTAGTTTGCCCAGTTCACTGAACCCTAAAACATTTATATAAGAAGTAAGGACCTCTAAAAAGAAACTATTTTCATACTTAATTAACATAATTATAATAAAACAATAGCTCAGGAACACAAATTCGTTATGTTTATTGAACGCTGTCTACAACATACCTTCAGACAACAGATATAAATAATCACTTATATAATAGTGATCATCTTGAGTTGTAAATTTAAAAGAATCATACATCAAATAAGTCATTTGTTATAGTATTGTAGTTATTGAATACAATTCAAAAGGTGTTTAAAAGGCTTAATTTTTCCAACCAACTTAAGCCTTTCAACCTATAAATTTCGTTCCACATAAATTAATTCAATTGGTTATTACAAATCGCTTTTTAATCTATAAATTTCGTTTCATTTAATTAAATCCAGCTGTTAATATATCTATTCCAAAATAGTCATCGTGTAATGAATGATCTAAAAGAAAACAAATTATGTCATAAAAGGATAATTATTTACGTACCGTAAAAAACTGAGTTAAGTCCCCGACTCCGAAGTGTCGGAGACTTATTGTTTTTGCCCAGTTTCTTATTATGGCTCTCAAACGAATTTTTGGGAAAAATATTGTTTTAGTCCGGTTTCTTATTATTATTCTTCTTTCTTCTCTCTTTCTTTCTTTTTTCTTGACTATCTTGTGCATTTTTTCCACAAAAATATTGACGCGAACGACCTCATTTTAAATTGGCAGCCGTTTCACCACACTTCCCCTTCAACATCAACTTAGTCTGATTGCAACGAATTTCGATATGTAGGTAGATTTTAATGCACAAACTAAGAATATCATGTGTATTTTGGGGTTTTCAACATGCTCAAAAATAAAGTGGCAATAGGGGTTCGTTTGGGAGACATTCTGTGTTGGTATCCCAACACAATCAACACTAGTATTTTTTCTTCCGCTTTCCGCCAGAATTTTGTCCGACTGTTTTCTCGGAGACCGTAATTTGGATTGACATGAAACTTCACACAAAAATAGGTCATGATGTGAATTGGTGCCTTTCTGGTTTAAAATTTTTAAATTGGCGGCCATTTTGAAAATGACAAATATCCTTAAATATCCAAAAGTTAACGGATTTCGATGAAAATTTGAATATACGTAGAGTATGTTGTACCGCACCATATGACGCACATGTTGACTTTTTATGGCGGCCATTATTAATCCAAAAATTCGTAATGCTCTGAATCGCAGATAACTTGGATTTAAGGTAGATTACTATGTTGCAATCAGTTGTTAGACATCAAAATTTGAATTTGAACATGGCGGCCATTTTAAAGATGAAAAATTATTTAGAATCAAAAAGTTCATGAATTTTGACGACAATTGGTATATGAGTATAGTATGTCATACCGTACCATATGACGCACATATCGAATTTCTATGGCGGCCATTTTGGATCCAAGATGGCCGACAAGATTGAAAATTGCTCCGATTTGCATGAAACTTTTTGTTTCCTGCTAGATACATTCGCTGTTAATCGATGGTTGAACTCGAGGGTCCACGGGGGTCGTTGGGAGCCAGTTACGATCAATAAGATCATAATCATGCTTAATTATTATTATAATTATTTTTTCTTCGTCCTTAGCAGAGCCTTTTTGTAGAAGTAGTTGAGGGATATTCATGAACATAGAATGCTATGTCTAGTTGTGCAGAATGGTTTTAGATTTTTCAAAATGGCCACCGTCGAAGAAACAAGTGCAGTTCTCAGATCTCAGGAATGGCGAGAGCAATTTCCTCTTTATTGTTATGGAGTCGTTGTTTTAGCATAACTAAAAACGCCTATCGTGCGTGAGGGCACTAACGACACGTCACTAATGATGTTCTAGTCTAACATGTGATATTTTTATGCATTGCAGTATTATTAATTATTTATAATTTCAATACAATTTCAGACTAAGCGTAACATTTTTCTTCAATTCGTGTTTAAATGCAGTCTTTTTCTATTGTTTTGTTAATCCTATGTAAATGTTGTTATTTAAATTTATTGATCTAAATTTGTCCTGGTTTGTTCTTCTACTGTCTTACTAAGAACATAGTTCGAAAACACTTTACTATGCTCTAAATCCGGCCAGTCCATTTTGAGGACAATTGAACTTATGATCTGATTTGAGGTGAAAGTTTTTTATTAATGCCATCAGACATTTGTTGTTTAAAAAGGCCTTAGTGGCCACATGGTTTATATAAAAAAAAATAGCAAGGAAACCGAATAACGAGAGCCGACGGTGTAGGGCCAGTTAAAAATCTGGATTTAGACACACATATACAACACGAAACACTAACCAAAAACGCAAAAACAGAACGTGAGTAACACGAAGCATATCAAAATTATGGGTGCACTCGGGTGCTCCGGACGAATAAGCAGTGTCTGTCCCTAATTATACCACCGTCGAGTAACTCACCGTTGTCCAGGAAAAAAGTAAAATCCAGCTTTAAGAAAGACTATCTATGACAGCAAAAATGATAGTATTTGAGAGATGGATTTCCCATAACGATCATATTAGTCATGGTGACGACCAAAGAATTTCAGAAGTGATTACATCAACCTAAGTACATCAAACCTTTGTTTGAGTAGCTTAGTAGTCAACAGCAAGGACCGGTCTAGAAAATCGGAATACAGATCATAGATTCTAGCATAACGTACAAATGTACACACCATACACCGTAGTTGCTGGGGTGTTATCGATAAACGAGAAAGTTTAAGTCTTCACGTTTGTCGAAGAGTCTAGTTTGTATTTTTTCGAGTCTATTTCTAGAATTAGGTCTAAGTAAGTGGCCGTCATATTTGTATTGGTGGTGTTCTTAATTTCAAGCTCGCTTGGATAGAGAGAAGGCAAATAGGTCTGGACAGTTTCTTTTCTTTCTTCTTAAGCAAGCCTTTTATGAACAATTATTTGATGAAAATAGTTCTGTTATGGCTTATTACCAGGTATAGCCTTGTTTTAAGCTGTATATGTGGGATGGCCGTATGGAGTGTCAAAAAAATCAAAGGTTTTAATAGTGTTACACTAGGAAAGAGATCTGGAGCTTAAGATGTCTAACAATTCTTCAGAATTTTTTTATTCCACATTTCATTTATGTCACTGCTGGAGTAGCAAGTGTCACTGTATTTTCGAAGCTCAGTTTTAATTGCTGTTAAAATAGTGTTCAGAAGTTTCGTAGGGATTTGGTGGTACACTTAGACGATCCTGCTATGAAACACTGCTTGTATTGATATTTGTGAAATTTTGGTACCCAATACAGGGAAAAGATAACACAATCTTCGACGTTAAGACCAAGGATACCAACACAGATTTGCGATTTTCAAGAATTTCCTCTTTTGAAAGCGTAGTTAAGTGTGTAGTACATAAGCTCTGATGTTCTGTCATCTGAGATCGCCGTCTACATAATGACGCTACCTCCGCCGAATCAATCCACTTCCTGGACCCATGACTGCGTCGGCGGTAAACAAGTGTTCTACGATCACGCTTCTGTAGCAGGAACTGTGATTCGTCACTTAAACAAATTCTGCGCCAGTTCTGGAAAGTCCAGACATTAAACCTGTTACACCATCTGACTCTTTCCCGTCGATATAACGCTATCAAACCTGCCCCGAAATACGGTCTCCATGTTGTTGGAGCCAGTTTCTGACAGTTTTGGAGCTGGTTGTTTTGCAATCCAGTTATCCCGACTGTAGTTGTTCGTTTCCGTAGATGAAATACACGGATGTACCGATCTTGACGTGCTGTTGTTATGCTTTTTTGCTTTACATGTCTACTACTTATTGGAAAGTCATTAGTCGTACCGGTTGTGTTGGATAGGGCCATATTCTAGAAATGGTACACTGGTTCACATTCTCCGGTCGTGCAACCTCACTTTGGGAGACTCCAGCCTGTCCGATGATGATGTTTCTGGCAGCAGCATCCAACCGCGGTAAAAACTTTTACGTTTTGACGACTTGGAACATCAACCTGTTCCTTTTATACGATACCGATGGCATGGACGCTTGTGTAGACCACGAACTTTCCGTTGGAAGCGCTTTTAAAATTTCGTGGCAATTCATAGTGTCTGCACTTTTCAAGTGTCATTTTGATAATGTGGCAATATGCAAAATCTGAAGAAAAGACGATAAACCAATGTACATTTAAAGGTTCAGTTTTCATTTCAAATTATAACTGATAATTATTTAAAATGTATTTCTATAAATCAAAAAGTAGCTGTGCGTTTCTTTTTTGAAGAGTATATTACGGAGGATTTCATTGTCTACAATGTTCAGACCTCCAGTTATCACGTGAACTGAAAGACTGAATGTATTGAAATTATTGATCAAAAGATCCTGTAATTCACGTTTGTAGTTGAAGATTTTGGGTGCAATTGGTGTAATTTAGGTATTAGATATAAACGGAACGGATTTGCTTTTAAAGTATGGTGGAATTTTGGGATCAACGCAATATATTACTAAGATTGATATCATCTATGCCTTTGTTAGCGAAAAATTTAGAAAGTACAGAACTAAGTTATTGTTCATCTTTATGCGAGTTAAACGGTTTGAACAATCTGTGATTTGCAATGTCTAAAATAATCCATATTGAGTGGTCGAAGAGTCTGGTGCATGTTGATAAATGATAGATCTTTAGAAAAGTGTTAAATCTAATTCATGTTTATTAATAATACTCATAGATTAATCTTGTACATAAAGCTGGTTGATAGAAGTTATTTTTCTTTAATTAATATTGACTGATATATACACCTCGCCATAAGTTAAGCAACACCCTATTATTTTCCAGGGATTCATTTAAGATTTTATATATTTTATTTTTTTTTAAGAAGTGACAATTTATTCAATATTAATGACAAATGAAACATTCAAACAACAAGGAAAGAAAAAGTCACTTTAAACGCAAAAATACTCATTAAGTCGTGTAACCACCACGCTTCCGGTACAGTTCATTAACTCTCCTCCACATGCTGTTGACTAAAGACGAAGTGTAGCATGTGGTAAATTCTGCTATTCATTTTGAATGGCAACACGCAGTTCTTGGACATTTTGACAAGCAGGTGCTTTATTATTGATTTAACGGTTAATGATATCCCACAAATGTTCAATTGGATTCATATCAGGTGACATGGATGGCCATGGAAGATGCTCAATAGCTTTCCTTTCGTTAACATCACGTACAATTGCAGCTAAATGAGGTTTTGAGTTGTCCTCCATAAAGATGGGTCTGTGCATGATTGTCAAAATGTGGCACAATAATAGTGTTAATGACGTCATTTCGATATTTCTGCCCTGTCATTGTCCCATCAACCACATACAGATTCAGTTTACAGTCGTAAAAAAGGCCTCCCCACACTGTAACACCACCACGCCAAACGCTGTAGTGCCTAGGATGTTGTTCTGGTTGTACGAAGTGCCTCGTTGTCTCCAAACGCGCATGCGCCAATCAATATGACGAAGAATGGATCTGCTTTTGCTGTCCAGTGTACTCGCCAGCTTCGAATATTCCAATGGCGGTGATATCGTGCCAACTCTAAACGTGCTTGGTGATGTCTCTGTGTCAACAGTGGACGTTTCAAGGGACGACAAGCTCTCAACCTTGCACTGTTTAGGTGCCTGTTTACTGCTCGAACGGCTACAATTTTGTGGTTTACACGAAGAGCGATGATTTTGTAATTGTGATAACCTTGGTGTGTTGCATTTTAACTTTATCGTTCTGAAATGTATTTGCAATGTTGAATGTTCAATGTTGAGTTCAATACGGCTTACGGTCGTTAAAAATGTAGTATTGGGATATATTGTATAACTTATCTACCATCCAAGTGTATTCACGGATATTAATCACATGTTTTCTACTACGAAAGCCCAGAAGGCTCATTCGATATTCGAAATTCGGGATTCGAGATTCGAAATTCGAAATTCGAGATTCGAAATTCGAAATTCGAGATTTGAGATTCGAAACTCGAGATTCGAGATTCGAAATTCGAAATTCAATATAGTTATAACCAATCAGATTGTGTGTGACATAATCGTCTACCAATCAGAATAGTTCTTATATAAACGTCGCCACGTGCTATTATGTTTATTTTAAGTTTTAACCGTCGACATATTTGTCAATTGATTGATTGATTGATTGTTGTTTAACGTCCAGCAAGCAATATTTCAGCTATATTCAGGACGTGAACAATTTTATAAATTGATATCGTTCAAAAGTTAGAAGCAACCCTGTTGAATTGTAATAAAACTGTTCTCTCACACAATAGTATGAGAGTATATACAAATAAAAACATGATTAAAATGATAAAATATGAAACTACAGCATATTTATGGTATTGGATGATTATATTTTATTGTATAAATTTATTCCCTTTAAGAACTGTAGAATTTTGTCGCCAGCGACAGTTGTAAACAAATTAAATAAAGAATCCACAGTATAAAATGCAGTCCATCAAGACATGCTTGATTGTATACGGACTGTTACATGGCAGACACTCGGGTCGTGGTTCACTATTTAAAATATAATTATGTGTCGTCTTGGTATGACAAATCAAATCAAATCAAAGAAATCAAAATCAAAACAAATCAAGAAACAAGAATGTACCTGTAAAACGGAATTCAACAAAACTTGGTGTGTAGGAAGTACACCATATGCAGTTGTGCATGTTACCAGGGCATTTTGGTCCTCAAATTTTGTGTGGGGGCTATCAGGGGTGGATCCAGATGGGGCCCTCCCTTTTGACGGAAAAATTTGGTTGGTATTATAGGAAATCATTGAAGCATGACCAAAGTGGGCCCCCCCCCCCCCTTGGCCAGTCAGTGCCCCCCCCCCTTTTCGAAATTTCTGGATCCGCCACTGGCTTATTTTGGCCCTTTGAACAGAAATGTGCTGAAAATACCCATTAATTATCTTGTCAGCACAAATCCTCTGAAACTACTCAGTACTATACAAAATTTTATGATACTTGGTATGTAACTAGTTCACCATATATGTAGTTGTGCATATTATCAGGAATTGGTGATTCATAAATTTATATGGTAGTTATGGCTCTTTGAACTTAGAAATTTTCAGTAATCCTCAATAATCATGGTTTTCGCTTTAACTCCCCTAAAACTACTCAACCAAATTTTATGTAGTTTCGATATAACCAAGGAATTCTGATTGGTAGAGATTATGTCACACGCAATCTGATTGGCTAAAACTATATTGAATTTCGAATTTCGAATCTCGAATATATAAGAACTATTCTGATTGGTAGACGATTATGTCACACGCAATTTGATTGGTTATAACTATATTGAATTTCGAATTTCGAATCTCGAATCTCGAATTTCAAATGAGCCTTCTGGGCTTTCGTATTCTACAGATTTCTCGATTGTTTAATATATGTTCTGCAGGTCCAACAAAACTAGGCTGCGCATACTTTAGAACACTGAAGGTAAATTTGTTACAGCAAATTTAGTTTAGGTATAGGTTTCAGTTTTTGGTTTAATTGAGAATCAAATAATTTGGTTTTAGGGTTATGAGGCGAATATGTCTTATAGTTGGTACATTCTTTTATTGCTTTCCCCGGTCCATTATAGATATGCCAGTGCATGATGGCCTTTCCTGAATAGGATTTTAATGAATAAGCTAGTTCATTATAGAATTTCCTGATCTATTATGAATTTTTAACAAATTATTATGAATTCAAGAGATGAAATGTTTAAAAGTTCTCTACTTCAAATTTCCAAAATTATAACATTCTGTACGTTTTCTTTTTTAAATAAAAGTTTACATAGTGTTTCATGCATTTTCTACACATTGCCGCTATTCTTTATTACACCAACCTAAAAACCTAAACCAAAACCACCCCAGATGATGTTTGTATGCTTTTCAGAACATGTTCACGCAAAACACGAATCAGTTAAAGTTCAATGCTAGTTGGAAACCGGTTCTCGTCAACAAATAGTAAGATTAAACCCAAACCACTTTTGAATAAACAAATTCGATTCACTTCTCTTTAAGTGTTAAATTTATGAACAAATCTATGTTTGTGGTTTATATTGTAAACTGGACACAAAATTCACTTCATTTTTTGTAAAATATCACGTTTTGACAAGATTAAAATTAACATCAAAATATAATGCAGGTAATTCCTGCAGCAAATATGTGTTGATAGTAAAGCCAAATTATAAACACATAATCTAACAAATTTTATTCATACGTGTATATTAGTATAAACATCACAACGTGTGTGTTTTTAATAAAGCAAACTTTGTGCAGACAACAAGGCAAATGCACCGATTGACCTCATGTTAATTTCGAAATGACATAGTGATTATATAGTGATTATATAGATTTCTTCTATGAGCCAATAATTTATGAACGTACAAGTAAGAAAAGTGTTAACGTTTTGTTGATATACAGCATTGAATGATAACCGAATAAAAGTTAGTTTTAAAAATTATTTAATTTGAGGTAAGAGTAACCTCCGCCGGTTATTTGTATTTTTGTGATTTACTGGTTTATCATCTTATTGCCTGTTGTGTGGTCTTGTCGCTGTTTTCTCAGCTTTAGTTATAACCCAACTAAGTGTCCACACAATGATATACATTCTTTCACAAATAAAAATGTACATAGCCCAGAGATACAAATGTCGATGACGCATTAGTTCGTGTGAGTGATTCCACTTTATATTTCTTCTTCGCATGTTTGATTTGGCTATGTTCAAGGACGCTTTCTATGAAACAAAATTAAAAGCAGAAAACCATAGAAAGGGAATCAACGAAAGTGCATTAATAGTGGGAAGCCATAAATGAGAACATAGCAACTGTGACAGTGATTACTACCAGAAGTAAAATCCAAAAAAAAGCAAAATCTAACCATGATATCACATCTTCCCACGTTATTTCTTCATTTTGGCCTTCTTTTTTGTTGGTGTCTGTGACGGAGGTTTTTATAGTATTTCTGCGACATTTACATAGTCGTACTATGTTTGATGGAACCGGCTCCTTTTTGTGGTGTAGTCGTAATTCAATGGCAGTGAAACACACAACGAACGCCCCCAATCCAACTTGAAACATTAAATAATATCCTAAAATTGAACCGGAGGTTTTCGGAAGTTCTGAACTTACAATTGTCAAGAAAACAGCAAACGACAAAAAAACGGTAATAGAATATGACATTTTCTCTCCGTACGCAGCCGGAAGTACAAAGGTGAAAATATTAAGTATACCGAGCAGAAAAACCGGAACGATGACGTTCATTACATAGTATGACGAACTCCTCTTCAGTGTCAATGAAAACTTAACTCGAGATTCCAACGACTGAACATCTTCTGAGGCTGATGTTGATACAACCGTCCATACTCCGTTTTCCTCCAATTCCTCTAATATAACTCCGTCGTTTCCCTGAGTCACTTTGATATCATCAATACTGCTAGACCACACGACAAATATTATGTCACATGTTTGTTGATCAAATGGAAAATATTTAATATCAATACTGCATTTGGTTTCAAAGACTTCAAAAGGATACCACAACACAGAGCCATTCTTAAGTATTTTCACATTTATAAAACTTTCCCCAAATTCCTTTATTTTGGTAAATCCGTTTTGTAATGTCAAATCGGGCTTCCAGATATCATTTTGAGAAATATAAATTTTGCTTATACCATTATTTGTCGCGTTATCCCATGTCAAGTTTTCATCGGTCCAGCTAACTTCTAGATAACCAGTTGTCGTTAGTTTCTGTGTTTTTTCAGATAATTCGTTAATTCCACAAAGAAAAAAGTCCAAGTCTACCTCCATTGGTTTTGTCAAGTCAGAATTTGGACGAACATTCTTATTATATCCATTTGTGGCAAATAATTGTTGGACCAAAGTCTTCAGGTTCGTTGAAGTTTGTCCACTACATATCTTCAGACAACAGATACAAATAATAACCAACATAATGTTCATCTTTTTAATTTTAATTTTACCAGAAGCACAAATAAAATAAGCCTCCTTCTTTTAATTATTGTAATTAATGAATACAATTTAAATTGTGTTTAAAAGTCGTAGTTATTAGATTTCAGTTAAATCTATCACATTTGTTCCTTTTAAATATCCAGTTGGTTATATTTCTATTCACAATTGTCATTCGTGTAATGAATGATCTCAAAGAAAACAAATCATGTGATAAAAAAATAATAAGAGACGTTCTATAAGGAACTTACGTATTGTTATTTTAATGAGTATTTCTCCTACGTCATAATGAACACGGAGTATAAAAAGTTCAAATGTATACTATTTTTGAAGACTGGTATAACAACTCTTATTAATAATTTGTATAGTATTTTAATAATAACATCTTATCATTTCATTTATCTCACGCGTAGTTCGCCAAACGTGCCAGAGTTTAAACGAGAACTCAGACTATTTTCTATTTTGACTATATGTCCATGACGTATTGGGGGGACCAGCATAACACTTCAAATTAAATATTCTCATGTAGAATGTACACGTATATAGAACGTATATATATAGACTCTAAGTACAAAAAATGTAATGTGACTCGATCCCGTTTTTTCTACCGTTAATATGGTTTATATTATAACTACATCTTATATAAATAATTTGTATATTCTCGTTGGTTCATTGCCGTGGTATTTCGTGTATATCTTTTATGTAATAAATGCCCCAGATAAATATTAACGATTTTTGTTTGTCGCTCCGGGGTATATACAAAAGGATACACACACTTCTTACCCCGTATATACATTTTATACAATATTTAATTTGGAACTCATGTGGATTACCGTTGAAAGCAACGGCACATGACAAACCAATATTGATTGTTTTTGGTATTCCGAAAATAAAAATGAAAGATGTCGGAACGGCTGCTGGCGGCCGCCATGAGAGACACATTTAATGAAATTTATACATTTCACAAATAAAAACATGTATTTGCTCTAGCTTGTCAACCTTAAAATTCGGAGCAGTTCTGTAGTGTCTTCAATAGATGAATAAGGGACGCAGGCAAGTTGAAGTTAATTTTAATATACATTTTGCTCCAAAATTTAATTTGTGACCCTTTGTTAATTACATGTAGCAGTAAAATATTAAGTGTAATTAATGGCCTGGAAGGGAATATACCAGTCTTGAGACGAAATTTCCCCCGCCTAGCGGCTTGGTATGATATTTTATGCATATACCCCTCCAGCCCATTAGATATATGAAATGAAAAAAGGAGACAAATCGAGCTAATGGTTACCACGCGTATATGCATGAACTGCAGAACGGAAGAATAAGCGCACCAGCTGGTGAAATGCTAAAGAAGCAAAACACAACTGGCTAAGTAGGAGGATAAAGATCAAGATTGGTAGAAGATTGGTAAGATTAAAGTAATCAAGACCAGATGTTTAAAGGCGTAAATGAGTTCAAGGACGAACTAGTGGAAAAAGCGAGAAAAGAGGTACAACAAGAAACCACTCAAGTCACCAGCAAAGAAGATAAGTACGTGTGCAAACTTAAGCTTAAACTACTTGATTGGATTCATTAAAAGAACATTAAAAATTCGATGATCGAAGCTAATATTGTTTACAAAGCACTGAAGTTTTGAATGGTGTTTTTGCATTTATGCACATTCTCTAAGAATGATCTTGGGATAATTTAAAGCAAGTCGCAAAACTAAGCTGACACACAGAGTTGGAGAGTGCGTTAAAGGAATTGCAATGGCACTGAATAGACATTCAAATTTCTAGGAAATTACCTGCGATTTTGGTCTCATGAAAGTAAAAAAGGAACTTAAAAACATTGAACAAGGCATCAATGTAAACTTGCTTAGCTTTGATCAAGTGAAGAATTGTGAGGATGACGAGATGAAATTGTAGCCGATAAGAATATCAACGATTGAAAGAACCAAACATGTTGATTTCTAAAGCTTGTTTCTTAATAACGCTCGAATTTCTGCTTATTTTAGAATTTATGAACCGCTTTTGGATGTGGACGGTCAAGAACTCTTCATCTGACAGAGAAAACTTTTAAAATGAAGACCTCGATTAATGCAACCAGATAAAGCCAGTTAAGATGGATATTCCAGAGCCAACAAGGAGAACAAATCACATTCTTGTTGATGCCATTGGATTTGACATTACATAAGAATTAACAAATCCGACAAGTACTGTTATAACAATGACGAGATTGACATTTTATCCCCACCACAAACGATCGGGCGGCTAGTAAGGAACTTACGGCTAATGTGTTTGTGCAATTCTTAGACCAATGCACTTTTTACCAAACGCATCTCAACACCGATCCATTTTTTACGGTTTTTGATGTATGTAAGGTATTATCAATACAATCTATTCCATCGATGTTTAAAATTTGAAGTCTATATGCATGATACGAATCAAGAACCAAAATATGAGAAACTCGAACCCAATAAAAACCATGGGTGCATGCAGGTGCTCCGGGCAAGTAAGCAGGGTCTGCCTCTATATAAACGCATGTAGAGTTACTCTATGAGCTATCTGCTTATGTTCTATTTTACAACAAGTATATACTTAATAACACAACAGCACCAATATCAATAGTCACTATCTCAGATTCTAAAAACCAATATAATAATCCACTAGATGTAACATCATAACCCATGTTCCTACAACCTATGTCCTTCCTTTATCTAATGTATATCACCGGGATACTTGTCTAGTAGCGCGGTACTCCTAGACTACGACAAATAAACGTAATGCTTATATGCCGCCTATAGTATAGAAAAGCAATGCTTCTTTATTACCATCACTTATGACACAGAACCAAGCTTGTATTTAACAACTTTATTTTGAGACTTACTGGCCTGAGAGGATGCGACAAGTCTGCAACATCAAACGCTTTACCATCTAACTCCGGAATTGAACTACCTTAATCGCTTAAAACTCACACGTCTTACTTAACGGTTTCGTTCCATGTCCCTTCTTACGTCGACAGCCGTTCTGTCTCGGTCATTCTTCGCATTCAGAATTTAACGATTGTGACTTGGGGAGTTTTTTACGTCCTACACCGACAACTTAATGCCCTTGGTCGGACGGTTAACGATTGTGCAATCTGCCCAGGTATTTATACTCCCTTATGAATGATTTCAATTTCATTGGACGATCCTATCCCATCCCACATCCTATCAATGGGGGTAAACTGCGTCACTACATTACTGCTGTTATCTAAGGCTACTCTCAATAAATAAATCATCACTGAAATTTCTATTTGTTTTAGCGAAAACTCGCATGTAACGAAACAAGAAAGACTATCGTAACTTGGTTTCAAAATTTAGCTTAATTATCCTCATGTTTATCTCTAATATTGTATTTGCAAAAATGCCACCAAAATAACAAGACACAAGTTAAACAAACTTACGGTGTCTTCTTACACAATAGAAAATATTTTATAAAAAAAATATATATGTTGAGCATGCTAAAATAAAATAATATAAGTTTTTACATTTAGAGAAAGTATAAATTTGTTCACGAAAACTTATTAGTGTGTGTTTGTTTATTATACGACTAACGTAGGACGTCTAAACACTTCAAAACACCAAACACTTAAAACATATAACAAATATGCAACATGAACCTTTATGAACCAACGAGTCCGGAAAGGAAAGGGGCTTATCCTGCATCACTAGAACCATCATGCGTTGATGTAAGATGTCTGGAAAAGGAAAGGGGCTTATCCTGCAGGACTAGAACCATCATGCGTTGATGTAAGATGTCTGGAAAAGGAAAGGGGTTTATACTGCATTACTAGAACCATCATGCGTGGATGTAAGATGTCTGGAAAAGGAAAGGGGTTTATACTGCATTACTAGAACCATCATGCGTTGATGTAAGATGTCTGGAAAAGGAAAGGGTCTTATCCTGCATGACTAGAACCATCATGCGTTGATGTAAGATGTCTGGAAAAGGAAAGGGTCTTATCCTGCATGACTAGAACCATCATGCGTGGATGTAAGATGTCTGGAAAAGGAAAGGGTCTTATCCTGCATGACTAGAACCATCATGCGTTGATGTAAGATGTCTGGAAAAGGAAAGGGTCTTATCCTGCATGACTAGAACCATCATGCGTGGATGTAAGATGTCTGAAAAAGGAAAGGGTCTTATCCTGCATGACTAGAACCATCATGCGTTGATGTAAGATGTCTGGAAAAGGAAAGGGGCTTATACTGCATTACTAGAACCATCATGCGTTGATGTAAGATGTCCGGCAAAGGGGCTTATCCTGCATGACTAGAACCATCATGCGTGGATGTAAGATGTCTGGAAAAGGAAAGGGGTTTATACTGCATTACTAGAACCATCATGCGTTGATGTAAGATGTCTGGCAAAGGGGCTTATCCTGCATGACTAGAACCATCATGCGTTGATGTAAGATGTCTGGAAAAGGAAAGGGTCTTATCCTGCATGACTAGAACCATCATGCGTTGATGTAAGATGTCTGGAAAAGGAAAGGGGCTTATATATACTACATTACTAGAACCATCATGCGTTGATGTAAGATGTCTGGAAAAGGAAAGGGGCTTATATATACTACATTACTAGAACCATCATGCGTTGATGTAAGATGTCTGGAAAAGGAAAGGGGCTTATACTGCATTACTAGAACCATCATGCGTTGATGTAAGATGTCTGGAAAAGGAAAGGGGCTTATCCTGCATGACTAGAACCATCATGCGTTGATGTCAGATGTCCGGAAAGCAAAGGGGCTTATATATACTACATTACTAGAACCATCATGCGTTGATGTAAGATGTCTGGAAAAGGAAAGGGGCTTATACTGCATTACTAGAACCATCATGCGTTGATGTAAGATGTCTGGAAAAGGAAAGGGGCTTATCCTGCATGACTAGAACCATCATGCGTTGATGTAAGATGTCTGGAAAAGGTCAATATAAATAAATGACGTAAACAAATCATAACATATTGATATTGAATTAGACGGAGTCGAAGTCGAGGGACAGGGAAGTTTGGAAGAAGGTTTCTAAATCATTTGTTACCGGTATCTCGCGACGGTCATCAAGAGCGGTGGATAAATAAATAGACAGATAAATAGTTTTTAACCATTATCGCAAGGATATATCATAGATAACATACCTTAATTGTGTTAATGACATTTTTTTTATAAATTAGGCGTCGAATCAAAATTTACTAGAGGTTTCAAGCAAATCTATTACTGGAAATTTATTCCATGATTCCAGCAAAATCCATTACTAATATAAAAAGGTCGATAAAATGAAATGAAAATCAACTTGAAATCTATCAGTTAGATCTTGATATAAATTCCATCTTATACAAAATTTTATCAACTAAATTTAATGATTAAATTTGTAGAAATTCACGAACTCTTGACTTTCAAATGCATACTACAAGCGGACCCAAATGGAATTGGATGGAATATCTTTCATTGGCCATCCTTGGTTAATTTATACATTTCTATATAATTGTTTAACCTTAATATATTTGACCTTTCGCCTTATATTAAGCATATAACCAGTATAACAAATGACACCATACATAAAAAATAAGCGGATTTTTGTATTTCATTAAGTTCCATGCTAAGTGATACACATAAATTAGCAGTTACATTATCTTATTATGGAAACACAATCTTACAGTTCTTTATATTATAACATAAATGTTTAACAACTATAATTATGTTTTATATCTTTAGCAAGTTGTTTATCATGTTTATTCTCTGATGTTTAATTGCTTATTTGTCCCTTCTTCCAGTTCGTCTAGAATGTTGTACATGTAATCGTCTGCAAAGTGCAACATCTGTCTCAGTGTCAACAGGGTCAAAATGCTCACGTGAAGATTTAGCTCCATTTCTGACTCATAATTTTTTATCGGCAGCACATGCGATCTTGGAATGCCCATCACCTGTGAAACTCGGTCTACCGTTTCTTGGATAGTTGGACTGTAGAAAATACTGCACAAGTTTTCGTTTGTTAGCTCACAAATCTTGTCGACCTTGGTCAGTAAGACGACTTGTGGAATTCCTAAAACATATAGTCAAGACAAACAGTAAGTTTTATTATATTGAAATGATACCTAAAACATGTTGACGGAACATCTATCTATTGTGGAGTTTAAATTGATAATATTTAAATATAAGTAAGGTTAAATTGCACCCATACCAACGCCGTAAATTCCAAAATAAAATGTTATCTTTATTGCTTTGAAGTCTTAGCATGCAAATACTAGAAATACTGTATTCTATTAAGTTAAATGATAATGCCAATCTTAGAAGCTTATGTTTAAACTAATCTTAGAAGCTAACATGGCATCAACAAAACTGAATTTACGGCAGAAAATATAACGATTAATTAAGGCCACTTGTCTCATAAAACAAATTGTACTGATGTTAATATTGCCATAAGAAAAAATGTAACTTACCCAACTACAAAACACAATCAATTTTTAAATAAAGATGAACTTTAACAAAATTAAAGAACGTCATTAATATAGATGGCTTTTTGCTCGCTGGACGACCAATCAGTCAATGTTAAAGATATCAATTTATTATATAGAGATGAAATATAGAATTTTCCGAGTGACAGAAATCACGGTAAATCACATGTGAAAATTATCGTTTATTTTCACTCTCGGGTTTTTTCCCGCCAAAATTTTGTACTATACAGATATTCATCCGCCGTTCATAAAATTTAGGATTAAGCATTAAAATTTTACGAAAACAATTTTGATCTATATAATAGATAGGATAATCAATTGGGCGTCGTGAATATCCAAAATATAATCACTCGTGCCGCATAAAGCATCAGATGAAACTCGTGCGCGGAACAAGTTCCGCGCACTCGTTTAATCAGACGCGTTATGCTGCACTCGTGATCATATTTTCGATATTCACTCCGCCCAGTTAATTATCCTATAAATGATCATCGCGAGTCAAGGATATGGTGTATATCAAAGTTTGACCAACAATAAAACAACCTCTTTGGTTCATGCGACTTTGAAGAGTCTTAATTCATTCAATCACTTTTTCTGGCATAACATCGGCAGTACTTCCGTCCAAAACAAAAGCCACACAAGGTATTTTATCCGAAAGTTGTGGAGACTTGTGGAAACCAAGTATATCTGGTGATATTGGTAATGATGGATTGAACTAAAAGCAATGCATAACAAAGGCCATTTTATAATAAATGTTTTCAATAATTACAGGAATACTGAATTTAACTTGACCTTTAGATAATGTGATAAGATGTCATTAAAACGAAAAGTTTGAAGATAAAACGACTGTCGTATTTATTCGTAAAAAACCTGTCTTTGATTTGCTATAGTGCTCTTAATTAAGAAATAATTCACGGAGGCTGTGGTTTATCATTGTTTTACCACGGGGTGACCATTTATGTCGTATTATTTTATCCCGAGCGATAGCGAGGGATAAAATAACGACATAAATGGTCATCCCGTGGTAAAACAATGATAAATCACAGCCTCCGTGAATTATTTCTATTCTAATAAGACAGTTAGAGTACATTTAAAATATTTTCGTACCTATAGAAAACATAATTTCCGCCATAAACAGGCTGTTCCGTCAATGTAACACACAATATATTGCATCGGATAATTATAGCGCGTGTCAATATCTATAAGATTTATTGTCATATGCAATAGCTTTCCAGTGGGAGTTACAGTTTTGTAATTGGAACAGCCATTTAAAACACGCCCTTCTCAGCGCGTGTTGCTCATAGATAAATCATTTTTTTACCACAGTTGTGGTCTCAAAGCCTTTAAAGCACGTCATATTAGAATAATTTTTATATTCTGGCTCGGTGAAATCACGTCATTTTCTACAAATCCTGAATTTGTGTTTCCCGTTTCTGCGGGACTTTATTCCTAATTGCATTGAATCGTGTGATTTGGCGACAAAAGACACAAATATATGATTTCGTTTCTTAGAACAGAACTTAATTTAATGGAATGAAATTGCATCGCTTTGATATTGTTATACAGACAGTTACAGGTACACGGGTGATACGAGAATATATGGAGTGCATGAAAAAAATCTTCCCTATAAGATTAATAATATGTTACACAAAAAGATAGTGCATAATGTCTGTATATAACATTACCTAATATCCGTCATTAAAATGTTCTTATTGTGAAGGTAGTAAACATGTTTTGGTTTGGTACACATATTTACGGATTTCTATCCGATCCATGTCCTTCCCCACAAGATATCAATGTTACGCGATGTATGTCTGGTACACCTTATTCCAGGGTATGTACATAAGATGTCTGTTGGGTACTCGCTCTTGGCGATAACATTACACGACGTTTACAAGTTCTTCACATGAAACTATTACCAGATTTCTGTCAGTTAAATGTTCTCTATGATATTCTGTCGGGTTAATAAATATTCTTCAGGAGATGACATTATATTATTTATTTCTTCATAAGATCATGTTACCCGATGTGTGTAGGGGCCTCGTTGGTCAAGTGGTTAAGGTCGTAATCAATTATTGATCATGTGGCCTGTCGAAACTGAGGTTTCGGGTTCGAGTTTCACTGTGGACTGGATGTGCTCGACTCAAATCCTAATTGATAGTAATTAGCTGTTTTACCGAAGGTGGGGGGGGGGGGTTCTAGGTACCCATGCTTTCACCTCCACTCCCAATAAAAGCTGGACGCAACGATATAGCTGACAAATTGCTGAAAGTGGCGTTAAATACCATACACACAAACACTTGATTGATTTCTGTACATGGTCTTCGCATTACTTAATGCCAATGAAATTACCCAAATGTCTATCAAGTACATGGTGTCACCTGAGGTCTGTGTGTACATGGTATTACCTGATGTCTGTCGGGTACATGGTATTGCCTGATGTCTGTCCGGTGCTTGGTATTACCTGTTGTATGTTCGTATATGGTATTACTTGATGTCTATCGGATGTATGGTAATACCTGATGTCTCTTCGGTATATGGTATTACCTGATGTCTGTCGGGTACATGGTATTACCTGATGTCTGTCGAGTTCATGGTATTACCTGATGTCTGTCCGGTGTTGGTATTACCTGTTGTCTGTTCGTATATGGTATTACTTGATGTCTATCGGATGTATGGTAATACCTGATGTCTCTTCGGTATATGGTATTACCTGATGTCTGTCAGGTACATTGTATTACCTATTGTCTGTTCGTATATGGTATTACTTGATGTCTATCGGATGTATGGTAATACCCGATGTCTCTTCGGTACATGGTATTACCTGATGTCTGTTCGGTGCTTGGTATTATCTGATGTCTGTCGGGTACATGGTATTACCTGATGTCTGTCGGGTTCATGGTATTACCTGATGTCTGTCCTGTGTTGGTATTACCTGTTGTCTGTTCGTATATGGTATTACTTGATGTCTATCGGATGTATGGTAATACCTGATGTCTCTTCGGTATATGGTATTACCTGATGTCTGTCAGGTACATTGTATTACCTGTTGTCTGTTCGTATATGGTATTACTTGAAGTCTATCGAATGTATGGTAATACCTGATGTCTCTTTGGTACATGGTATTACCTGATGTCTGTTCGGTGCTTGGTATTATCTGATGTCTGTCGGGTACATAGTATAACTTGCAGTCTGTCGGGTATATGGTCTTACCTGATGTCTGTCGGGTACATAGTATTACCTGATGCCTGTCGGGTACATCGTCTTACCTGATGTCTGTCGGGTACATGGTATTTCCTGATGCCTGTCGGGTACATGGTATTTCCTGATGTCTATTGGGTACTTGGTATTACCGTATGTTTGTAGGGTACATATTATTACCTGTTGTCAGTCGGGTACATGGTATTACCTGATCTCTGTCCGGTGCATGGTATTACGTGATGTCTGTCGGGTGTATGGTGTTACCGGATGTCTGTCGGGTACATAGTATAACTTGCAGTCTGTCGGGTACATACTATTACCAGATGTCTGTTCGGTATATGGTATTACCGGATGTCTGTCGGGTACATGGTATCACCTGATGTCTGTCGGAAACATGGTATTAGCTGATGTCTGTCGGGTACATGGTATTTATTACCTGATGTCTGTCGGGTACATTGCATAACCTGATGTTTGTCGGGTACATGGTATTACCTGAAATCTGTTCGTTTATGTTATTACCTGGTGTCTGTCGGGTGTATGGTGTTACCCGATGTCTGTTGGGTGTATGGTATTACCTGATGTCTGTTCGGTACATATAATTACTTGCAGTCTGTCCGGTACATGGTTTTACCTTATGTCTGTCGTATACATGGTACTACCTGATGTCTGTCGGGTACATCGCATAACCTTTTGTTTGTCGGGTACATGGTATTAACTGATGTTTGTCGAGTACATGGTATTACCTGATGTCTGTCGGGTGTATGGTGTTACCCGATGTCTGTCGTGTACATGGTATTACCTGTTGTCTGTTCGGTACATATAATTATTTGCAGTCTGTCCGGTACATGGTTTTACTTAATGTCTGTCGTGTACATGGTATTACCTGATGTATGTCGGGTACATGGCATAACCTTATGTTTGTCGGTTACATGATATTAACTGATGTCTGTCGGGTACATGGTATTACCTGATGTCTGTCGGGTACATGGTATTTCCTGATGTCTGTCGGGTACATAGTATTTCCTGATGTCTGTCGGGTACATGGTATTTCCTGATGTCTATTGGGTACTTGGTATTACTGTATGTTTGTAGGGTACATATTATTACTTGTTGTCAGTCGGGTACATGGTATTACCTGATCTCTGTCCGGTGCATGGTATTACGTGATGTCTGTCGGGTGTATGGTGTTACCGGATGTCTGTCGGTTACAAAGTATTACTTGCAGTCTGTCGGGTACATAGTATTACCAGATGTCTGTTCCGTATATGGTATTACCGGATGTCTGTCGGGTACATGGTATTACCTGATGTCTGTCGGAAACATGGTATTAGCTGATGTCTGTCGGGTACATGGTATTACCTGATGTCTGTCGGAAACATGGTATTAGCTGATGTCTGTCGGGTACATGGTATTACCTGATGTCTGTCGGAAACATGGTATTAGCTGATGTCTGTCGGGTACATGGTATTACCTGATGTCTGTCGAAAACATGGTATAAGCTGATGTCTGTCGGGTACATGGTTTTACCTGAAGTCTGTTCGTATATGTTATTATCTGGTGTCTGTCGGGTGTATGGTGTTACCTGTTGTCAGTCGGTTACATGGTATTACCTGATGTCTGTCGGAAACATGGTATTAGCTGATGTCTGTCGGGTACATGGTATTTATTACCTGACGTTTGTCGGGTACATAGTAACACCTGATGTCTGTCGGGTACATTGCATAACCTGATGTTTGTCGGGTACATGGTATTACCTGAAATCTGTTCGTTTATGTTATTACCTGGTGTCTGTCGGGTGTATGGTGTTACCCGATGTCTGTTGGGTGTATGGTATTACCTGATGTCTGTTCGGTACATATAATTACTTGCAGTCTGTCCGGTACATGGTTTTACCTAATGTCTGTCGTATACATGGTACTACCTGATGTCTGTCGGGTACATCGCATAACCTTTTGTTTGTCGGGTACATGGTATTAACTGATGTTTGTCGAGTACATGGTATTACCTGATGTCTGTCGGGTGTATGGTGTTATCCGATGTCTGTCGTGTACATGGTATTACCTGATGTATGTCGTGTACATGGTATTACCTGATGTATGTCGGGTACATGGCATAACCTTATGTTTGTCGGTTACATGGTATTAACTGATGTTTGTCGGGTACATGGTATTACCTGATGTCTGTCGGGTGTATGGTGTTACCCGATGTCTCTCGGGTACATGGTATTACCTGTTGTCTGTCGGGTAGATGGTATCACATGATGTCTGTCGGGTACATGGTATTACCTGATGTCTGTCGGAAACATGGTATAAGCTGATGTCTGTCGGGTACATGGTTTTACCTGAAGTCTGTTCGTATATGTTATTATCTGGTGTCTGTCGGGTGTATGGTGTTACCTGTTGTCAGTCGGTTACATGGTATTACCTGATGTCTGTCGGAAACATGGTATTAGCTGATGTCTGTCGGGTACATGGTATTTATTACCTGACGTTTGTCGGGTACATAGTAACACCTGATGTCTGTCGGGTACATTGCATAACCTGATGTTTGTCGGGTACATGGTATTACCTGAAATCTGTTCGTTTATGTTATTACCTGGTGTCTGTCGGGTGTATGGTGTTACCCGATGTCTGTTGGGTGTATGGTATTACCTGATATCTGTTCGGTACATATAATTACTTGCAGTCTGTCCGGTACATGGTTTTACCTAATGTCTGTCGTATACAGGGTACTACCTGATGTCTGTCGGGTACATCGCATAACCTTTTGTTTGTCGGGTACATGGTATTAACTGATGTTTGTCGAGTACATGGTATTACCTGATGTCTGTCGGGTGTATGGTGTTACCCGATGTCTGTCGTGTACATGGTATTACCTGATGTATGTCGTGTACATGGTATTACCTGATGTATGTCGGGTACATGGCATAACCTTATGTTTGTCGGTTACATGGTATTAACTGATGTTTGTCGGGTACATGGTATTACCTGATGTCTGTCGGGTGTATGGTGTTACCCGATGTCTCTCGGGTACATGGTATTACCTGTTGTCTGTCGGGTAGATGGTATCACATGATGTCTGTCGGGTAGATGCTATTACCTGATGTCTGTCGGGTACATGGCCGTCCAGTAAGTAACACATTTCATGGCTATCTATTCCTTGGTCTGCCTCTAATCCCCTGGTATCATGAAGTACAAAGTTCATTGGTTTACCAGATGCGCCATTCCTTACTTGGTACATTCGGTACTACAATGAATATAAACAAATATATGTACTTATATAAAAAGAGAGACTTATTTGTTACTGACTCGTGTAATTAAAAAGTGTCCATTTATTTTGCAGAATTAAAAAGGAAATATGCTATGTTGGCGCTTTATTGTTTGTCAGAGTACAAGAAAATATTGGCGGACGCGAGGTTTGCCTGTTTGACGTATAGTCAAGTACATAAATAGTAGGCATGGCTAACTGCGAAAAATAAATTAGGCCTTGAGGATCCAAAACAAGAAAGAAGACATGGGCTAGCTAACCAAAATAAAGTGCACGCACAAATTGGAGGAATCGCCCAGTGATGTCCCACCCCGAATAGCTAGGTGGCTGTACGGCAGGGGTCTGGGACTAAAGCCCCCAAGAAGTTTTGACAAAAATTAAGCAACATCTTGTGTTCTTTGAATTCCCTAAAAATTCACAGCACTCAGGTTTGGAGATGTTTTCCGCCGGTATTTAGGTATTGACTACTTTTAAATGCACACACTTTAGTACCAATTTCGATTTTCAATGTAGAATAATTTTTTCATCATGTCTTCTGTTGGGTTTGAAGTCTTTCGACAATAACATGAAGGGATCACTTTAAAAGCATCCCACAGATTATATATATATATATTTATTTTAAAAAACAAGGCCCGAGTAGGAAAAAATCTTACTAATCACAGATACATCTAGTTGGCGTATTAATTGAAATTCGTTTTCAGATTCCTCAGTAAATTACTTTTTTTCTTAAATTTTCAGAATGGATTTACAGTTTGATTCTAACACGATGGTTAAAGTACCTGTAAATCAACAATAATGTAACATCACTAAATATCGTACATTCACTAGGACAGGTTGTGGCTAACTTTATCTTGGCTTCCGTACTCACGAACACTGCCAGCTTACAAATTTTCATTCAATGAGAACAAAAGTGATCCAATGCTTGAAACCTTAACGTCACACTGTGCAAATAATGTGTTCTCGTATATTGCGCAAAAAAGATTTATGGCAATTGTGGTCGTCAGGAAATCAGCCAAGAATAGCACAGGTCTGGCTGGTTATGTATCATATTTCCTACAGTTGTCAGACTATGTTCTGCATTCTCAGCACAGGTCTGACTGGTTTTGTTTCCTACTCACTACAGTAGTCAGACTATGTTCTGCGTTCCCAGCACACGTCTGACTGGTTATGCATACTACTTACTACAGTTGTCAGACTATGTTCTGCATTCCCAGCACACGTCTGACTGGTTATGCATACTACTCACTACAGTTGCCAGACTATGTTCTGCATTCCCACTACACGTCTGACTGGTTATGTATCCTACTTACCACAGTTGTCAGACTATGTTCTGCATTCCCAGCACAGGCCTGACTGGTTATGTTTCCTACTCACTACATTTGTCAGACTATGTTCTGCATTACCAGCACACGTCTGACTGGTTATGTTTCCTACTCACTACAGTTGCCAGACTATGTTCTGCATTCCCATCACACGTCTGACTGGTTATGTATCCTACTTACTACAGTTGTCAGATTATGTTCTGCATTCCCAGCAATGACCTGACTGGTTATGTTTCCTACTCACTACAGTTGTCAGACTATGTTCTGCATTACCAGCACACGTCTGACTGGTTATGTTTCCTACTCACTACAGTTGCCAGACTATGTTCTGCATTCCCATCACACGTCTGACTGGTTATGTATCCTACTTACTACAGTTGTCAGACTATGTTCTGCATTCCCACTACACACCTGACTGGTTATGTATCCTACTTACTACAGTTGTCAGACTATGTTCTGCATTCCCAGCACACACCTGACTAGTTATATATCCTACTTACTACAGTTGTCAGACTATGTTCTGCATTCCCACTACACACCTGACTGGTTATGTATCCTACTTACTACAGTTGTCAGATTATGTTCTGCATTCCCAGCACACACCTGACTGGTTATGTATCCTACTTACTACAGTTGTCAGATTATGTTCTGCATTCCCACTACACACCTGACTGGTTATGTATCTTACTTACTACAGTTGTCACACTGTATTCTGTATTTCCAGCACACACCTGACTGGTTATGTATCCTACTCACTACAGTTGCCAGACTATGTTCTGCATTCCCAGCACAAGCCTGACTGGTTATGTATCCTACTTACTACAGTTGTCAGACTATGTTCTGCATTCCCAGCACAGACCTGACTGGTTATGTATCCTACTTACTACAGTTGTCAGACTATGTTCTGCATTCACACTACACACCTGACTGGTTATGTATCCTACTTACTACAGTTGTCAGACTATGTTCTGCATTCCCAGCACAGACCTGGCTGGTTATGTATCCTACTTACTACAGTTGTCAGACTATGTTCTGCATTCACAGCACAGACCTGACTGGTTATGTATCCTACTTACTACAGTTGTCAGACTATGTTCTGCATTCCCAGCACAGACCTGGCTGGTTATGTATCCTACTTACTACAGTTGTCAGACTATGTTCTGCATTCCCACTACACACCTGACTGGTTATGTATCCTACTTACTACAGTTGTCAGACTATGTTCTGCATTCCCAGCACAGACCTGGCTGGTTATGTATCCTACTTACTACAGTTGTCACACTGTATTCTGTATTTCCAGCACAGACCTGGCTGGTTATGTATCCTACTTACTACAGTTGTCAGACTATGTTCTGCATTCCCACTACAAACCTGACTGGTTATGTATCATACTTACTACAGTTGTCAGACTATGTTCTGCATTCCCACTACACACCTGACTGGTTATGTATCCTACTTACTACAGTTGTCAGACTATGTTCTGCATTCCCAGCACAGACCTGGCTGGTTATGTATCCTACTTACTACAGTTGTCACACTGTATTCTGTATTTCCAGCACAGACCTGGCTGGTTATGTATCCTACTTACTACAGTTGTCAGACTATGTTCTGCATTCCCACTACAAACCTGACTGGTTATGTATCATACTTACTACAGTTGTCAGACTATGTTCTGCATTCCCACTACAAACCTGACTGGTTATATATCCTACTTACTACAGTTGTCAGACTATGTTCTGCATTCCCAGCACACACCTGACTGGTTATGTATCCTACTTACTACAGTTGTCAGACTATGTTCTGCATTCCCACTACACACCTGAATGGTTATGTATCCTACTTACTACAGCTGTCAGACTATGTTCTGCATTCCCAGCACACACCTGACTTGTTATGTATCCTACTCACTACAGTTGTCAGACTATGTTCTGCATTCCCACTACACACCTGACTGGTTATGTATCCTACTTACTACAGTTGTCAGACTATGTTCTGCATTCCCAGCACACACCTGACTGGTTATGTATCCTACTTACTACAGTTGTCAGATTATGTTCTGCATTCCCACTACACACCTGACTGGTTATGTATCCTACTTACTACAGTTGTCAGACTATGTTCTGCATTCCCAGCACACACCTGACTGGTTATGTATCCTACTTACTACAGCTGTCAGACTATGTTCTGCATTCCCACTACACACCTGACTGGTTATGTATCCTACTTACTACAGTTGTCAGACTATGTTCTGCATTCCCACTACACACCTGACTGGTTATGTATCCTACTTACTACAGTTGTCAGACTATGTTCTGCATTCCCAGCACAGACCTGGCTGGTTATGTATCCTACTTACTACAGTTGTCACACTGTATTCTATATTTCCAGCACACACCTGACTGGTTATGTATCCTACTCACTACAGTTGCCAGACTATGTTCTGCATTCCCACTACAAACCTGACTGGTTATGTTTCCTACTCACTACAGTTGCCAGACTATGTTCTGCATTCCCACCACACGTCTGACTGGTTATGTATCCTACTTACTACAGTTGTCAGACTATGTTCTGCATTCCCAGCACAGACCTGGCTGGTTATGTATCCTACTTACTACAGTTGTCAGACTATGTTCTGCATTTCCAGCACACGTCTGACTGGTTATGTATCCTACTCACTACAGTTGTCAGACTATGTTCTGCATTCCCACTACAAACCTGACTGGTTATGTATCCTACTCACTACAGTTGTCAGAGATACATCTAGATACATCTAGTTGGCGTATTAATTGAAATTCGTTTTTAGATTCCTCAGTAAATTACTTTTTTTCTTAAATTTTCATAATGGATTTACAGTTTGATTCTAACACGATGGTTAATAGTACCTGTAAATCAACAATAATGTAACATCACTAAATATCGTACATTCACTAGGACAGGTTGTAGCTAACTTTATCTTGGCTTCCGTACTCACGAACACTGCCAGCTTACAAATTTTCATTCAATGAGAACAAAAGTGATCCAATGCTTGAAACCTTAACGTCACACTGTGCAAATAACGTGTTCTCGTATATTGCGCAAAAAAGATTTATGGCAATTGTGGTCGTCAGGAAATCAGCCAAGAATAGCACAGGTCTGGCTGGTTATGTATCATATTTCCTACAGTTGTCATACTATGTTCTGCATTACCAGCACACGTCTGACTGGTTATGTTTCCTACTCACTACAGTTGCCAGACTATGTTCTGCATTCCCACTACACGTCTGACTGGTTATGTATCCTACTTACTACAGTTGTCAGACTATGTTCTGCATTCCCAGCACAGGCCTGACTGGTTATGTTTCATACTCACTACATTTGTCAGACTATGTTCTGCATTAACAGCACACGTCTGACTGGTTATGTTTCCTACTCATTACAGTTGCCAGACTATGTTCTGCATTCCCACCACACGTCTGACTGGTTATGTATCCTACTTACTACAGTTGTCAGACTATGTTCTGCATTCCCACTACACGCCTGACTTGTTATGTATCATACTTACTGCAGTAGTCAGACTATGTTCTGCATTCCCACTACACGCCTGACTTGTTATGTATCCTACTTACTACAGTTGTCAGACTATGTTCTGCATTCCCAGCACAGATCTGACTGGTTATGTATCCTACTTACTACATTTGTCAGACTATGTTCTGCATTCCCACTACACGCCTGACTTGTTATGTATCTTACTTACTACAGTTGTCAGACTATGTTCTGCATTCCCACTACACGCCTGACTTGTTATGTATCATACTTACTACAGCTGTCAGACTATGTTCTGCATTCCCAGCATAGATCTGACTGGTTATGTATCCTACTTACTACATTTGTCAGACTATGTTCTGCATTCCCACCACACGTCTGACTGGTTATGTATCCTACTTACTACAGTTGTCATACTATGTTCTGTATTCCCAGCAATGGCCTGACTGGTTATGTTTCCTACTCACTACAGTTGTAAGACTATGTCCTGCATTACCAGCACACGTCTGACTGGTTATGTTTCCTACTCACTACAGTTGCGAGATATGTTCTGCATTCCCACCACACGTCTGACTGGTTATGTATCTTACTTACTACAGTTGTCAGAATATGTTCTGCATTCCCAGCACAGGCCTGGCTGGTTATGTATCCTACTTACTACAGTAGTCAGACTATGTTCTGCATTCCCAGCACAGACCTGGCTGGTTATGTATCCTACTTACTACAGTAGTCAGACTATGTTCTGCATTCCCACTACACACCTGACTGGTTATGTATCCTACTTACTACAGTTGTCGACTATGTTCTGCATTCCCACCACACGTCTGACTGGTTATGTATCTTACTTGCTACAGTTGTCAGACTATGTTCTGCATTCCCACTACACACCTGACTGGTTATGTATCCTACTTACTACAGTTGTCAGACTATGTTCTGCATTCCCACCACACGTCTGACTGGTTATGTATCTTACTTGCTACAGTTGTCAGAAGGGGCCTCGGTGGCCGAGTGGTCAAGGTAGTTCGTCTACTATTGATCACGTGGTCTGTCAATACTGAGATTGCGTGTTCGATTCTCACTGCAGGCAGGGTGTACTCGACTCCAATCTTAATTGACAAGGATTGCCAGTTTTCCTACCGCAGGTCGGGGGTTTTTTCCGGGTACTGCGGCTTCCTCCCCCAATAAAAACTGGACGCCATGATATAGCTGAAAAATTGCTGAAATTGGCGTTAAACAACATTCAAACAAACAAACAAAAACAAAACAAACAGTTGTCAGACTATGTTCTGCATTCCCAGCACAGGCCTGGCTGGTTATGTATCCTACTTACTACAGTAGTCAGACTATGTTCTGCATTTCCAGCACACGCCTGACTGGTTATGTATCCTACTAACTACAGTTGTCAGACTATGCTCTGCATTCCCAGTACAGACCTGGCTGGTTATGTATCCTACTTACTACAGTTGTCAGATTATGTTCTGCATTCCCAGCACAGACCTGGCTGGTTATGTATCCTACTTACTACATTTGTCAGACTATGTTCTGCATTTCCAGCACAGTCCTGACTGGTTATGTATCTTACTTACTACACTAGTCAGACTATGTTCTGCATTCCCAGTATACACCTGACTGGTTATGTTTCCTACTCACTACATTTGTCAGACTATGTTCTGCATTCCCACCACACGTCTGACTGGTTATGTATCCTACTTACTACAGTTGTCATACTATGTTCTGTATTCCCAGCAATGGCCTGACTGGTTATGTTTCCTACTCACTACAGTTGTAAGACTATGTTCTGCATTCCCAGTACAGACCTGGCTGGTTATGTATGCTACTTACTACAGTTGTCAGATTATGTTCTGCATTCCCAGCACATGCGTGACTGGTTATGTATCCTACTTACTACAGTAGTCAGACTATGTTCTGCATTCCCAGCACAGACCTGGCTGGTTATGTATCCTACTTACTACAGTTGTCAGATTATGTTCTGCATTCCCAGCACATGCGTGACTGGTTATGTATCCTACTTACTACAGTTGTCAGACTATGTTCTGCATTCCCAGCACAGACCTGGCTGGTTATGTATCCAGCACACGTCTGACTGGTTATATATCCTACTTACTACAGTTGTCAGACTATGTTCTGCATTCCTAGCACACACCTGACTGGTTATGTATCCTACTTACTACAGTTGTCAGACTATGTTCTGCATTCCCAGCACAGACCTGGCTGGTTATGTATCCTACTTACTACAGTTGTCAGACTATGTTCTGCATTCCCAGCACAGGCCTGGCTGGTTATGTATCCTACTTACTACAGTTGTCAGACTATGTTCTGCATTCCCAGCACAGGCCTGGCTGGTTATGTATCCTACTTACTACAGTAGTCAGACTATGTTCTGCATTCCCAGCACACGCGTGATTGGTTATGTATCCTACTCACAGCTGTCAGGCTATGTTCTGCATTCCCAGCACGCGCCTGACTGGTTATAAATCATAGTTACTATAGTTGTCAGATTATGTTCTGCATTCCAAGCACAGACCTGGCTGGTTATGTATCCTACTTACTACAGTAGTCAGACTATGTTCTGCATTCCCAGCACACGCGTGATTGGTTATGTATCCTATGTTCTGCATTCCCAGCACACGCCTGACTGGTTATAAATCATAGTTACTATAGTTATCAAACTATGTTCTGCATTCCCAGCACACACCTGACTGGTTATATATCGTAGTTACTACAGTTGTCAGACTATGTTCTGCATTCCCACTACACACCTGACTGGTTATGTATCCTACTCACTACAGTTGTCAGACTATGTTCTGCATTCCCACTACACACCTGACTGGTTATGTATCCTACTCACTACAGTTGTCAGACTATGTTCTGCATTCCCAGCACACACCTGACTGGTTATATATCGTAGTTACTACAGTAGTCAGACTATGTTCTGCATTCCCAGCACACACCTGACTGGTTATATATCGTAGTTACTACAGTAGTCAGACTATGTTCTGCATTCCCAGCACAGACCTGGCTGGTTATGTATCCTACTTACTACATTTGTCAGACTATGTTCTGCATTCCCAGCACAGACCTGGCTGGTTATGTATCCTACTTACTACATTTGTCAGACTATGTTCTGCATTCCCACCACACGCCTGACTGGTTATGTATCCTACTTACTACAGTTGTCAGACTATGTTCTGCATTCCCACCACAGGCCTGGCTGGTTATGTATCCTACTTACTACAGTTGTCAGACTATGTTCTGCATTCCCACCACAGGCCTATCTGGTTATGTATCCTACTTACTACAGTTGTCAGACTATGTTCTGCATTCCCAGCACACGCCTGACTGGTTATGTATCCTACTTACTACAGTTGTCAGACTATGTTCTGCATTCCCAGCACACACCTGACTGGTTATATATCGTAGTTACTACAGTAGTCAGACTATGTTCTGCATTCCCAGCACAGGCCTGGCTGGTTATGTTTCCTACTTACTACAGTTGTCAGATTATGTTCTGCATTTCCAGCACAGACCTGGTTGGTTATGTATCCTACTTACTACAGTAGTCAGACTATGTTCTGCATTCCCACTACACACCTGACTAGTTATGTATCCTACTTACTACAGTTGTCAGACTATGTTCTTCATTCCCAGCACAGGCCTGGCTGGTTATGTATCCTACTTACTACAGTTGTCAGACTATGCTCTGCATTCCCAGCACACGCCTGACTGGTTATGTATCTTACTTACTACAGTTGTCAGATTATGTTCTGCATTTCCAGCACAGACCTGACTGGTTATGTATTCTACTTACTACAGTAGTCAGACTATGTTCTGCATTCCCACTACACACCTGACTAGTTATGTATCTTACTTACTACAGTTGTCAGATTATGTTCTGCATTTCCAGCACAGACCTGACTGGTTATGTATCCTACTTACTACAGTTGTCAGATTATGTTCTGCATTCCCACTACACACCTGACTAGTTATGTATCCTACTTACTACAGTTGTCAGACTATGTTCTGCATTCCCAGCACAGACCTGGCTGGTTATGTATTCTACTTACTACAGTTGTCAGATTATGTTCTGCATTCCCACTACACACCTGACTAGTTATGTATCCTACTTACTACAGTTGTCAGACTATGTTCTGAATTTCCAGCACAGACCTGACTGGTTATGTATCCTACTTACTACAGTTGTCAGATTATGTTCTGCATTCCCACTACACACCTGACTAGTTATGTATCCTACTTACTACAGTTGTCAGACTATGTTCTGCATTCCCAGCACAAGCCTGACTAGTTATGTATCCTACTTACTACAGTTGTCAGACTATGTTCTGCATTTCCAGCACAGACCTGACTGGTTATGTATCCTACTTACTACAGTTGTCAGATTATGTTCTGCATTCCCACTACACACCTGACTAGTTATGTATCCTACTTACTACAGTTGTCAGACTATGTTCTGCATTCCCAGCACAAGCCTGACTGGTTATGTATTCTACTTACAACAGTTGTCAGACTATGTTCTGCATTTCCAGCACAAGCCTGACTGGTTATGTATTCTACTTACAACAGTTCTCAGACTATGTTCTGCATTCCCACTACACGCCTGACTGGTTATGTATCCTACTCACTACAGTTGTCAGATTATGTTCTGCATTCCCACTACACACCTGACTAGTTATCTATCCTACTTACTACAGTTGTCAGATTATGTTCTGCATTCCCACTACACACCTGACTAGTTATATATCCTACTTACTACAGTTGTCAGACTATGTTCTGCATTCCCAGCACAAGCCTGACTGGTTATGTATCCTACTTACTACAGTTGTCAGACTATGTTCTGCATTCCCACTACACACCTGACTGGTTATGTATCCTACTTACTACAGTTGTCACACTATGTTCTGCATTCCCACTACACACCTGACTAGTTATGTATCCTACTTACTACAGTAGTCAGACTATGTTCTGCATTCCCACTACACACCTGACTAGTTATGTTTCCTACTTACTACAGTTGTCAGACTATCTTCTGCATTCCCAGCACAAGCCTGACTTGTTATATATCCTACTTACTACAGTTGTCACACTATGTTCTGCATTCCCAGCACACGCCTGACTAGTTATGTATCCTACTTACTACAGTAGTAAGACTATGTTCTGCATTCCCAGCACACACCTGACTGGTTATGTATCCTACTTACTACAGTTGTCACACTATGTTCTGCATTCCCAGCACACGCCTGACTAGTTATGTATCCTACTTACTACAGTAGTCAGACTATGTTCTGCATTCCCACTACACACCTGACTAGTTATGTATCCTACTTACTACAGTTGTCAGATTATGTTCTGCATTCCCAGCACACGCCTGACTAGTTATGTATCCTACTTACTACAGTAGTCAGACTATGTTCTGCATTCCCACTACACACCTGACTAGTTATGTATCCTACTTACTACATTTGTCAGACTATGTTCTGCATTCTCAGCACAAGCCTGACTGGTTATGTATCCTACTTACTACAGTTGTCAGACTATGTTCTGCATTCCCAGCACAAGCCTGACTAGTTATGTATCCTACTTACTACAGTTGTCAGACTATGTTCTGCATTCCCAGCACAAGCCTGACTGGTTATGTATCCTACTTACTACAGTTGTCAGACTATGTTCTGCATTCCCAGCACAAGCCTGACTGGTTATATATCCTACTTACTACAGTAGTCAGACTATGTTCTGCATTCCCACTACACACCTGACTAGTTATGTATCCTACTTACTACAGTTGTCAGACTATGTTCTGCATTCCCAGCACAGGCCTGACTGGTTATGTATCCTACTTACTACAGTTGTCAGACTATGTTCTGCATTCCCAGCACAAGCCTGACTAGTTATGTATCCTACTTACTACAGTTGTCAGACTATGTTCTGCATTCCCACTACACACCTGACTAGTTATGTATCCAACTTACCACAGTTGTCAGACTATGTTCTGCATTCCCAGCACAAGCCTGACTAGTTATGTATTCTACTTACTACAGTTGTCAGACTATGTTCTGCATTCCCAGCACACGTCTGACTGGTTATGTATTCTACTTACTACAGTTGTCAGACTATGTTCTGCATTCCCAGCACACGTCTGACTGGTTATGTATTCTACTTACTACAGTTGTCAGATTATGTTCTGCATTCCCAGCACAAGCCTGACTGGTTATGTATTCTACTTACTACAGTTGTCAGACTATGTTCTGCATTCCCAGCACAGGCCTGACTAGTTATGTATCCTACTTACTACAGTAGTCAGACTATGTTCTGCATTCCCACTACACACCTGACTAGTTATGTATCCTACTTACTACAATTGTCAGATTATGTTCTGCATTCCCAGCACACGCCTGACTGGTTATATATCGTAGTTCCTACAGTAGTCAGACTATGTTCTGCATTCCCAGCACACACCTGACTGGTTATATATCGTAGTTACTACAGTAGTCAGACTATGTTCTGCATTCCCAGCACAGACCTGGCTGGTTATGTATCCTACTTACTACATTTGTCAGACTATGTTCTGCATTCCCAGCACAGACCTGGCTGGTTATGTATCCTACTTACTACATTTGTCAGACTATGTTCTGCATTCCCACCACACGCCTGACTGGTTATGTATCCTACTTACTACAGTTGTCAGACTATGTTCTGCATTCCCACCACAGGCCTGGCTGGTTATGTATCCTACTTACTACAGTTGTCAGACTATGTTCTGCATTCCCACCACAGGCCTATCTGGTTATGTATCCTACTTACTACAGTTGTCAGACTATGTTCTGCATTCCCAGCACACGCCTGACTGGTTATGTATCCTACTTACTACAGTTGTCAGACTATGTTCTGCATTCCCAGCACACACCTGACTGGTTATATATCGTAGTTACTACAGTAGTCAGACTATGTTCTGCATTCCCAGCACAGGCCTGGCTGGTTATGTTTCCTACTTACTACAGTTGTCAGATTATGTTCTGCATTTCCAGCACAGACCTGGTTGGTTATGTATCCTACTTACTACAGTAGTCAGACTATGTTCTGCATTCCCACTACACACCTGACTAGTTATGTATCCTACTTACTACAGTTGTCAGACTATGTTCTTCATTCCCAGCACAGGCCTGGCTGGTTATGTATCCTACTTACTACAGTTGTCAGACTATGCTCTGCATTCCCAGCACACGCCTGACTGGTTATGTATCTTACTTACTACAGTTGTCAGATTATGTTCTGCATTTCCAGCACAGACCTGACTGGTTATGTATCCTACTTACTACAGTAGTCAGACTATGTTCTGCATTCCCACTACACACCTGACTAGTTATGTATCTTACTTACTACAGTTGTCAGATTATGTTCTGCATTTCCAGCACAGACCTGACTGGTTATGTATCCTACTTACTACAGTTGTCAGATTATGTTCTGCATTCCCACTACACACCTGACTAGTTATGTATCCTACTTACTACAGTTGTCAGACTATGTTCTGCATTCCCAGCACAGACCTGGCTGGTTATGTATTCTACTTACTACAGTTGTCAGATTATGTTCTGCATTCCCACTACACACCTGACTAGTTATGTATCCTACTTACTACAGTTGTCAGACTATGTTCTGCATTTCCAGCACAGACCTGACTGGTTATGTATCCTACTTACTACAGTTGTCAGATTATGTTCTGCATTCCCACTACACACCTGACTAGTTATGTATCCTACTTACTACAGTTGTCAGACTATGTTCTGCATTCCCAGCACAAGCCTGACTAGTTATGTATCCTACTTACTACAGTTGTCAGACTATGTTCTGCATTCCCAGCACAGACCTGACTGGTTATGTATCCTACTTACTACAGTTGTCAGATTATGTTCTGCATTCCCACTACACACCTGACTAGTTATGTATCCTACTTACTACAGTTGTCAGACTATGTTCTGCATTCCCAGCACAAGCCTGACTGGTTATGTATTCTACTTACAACAGTTGTCAGACTATGTTCTGCATTTCCAGCACAAGCCTGACTGGTTATGTATTCTACTTACAACAGTTGTCAGACTATGTTCTGCATTCCCACTACACGCCTGACTGGTTATGTATCCTACTCACTACAGTTGTCAGATTATGTTCTGCATTCCCACTACACACCTGACTAGTTATGTATCCTACTTACTACAGTTGTCAGATTATGTTCTGCATTCCCACTACACACCTGACTAGTTATATATCCTACTTACTACAGTTGTCAGACTATGTTCTGCATTCCCAGCACAAGCCTGACTGGTTATGTATCCTACTTACTACAGTTGTCAGACTATGTTCTGCATTCCCACTACACACCTGACTGGTTATGTATCCTACTTACTACAGTTGTCACACTATGTTCTGCATTCCCACTACACACCTGACTGGTTATGTATCCTACTTACTACAGTTGTCAGATTATGTTCTGCATTCCCACTACACACCTGACTAGTTATGTATCCTACTTACTACAGTTGTCAGACTATGTTCTGCATTCCCACTACACACCTGACTAGTTATGTATCCTACTTACTACAGTAGTCAGACTATGTTCTGCATTCCCACTACACACCTGACTAGTTATGTTTCCTACTTACTACAGTTGTCAGACTATCTTCTGCATTCCCAGCACAAGCCTGACTTGTTATATATCCTACTTACTACAGTTGTCACACTATGTTCTGCATTCCCAGCACACGCCTGACTAGTTATGTATCCTACTTACTACAGTAGTCAGACTATGTTCTGCATTCCCACTACACACCTGACTAGTTATGTATCCTACTTACTACAGTTGTCAGATTATGTTCTGCATTCCCAGCACACGCCTGACTAGTTATGTATCCTACTTACTACAGTAGTCAGACTATGTTCTGCATTCCCACTACACACCTGACTAGTTATGTATCCTACTTACTACATTTGTCAGACTATGTTCTGCATTCTCAGCACAAGCCTGACTGGTTATGTATCCTACTTACTACAGTTGTCAGACTATGTTCTGCATTCCCAGCACAAGCCTGACTAGTTATGTATCCTACTTACTACAGTTGTCAGACTATGTTCTGCATTCCCAGCACAAGCCTGACTGGTTATGTATCCTACTTACTACAGTTGTCAGACTATGTTCTGCATTCCCAGCACAAGCCTGACTGGTTATATATCCTACTTACTACAGTTGTCAGACTATGTTCTGCATTCCCACTACAAACCTGACTGGTTATATATCCTACTTACTACAGTTGTCAGACTATGTTCTGCATTCCCAGCACACACCTGACTGGTTATGTATCCTACTTACTACAGTTGTCAGACTATGTTCTGCATTCCCACTACACACCTGAATGGTTATGTATCCTACTTACTACAGCTGTCAGACTATGTTCTGCATTCCCAGCACACACCTGACTTGTTATGTATCCTACTCACTACAGTTGTCAGACTATGTTCTGCATTCCCACTACACACCTGACTGGTTATGTATCCTACTTACTACAGTTGTCAGACTATGTTCTGCATTCCCAGCACACACCTGACTGGTTATGTATCCTACTTACTACAGTTGTCAGATTATGTTCTGCATTCCCACTACACACCTGACTGGTTATGTATCCTACTTACTACAGTTGTCAGACTATGTTCTGCATTCCCAGCACACACCTGACTGGTTATGTATCCTACTTACTACAGCTGTCAGACTATGTTCTGCATTCCCACTACACACCTGACTGGTTATGTATCCTACTTACTACAGTTGTCAGACTATGTTCTGCATTCCCACTACACACCTGACTGGTTATGTATCCTACTTACTACAGTTGTCAGACTATGTTCTGCATTCCCAGCACACGTCTGACTGGTTATATATTCTACTTACTACAGTTGTCAGACTATGTTCTGCATTCCCAGCACACGTCTGACTGGTTATGTATTCTACTTACTACAGTTGCCAGACTATGTTCTGCATTCCCAGCACAGACCTGACTGGTTATGTTTCCTACTTACTACAGTTGCCAGACTATGTTCTGCATTCCCACCACACGTCTGACTGGTTATGTATCCTACTTACTACAGTTGTCAGACTATGTTCTGCATTCCCACCACACGCCTGACTGGTTATGTATCCTACTTACTACAGTTGTCAGACTATGTTCTGCATTCCCACCACAGGCCTGGCTGGTTATGTATCCTACTTACTACAGTTGTCAATGTTCTGCATTCCCACCACAGGCCTATCTGGTTATGTATCCTACTTACTACAGTTGTCAGACTATGTTCTGCATTCCCAGCACACGCCTGACTGGTTATGTATCCTACTTACTACAGTTGTCAGACTATGTTCTTCATTCCCAGCACAGGCCTGGCTGGTTATGTATCCTACTTACTACAGTTGTCAGACTATGCTCTGCATTCCCAGCACACGCCTGACTGGTTATGTATCTTACTTACTACAGTTGTCAGATTATGTTCTGCATTTCTAGCACAGACCTGACTGGTTATGTATCCTACTTACTACAGTAGTCAGACTATGTTCTGCATTCCCACTACACACCTGACTAGTTATGTATCTTACTTACTACAGTTGTCAGATTATGTTCTGCATTTCCAGCACAGACCTGACTGGTTATGTATCCTACTTACTACAGTTGTCAGATTATGTTCTGCATTCCCACTACACACCTGACTAGTTATGTATCCTACTTACTACAGTTGTCAGACTATGTTCTGCATTCCCAGCACAGACCTGGCTGGTTATGTATTCTACTTACTACAGTTGTCAGACTATGTTCTGCATTCCCACTACACACCTGACTGGTTATGTATCCTACTTACTACAGTTGTCACACTATGTTCTGCATTCCCACTACACACCTGACTGGTTATGTATCCTACTTACTACAGTTGTCAGATTATGTTCTGCATTCCCACTACACACCTGACTAGTTATGTATCCTACTTACTACAGTTGTCAGACTATGTTCTGCATTCCCACTACACACCTGACTAGTTATGTATCCTACTTACTACAGTAGTCAGACTATGTTCTGCATTCCCACTACACACCTGACTAGTTATGTTTCCTACTTACTACAGTTGTCAGACTATCTTCTGCATTCCCAGCACAAGCCTGACTTGTTATATATCCTACTTACTACAGTTGTCACACTATGTTCTGCATTCCCAGCACACGCCTGACTAGTTATGTATCCTACTTACTACAGTAGTCAGACTATGTTCTGCATTCCCACTACACACCTGACTAGTTATGTATCCTACTTACTACAGTTGTCAGATTATGTTCTGCATTCCCAGCACACGCCTGACTAGTTATGTATCCTACTTACTACAGTAGTCAGACTATGTTCTGCATTCCCACTACACACCTGACTAGTTATGTATCCTACTTACTACATTTGTCAGACTATGTTCTGCATTCTCAGCACAAGCCTGACTGGTTATGTATCCTACTTACTACAGTTGTCAGACTATGTTCTGCATTCCCAGCACAAGCCTGACTAGTTATGTATCCTACTTACTACAGTTGTCAGACTATGTTCTGCATTCCCAGCACAAGCCTGACTGGTTATGTATCCTACTTACTACAGTTGTCAGACTATGTTCTGCATTCCCAGCACAAGCCTGACTAGTTATGTATCCTACTTACTACAGTTGTCAGATTATGTTCTGCATTCCCACTACACACCTGACTAGTTATATATCCTACTTACTACAGTTGTCAGACTATGTTCTGCATTCCCAGCACAAGCCTGACTGGTTATGTATCCTACTTACTACAGTTGTCAGACTATGTTCTGCATTCCCACTACACACCTGACTGGTTATGTATCCTACTTACTACAGTTGTCACACTATGTTCTGCATTCCCACTACACACCTGACTGGTTATGTATCCTACTTACTACAGTTGTCACACTATGTTCTGCATTCCCACTACACACCTGACTAGTTATGTATCCTACTTACTACAGTTGTCAGACTATGTTCTGCATTCCCACTACACACCTGACTAGTTATGTATCCTACTTACTACAGTAGTCAGACTATGTTCTGCATTCCCACTACACACCTGACTGGTTATGTATCCTACTTACTACAGTTGTCACACTATGTTCTGCATTCCCAGCACACGCCTGACTAGTTATGTATCCTACTTACTACAGTAGTCAGACTATGTTCTGCATTCCCACTACACACCTGACTAGTTATGTATCCTACTTACTACATTTGTCAGACTATGTTCTGCATTCTCAGCACAAGCCTGACTGGTTATGTATCCTACTTACTACAGTTGTCAGACTATGTTCTGCATTCCCAGCACAAGCCTGACTAGTTATGTATCCTACTTACTACAGTTGTCAGACTATGTTCTGCATTCCCAGCACAAGCCTGACTGGTAATGTATCCTACTTACTACAGTTGTCAGACTATGTTCTGCATTCCCAGCACAAGCCTGACTGGTTATATATCCTACTTACTACAGTAGTCAGACTATGTTCTGCATTCCCACTACACACCTGACTAGTTATGTATCCTACTTACTACAGTTGTCAGATTATGTTCTGCATTCCCAGCACACGCCTGACTGGTTATGTATCCTACTTACTACAGTAGTCAGACTATGTTCTGCATTCCCACTACACACCTGACTAGTTATGTATCCTACTTACTACAGTTGTCAGACTATGTTCTGCATTCCCAGCACAGGCCTGACTGGTTATGTATCCTACTTACTACAGTTGTCAGACTATGTTCTGCATTCCCAGCACAAGCCTGACTAGTTATGTATCCTACTTACTACAGTTGTCAGACTATGTTCTGCATTCCCACTACACACCTGACTAGTTATGTATCCTACTTACCACAGTTGTCAGGCTATGTTCTGCATTCCCAGCACAAGCCTGACTAGTTATGTATTCTACTTACTACAGTTGTCAGACTATGTTCTGCATTCCCAGCACACGTCTGACTGGTTATGTATTCTACTTACTACAGTTGTCAGACTATGTTCTGCATTCCCAGCACACGTCTGACTGGTTATGTATTCTACTTACTACAGTTGTCAGATTATGTTCTGCATTCCCAGCACAGGCCTGACTGGTTATGTATTCTACTTACTACAGTTGTCAGACTATGTTCTGCATTCCCAGCACAGGCCTGACTAGTTATGTATCCTACTTACTACAGTAGTCAGACTATGTTCTGCATTCCCACTACACACCTGACTAGTTATGTATCCTACTTACTACAGTTGTCAGATTATGTTCTGCATTCCCAGCACACGCCTGACTAGTTATGTATCCTACTTACTACAGTAGTCAGACTATGTTCTGCATTCCCACTACACACCTGACTAGTTATGTATCCTACTTACTACAGTTGTCAGACTATGTTCTGCATTCTCAGCACAAGCCTGACTGGTTATGTATCCTACTTACTACAGTTGTCAGACTATGTTCTGCATTCCCAGCACAAGCCTGACTAGTTATGTATCCTACTTACTACAGTTGTCAGACTATGTTCTGCATTCCCAGCACAAGCCTGACTGGTTATGTATCCTACTTACTACAGTTGTCAGACTATGTTCTGCATTCCCAGCACAAGCCTGACTGGTTATATATCCTACTTACTACAGTAGTCAGACTATGTTCTGCATTCCCACTACACACCTGACTAGTTATGTATCCTACTTACTACAGTTGTCAGATTATGTTCTGCATTCCCAGCACACGCCTGACTGGTTATGTATCCTACTTACTACAGTAGTCAGACTATGTTCTGCATTCCCACTACACACCTGACTAGTTATGTATCCTACTTACTACAGTTGTCAGACTATGTTCTGCATTCCCAGCACAGGCCTGACTGGTTATGTATCCTACTTACTACAGTTGTCAGACTATGTTCTGCATTCCCAGCACAAGCCTGACTAGTTATGTATCCTACTTACTACAGTTGTCAGATTATGTTCTGCATTCCCAGCACACGCCTGACTAGTTATGTATCCTACTTACTACAGTAGTCAGACTATGTTCTGCATTCCCACTACACACCTGACTAGTTATGTATCCTACTTACTACAGTTGTCAGACTATGTTCTGCATTCTCAGCACAAGCCTGACTGGTTATGTATCCTACTTACTACAGTTGTCAGACTATGTTCTGCATTCCCACCACAAGCCTGACTAGTTATGTATCCTACTTACTACAGTTGTCAGACTATGTTCTGCATTCCCACTACACACCTGACTAGTTATGTATCCTACTTACCACAGTTGTCAGACTATGTTCTGCATTCCCAGCACAAGCCTGACTAGTTATGTATTCTACTTACTACAGTTGTCAGACTATGTTCTGCATTCCCAGCACAGACCTGACTTGTTATGTATCCTACTTACTACAGTTGTCAGACTATGTTCTGCATTCCCAGCACACGTCTGACTGGTTATGTATTCTACTTACTACAGTTGTCAGACTATGTTCTGCATTCCCAGCACACGTCTGACTGGTTATGTATTCTACTTACTACAGTTGTCAGAGTATGTTCTGCATTCCCAGCACAGGCCTGACTGGTTATGTATTCTACTTACTACAGTTGTCAGACTATGTTCTGCATTCCCAGCACAGGCCTGACTGGTTATGTATTCTACTTACTACAGTTGTCAGACTATGTTCTGCATTCCCAGCACACGTCTGACTGGTTATGTATTCTACTTACTACAGTTGTCAGACTATGTTCTGCGTTCCCAGCACAGACCTGGCTGGTTATATATCCTACTTACTACAGTTGTCAGACTATGTTCTGCATTCCCAGCACACACCTGACTGGTTATATATCGTAGTTACTACAGTTGTCAGATTATGTTCTGCATTCCCAGCACACGCCTGACTAGTTATGTATCCTACTTACTACAGTAGTCAGACTATGTTCTGCATTCCCACTACACACCTGACTAGTTATGTATCCTACTTACTACAGTTGTCAGACTATGTTCTGCATTCTCAGCACAAGCCTGACTGGTTATGTATCCTACTTACTACAGTTGTCAGACTATGTTCTGCATTCCCAGCACAAGCCTGACTAGTTATGTATCCTACTTACTACAGTTGTCAGACTATGTTCTGCATTCCCAGCACAAGCCTGACTGGTTATGTATCCTACTTACTACAGTTGTCAGACTATGTTCTGCATTCCCAGCACAAGCCTGACTGGTTATATATCCTACTTACTACAGTAGTCAGACTATGTTCTGCATTCCCACTACACACCTGACTAGTTATGTATCCTACTTACTACAGTTGTCAGATTATGTTCTGCATTCCCAGCACACGCCTGACTGGTTATGTATCCTACTTACTACAGTAGTCAGACTATGTTCTGCATTCCCACTACACACCTGACTAGTTATGTATCCTACTTACTACAGTTGTCAGACTATGTTCTGCATTCCCAGCACAGGCCTGACTGGTTATGTATCCTACTTACTACAGTTGTCAGACTATGTTCTGCATTCCCAGCACAAGCCTGACTAGTTATGTATCCTACTTACTACAGTTGTCAGATTATGTTCTGCATTCCCAGCACACGCCTGACTAGTTATGTATCCTACTTACTACAGTAGTCAGACTATGTTCTGCATTCCCACTACACACCTGACTAGTTATGTATCCTACTTACTACAGTTGTCAGACTATGTTCTGCATTCTCAGCACAAGCCTGACTGGTTATGTATCCTACTTACTACAGTTGTCAGACTATGTTCTGCATTCCCACCACAAGCCTGACTAGTTATGTATCCTACTTACTACAGTTGTCAGACTATGTTCTGCATTCCCACTACACACCTGACTAGTTATGTATCCTACTTACCACAGTTGTCAGACTATGTTCTGCATTCCCAGCACAAGCCTGACTAGTTATGTATTCTACTTACTACAGTTGTCAGACTATGTTCTGCATTCCCAGCACAGACCTGACTTGTTATGTATCCTACTTACTACAGTTGTCAGACTATGTTCTGCATTCCCAGCACACGTCTGACTGGTTATGTATTCTACTTACTACAGTTGTCAGACTATGTTCTGCATTCCCAGCACACGTCTGACTGGTTATGTATTCTACTTACTACAGTTGTCAGATTATGTTCTGCATTCCCAGCACAGGCCTGACTGGTTATGTATTCTACTTACTACAGTTGTCAGACTATGTTCTGCATTCCCAGCACAGGCCTGACTGGTTATGTATTCTACTTACTACAGTTGTCAGACTATGTTCTGCATTCCCAGCACACGTCTGACTGGTTATGTATTCTACTTACTACAGTTGTCAGACTATGTTCTGCGTTCCCAGCACAGACCTGGCTGGTTATATATCCTACTTACTACAGTTGTCAGACTATGTTCTGCATTCCCAGCACACACCTGACTGGTTATATATCGTAGTTACTACAGTTGTCAGACTATGTTCTGCATTCCCAGCACAGGCCTGACTGGTTATGTATTCTACTTACTACAGTTGTCAGACTATGTTCTGCATTCCCAGCACAGGCCTGACTGGTTATGTATCCTACTTACTACAGTAGTCAGACTATGTTCTGCATTCCCAGCACAGGCCTGACTTGTTATGTATCCTACTTACTACAGTTGTCAGACTATCTTCCGCATTCCGAGCACACGTCTGACTGGTTATGTATACTACTTACTACAGTAGTCAGACTATGTTCTGCGTTCCCAGCACAGACCTGGCTGGTTATATATCGTAGTTACTACAGTTGTCAGACTATGTTCTGCATTCCTAGCACACGCCTGACTGGTTATGTATCTTACTTACAACAATTGTCAGACTATGTTCTGCATTCCCAGCACAGACCTGGCTGGTTATGTATCCTACTTACTACAGTTGTCAGATTATGTTCTGCATTCCCAGCACATGCGTGACTGGTTATGTATCCTACTTACTACAGTTGTCAGACTATGTTCTGCATTCCCAGCACACACCTGACTGGTTATATATCGTAGTTACTACAGTTGTCAGACTATGTTCTGCATTCCTAGCACACGCCTGACTGGTTATGTATCTTACTTACAACAGATGTCAGACTATGATCTGCATTCCCAGCACAGACCTCGCTGGTTATGTATCCTACTTACTACAGTTGTCAGATTATGTTCTGCATTCCCAGCACATGCGTGACTGGTTATGTATCCTACTTACTACAGTTGTCAGACTATGTTCTGCATTCCCAGCACAGACCTGGCTGGTTATGTATCCTACTTACTACAGTTGTCAGACTATGTTCTGCATTACCAGCACACGTCTAACTGGTTATGTTTCCTACTCACTACAGTTGCTAGATATGTTCTGCATTCCCACCACACGTCTGACTGGTTATGTATCTTACTTACTAGAGTTGTCAGACTATCTTCTGCATTCCCAGCACAGACCTGGCTGGTTATGTATCCTACTTACTACAGTTGTCAGACTATGTTCTGCATTCCCAGCACACGCGTGACTGGTTATGTATCCTACTCACTACAGTTGTCAGACTATGATCTGCATTCCCATCACAGACCTGGCTGGTTATGTATCCTACTTACTACAGTTGTCAGACTAAGTTCTGCATTCCCAGCACAGGCCTGGCTGGTTATGTTTCCTACTTACTACAGTTGTCAGATTATGTTCTGCATTTCCAGCACAGACCTGGTTGGTTATGTATCCTACTTACTACAGTAGTCAGACTATGTTCTGCATTCCCACTACACACCTGACTAGTTATGTATCCTACTTACTACAGTTGTCAGACTATGTTCTTCATTCCCAGCACAGACCTGGCTGGTTATGTATCCTACTTACCACAGTTGTCAGACTATGTTCTGCATTCCCACTACACACCTGACTAGTTATGTATCCTACTTACTACAGTTGTCAGACTATGTTCTGCATTCCCAGCACACGTCTGACTGGTTATGTATTCTACTTACTACAGTTGTCAGACTATGTTCTGCATTCCCAGCACACGTCTGACTGGTTATGTATTCTACTTACTACAGTTGTCAGATTATGTTCTGCATTCCCAGCACAGGCCTGACTGGTTATGTATTCTACTTACTACAGTTGTCAGACTATGTTCTGCATTCCCAGCACAGGCCTGACTAGTTATGTATCCTACTTACTACAGTAGTCAGACTATGTTCTGCATTCCCACTACACACCTGACTAGTTATGTATCCTACTTACTACAGTTGTCAGATTATGTTCTGCATTCCCAGCACACGCCTGACTAGTTATGTATCCTACTTACTACAGTAGTCAGACTATGTTCTGCATTCCCACTACACACCTGACTAGTTATGTATCCTACTTACTACAGTTGTCAGACTATGTTCTGCATTCTCAGCACAAGCCTGACTGGTTATGTATCCTACTTACTACAGTTGTCAGACTATGTTCTGCATTCCCAGCACAAGCCTGACTAGTTATGTATCCTACTTACTACAGTTGTCAGACTATGTTCTGCATTCCCAGCACAGGCCTGACTGGTTATGTATCCTACTTACTACAGTTGTCAGACTATGTTCTGCATTCCCAGCACAAGCCTGACTGGTTATATATCCTACTTACTACAGTAGTCAGACTATGTTCTGCATTCCCACTACACACCTGACTAGTTATGTATCCTACTTACTACAGTTGTCAGATTATGTTCTGCATTCCCAGCACACGCCTGACTGGTTATGTATCCTACTTACTACAGTAGTCAGACTATGTTCTGCATTCCCACTACACACCTGACTAGTTATGTATCCTACTTACTACAGTTGTCAGACTATGGTCTGCATTCCCAGCACAGGCCTGACTGGTTATGTATCCTACTTACTACAGTTGTCAGACTATGTTCTGCATTCCCAGCACAAGCCTGACTAGTTATGTATCCTACTTACTACAGTTGTCAGATTATGTTCTGCATTCCCAGCACACGCCTGACTAGTTATGTATCCTACTTACTACAGTAGTCAGACTATGTTCTGCATTCCCACTACACACCTGACTAGTTATGTATCCTACTCACTACAGTTGTCAGACTATGTTCTGCATTCTCAGCACAAGCCTGACTGGTTATGTATCCTACTTACTACAGTTGTCAGACTATGTTCTGCATTCCCAGCACAAGCCTGACTAGTTATGTATCCTACTTACTACAGTTGTCAGACTATGTTCTCCATTCCCACTACACACCTGACTAGTTATGTATCCTACTTACCACAGTTGTCAGACTATGTTCTGCATTCCCAGCACAAGCCTGACTAGTTATGTATTCTACTTACTACAGTTGTCAGACTATGTTCTGCATTCCCAGCACAGACCTGACTTGTTATGTATCCTACTTACTACAGTTGTCAGACTATGTTCTGCATTCCCAGCACACGTCTGACTGGTTATGTATTCTACTTACTACAGTTGTCAGACTATGTTCTGCATTCCCAGCACACGTCTGACTGGTTATGTATTCTACTTACTACAGTTGTCAGATTATGTTCTGCATTCCCAGCACAGGCCTGACTGGTTATGTATTCTACTTACTACAGTTGTCAGACTATGTTCTGCATTCCCAGCACAGGCCTGACTGGTTATGTATTCTACTTACTACAGTTGTCAGACTATGTTCTGCATTCCCAGCACACGTCTGACTGGTTATGTATTCTACTTACTACAGTTGTCAGACTATGTTCTGCGTTCCCAGCACAGACCTGGCTGGTTATATATCCTACTTACTACAGTTGTCAGACTATGTTCTGCATTCCCAGCACACACCTGACTGGTTATATATCGTAGTTACTACAGTTGTCAGACTATGTTCTGCATTCCCAGCACAGGCCTGACTGGTTATGTATTCTACTTACTACAGTTGTCAGACTATGTTCTGCATTCCCAGCAGGCCTGACTGGTTATGTATCCTACTTACTACAGTAGTCAGACTATGTTCTGCATTCCCAGCACAGGCCTGACTGGTTATGTATCCTACTTACTACAGTTGTCAGACTATCTTCCGCATTCCGAGCACACGTCTGACTGGTTATGTATACTACTTACTACAGTAGTCAGACTATGTTCTGCGTTCCCAGCACAGACCTGGCTGGTTATGTATCCTACTTACTACAGTTGTCAGATTATGTTCTGCATTCCCAGCACATGCGTGACTGGTTATGTATCCTACTTACTACAGTTGTCAGACTATGTTCTGCATTCCCAGCACACACCTGACTGGTTATATATCGTAGTTACTACAGTTGTCAGACTATGTTCTGCATTCTTAGCACACGCCTGACTGGTTATGTATCTTACTTACAACAGATGTCAGACTATGATCTGCATTCCCAGCACAGACCTCGCTGGTTATGTATCCTACTTACTACAGTTGTCAGATTATGTTCTGCATTCCCAGCACATGCGTGACTGGTTATGTATCCTACTTACTACAGTTGTCAGACTATGTTCTGCATTCCCAGCACAGACCTGGCTGGTTATGTATCCTACTTACTACAGTTGTCAGACTATGTTCTGCATTAGCAGCACACGTCTAACTGGTTATGTTTCCTACTCACTACAGTTGCTAGATATGTTCTGCATTCCCACCACACGTCTGACTGGTTATGTATCTTACTTACTAGAGTTGTCAGACTATCTTCTGCATTCCCAGCACAGACCTGGCTGGTTATGTATCCTACTTACTACAGTTGTCAGACTATGTTCTGCATTCCCGGCACACGCGTGACTGGTTATGTATCCTACTCACTACAGTTGTCAGACTATGATCTGCATTCCCATCACAGACCTGGCTGGTTATGTATCCTACTTACTACAGTTGTCAGACTATGTTCTGCATTCCCAGCACAGGCCTGGCTGGTTATGTTTCCTACTTACTACAGTTGTCAGATTATGTTCTGCATTTCCAGCACAGACCTGGTTGGTTATGTATCCTACTTACTACAGTAGTCAGACTATGTTCTGCATTCCCACTACACACCTGACTAGTTATGTATCCTACTTACTACAGTTGTCAGACTATGTTCTTCATTCCCAGCACAGACCTGGCTGGTTATGTATCCTACTTACCACAGTTGTCAGACTATGTTCTGCATTCCCACTACACACCTGACTAGTTATGTATCCTACTTACTACAGTTGTCAGACTATGTTCTGCATTCCCAGCACAGGCCTGGCTGGTTATGTTTCCTACTTACTACAGTTGTCAGATTATGTTCTGCATTTCCAGCACAGACCTGGTTGGTTATGTATCCTACTTACTACAGTAGTCAGACTATGTTCTGCATTCCCACTACACACCTGACTAGTTATGTATCCTACTTACTACAGTTGTCAGACTATGTTCTTCATTCCCAGCACAGGCCTGGCTGGTTATGTATCCTACTTACCACAGTTGTCAGACTATGTTCTGCATTCCCACTACACACCTGACTAGTTATGTATCCTACTTACTACATTTGTCAGACTATGTTCTGCATTCCCAGCACAGACCTGGCTGGTTATGTATCCTACTTACTACAGTTGTCAGACTATCTTCCGCATTTCGAGCACACGTCTGACTGGTTATGTATACTACTTACTACAGTAGTCAGACTATGTTCTGCGTTCCCAGCACACACCTGACTGGTTATATATCTTACTTACAACAGTTGTCAGACTATGTTCTGCGTTCCCAGCACACACCTGACTGGTTATATATCTTACTTACAACAGTTGTCAGACTATGTTCCGCATTCCGAGGACACGTCTGACTGGTTATGTATCCTACTTACTACAGTAGTCAGACTATGCTCTGCATTCCCAGCACACGTCTGACTGGTTATGTATTCTACTTACTACAGTAGTCAGACTATGTTCTGCATTCCCAGCACACGTCTGACTGGTTATGTATTCTACTTACTACAGTAGTCAGACTATGTTCTGCATTCCCAGCACAGGCCTGACTGGTTATGTATCCTACTTACTACAGTTGTCAGACTATGTTCTGCATTCCTAGCACACGCCTGACTGGTTATGTATCTTACTTACAACAGTTGTCAGACTATGTTCTGCATTCCCAGCACAGACCTGGCTGGTTATGTATCCTACTTACTACAGTTGTCAGATTATGTTCTGCATTCCCAGCACATGCGTGACTGGTTATGTATCCTACTTACTACAGTTGTCAGACTATGTTCTGCATTCCCAGCACACACCTGACTGGTTATATATCGTAGTTACTACAGTTGTCAGACTATGTTCTGCATTCCTAGCACACGCCTGACTGGTTATGTATCTTACTTACAACAGATGTCAGACTATGTTCTGCATTCCCAGCACAGACCTCGCTGGTTATGTATCCTACTTACTACAGTTGTCAGATTATGTTCTGCATTCCCAGCACATGCGTGACTGGTTATGTATCCTACTTACTACAGTTGTCAGACTATGTTCTGCATTCCCAGCACAGACCTGGCTGGTTATGTATCCTACTTACTACAGTTGTCAGACTATGTTCTGCATTACCAGCACACGTCTAACTGGTTATGTTTCCTACTCACTACAGTTGCCAGATATATTCTGCATTCCCACCACACGTCTGACTGGTTATGTATCTTACTTACTAGAGTTGTCAGACTATCTTCTGCATTCCCAGCACAGACCTGGCTGGTTATGTATCCTACTTACTACAGTTGTCAGACTATGTTCTGCATTCCCAGCACACGCGTGAATGGTTATGTATCCTACTCACTACAGTTGTCAGACTATGTTCTGCATTCCCATCACAGACCTGGCTGGTTATGTATCCTACTTACTACAGTTGTCAGACTATGTTCTGCATTCCCAGCACAGGCCTGGCTGGTTATGTTTCCTACTTACTACAGTTGTCAGATTATGTTCTGCATTTCCAGCACATACCTGGTTGGTTATGTATCCTACTTACTACAGTAGTCAGACTATGTTCTGCATTCCCACTACACACCTGACTAGTTATGTATCCTACTTACTACAGTTGTCAGACTATGTTCTTCATTCCCAGCACAGACCTGGCTGGTTATGTTTCCTACTTACTACAGTTGTCAGATTATGTTCTGCATTTCCAGCACAGACCTGGTTGGTTATGTATCCTACTTACTACAGTAGTCAGACTATGTTCTGCATTCCCACTACACACCTGACTAGTTATGTATACTACTTACTACAGTTGTCAGACTATGTTCTTCATTCCCAGCACAGGCCTGGCTGGTTATGTATCCTACTTACCACAGTTGTCAGACTATGTTCTGCATTCCCACTACACACCTGACTAGTTATGTATCCTACTTACTACAGTTGTCAGACTATGTTCTGCATTCCCAGCACAGACCTGGCTGGTTATGTATCCTACTTACTACAGTTGTCAGACTATCTTCCGCATTTCGAGCACACGTCTGACTGGTTATGTATACTACTTACTTCAGTAGTCAGACTATGTTCTGCGTTCCCAGCACACACCTGACTGGTTATATATCTTACTTACAACAGTTGTCAGACTATGTTCCGCATTGCGAGGACACGTCTGACTGGTTATGTATCCTACTTACTACAGTTGTCAGACTATGTTCTGCATTCCTAGCACACACCTGACTGGTTATATATCTTACTTACAACAGTTGTCAGACTATGTTCTGCATTCCCAGCACAGACCTGGCTGGTTATGTATCCTACTTACTACAGTTGTCAGACTATGTTCTGCATTCCCAGCACAGACCTGGCTGGTTATGTATCCTACTTACTACAGTTGTCAGATTATGTTCTGCATTCCCAGCACATGCGTGACTGGTTATGTATCCTACTTACTTCAGTTGTCAGACTATGTTCTGCCTTCCCAGCACAGACCTGGCTGGTTATGTATCCTACTTACTACAGTTGTCAGACTATGTTCTGCATTACCAGCACACGTCTAACTGGTTATGTTTCCTACTCACTACAGTTGCCAGATATGTTCTGCATTCCCACCACACGTCTGACTGGTTATGTATCTTACTTACTACAGTTGTCAGACTATCTTCTGCATTCCCAGCACAGACCTGGCTGGTTATGTATCCTACTTACTACAGTTGTCAGACTATGTTCTGCATTCACAGCACACGCGTGACTGGTTATGTATCCTACTCACTACAGTTGTCAGACTATGTTCTGCATTCCCATCACAGACCTGGCTGGTTATGTATACTACTTACTACAGTAGTCAGACTATGGTCTGCATTCCCAGCACACGTCTGACTGGTTATGTATCCTACTTACTACAGTTGTCAGACTATGTTCTGCATTCCCAGCACACGCCTGACTGGTTATATATCCTACTTACGACAGTTGTCAGACTATGTTCTGCATTCCCAGTACAGACCTGGCTGGTTATGTATCCTACTTACTACAGTTGTCAGACTATGTTCTGCATTCCAACTACACGGCTGAGTGGTTATGTATCCTACTTACTACAGTTGTCACACTATGTTCTGCATTCCCAGCACAGACCTGGCTGGTTATGTATCCTACTTACTTCAGTAGTCAGACTATGTTCTGCATTCCCACTACACACCTGGCTGGTTATGTATCCTACTCACAGCTGTCAGACTATGTTCTGCATTCCCAGCACACGCCTGACTGGTTATGTATCCTACTTACTACAGTTGTCAGACTATGTTCTGCATTCCCACTACACACCTGGCTGGTTATGTATCCTACTTACTAGAGTAGTCAGACTATGTTCTGCATTCCCAGCACAGGCCTGACTGGTTATGTATCCTATTCACAGCTGTCAGACTATGTTCTGCATTCCCAGCACACGTCTGACTGGTTATGTATCCTACTTACTACAGTAGTCAGACTATGTTCTGCATTCCGAGCACACGTCTGACTGGTTATGTATCCTACTTACTACAGTAGTCAGATTATGTTCTGCATTCGCAGCACATGCGTGACTGGTTATGTATCCTACTTACTACAGTTGTCAGACTATGTTCTGCATTCCCAGCACAGACCTGGCTGGTTATGTATCCTACTTACTACAGTTGTCAGACTATGTTCTGCATTCCCAGCACATGCGTGACTGGTTATGTATCCTACTTACTACAGTTGTCAGACTATGTTCTGCATTCCCAGTACAGACCTGGCTGGTTATGTATCCTACTTACTACAGTTGTCAGACTATGTTCTGCATTCCAACTACACGCCTGACTGGTTATGTATCCTACTTACTACAGTTGTCACACTATGTTCTGCATTCCCAGCACAGACCTGGCTGGTTATGTATCCTACTTACTACAGTAGTCAGACTATGTTGTGCATTCCCACTACACACCTGGCTGGTTATGTATCCTACTCACAGCTGTCAGACTATGTTCTGCATTCCCAGAACACGCCTGACTGGTTATGTATCCTACTTACTACAGTTGTCAGACTATGTTCTGCATTCCCACTACACACCTGGCTGGTTATGTATCCTACTTACTAGAGTAGTCAGACTATGTTCTGCATTCCCAGCACAGGCCTGACTGGTTATGTATCCTACTCACAGCTGTCAGACTATGTTCTGCATTCCCAGCACACGCCTGACTGGTTATGTATCCTACTTACTACAGTTGTCAGACTATGTTCTGCATTCCCACTACACACCTGACTGGTTATATATCATAGTTACTATAGTTGTCAGACTATGTTCTGCATTCCCAGCACACACCTGACTGGTTATGTATCTTACTTACTACAGTTGTCAGACTATGTTCTGCATTCGGAGCACACGTCTGACTGGTTATGTATACTACTTACTACAGTAGTCAGACTATGTTCTGCATTCCCAGCACAGACCTGGCTGGTTATGTATCCTACTTACTACAGTTGTCAGATTATGTTCTGCATTCCCAGCACATGCGTGACTGGTTATGTATCCTACTTACTACAGTAGTCAGACTATGTTCTGCGTTCCCAGCACACGCCTGACTGGTTATGTATCCTACTTACTACAGTTGTCAGACTATGTTCTGCATTCCCACTACACACCTGGCTGGTTATGTATCCTACTTACTACAGTTGTCAGACTATGTTCTGCATTCCCACTACACACCTGGCTGGTTATGTATCCTACTTACTACAGTTGTCAGACTATGTTCTGCATTCCCACTACACACCTGGCTGGTTATGTATCCTACTTACTACAGTAGTCAGACTATGTTCTGCATTCCCAGCACAGGCCTGACTGGTTATGTATCCTACTTACTACAGTTGTCAGACTATGTTCTGCATTCCCACTACACACCTGGCTGGTTATGTATCCTACTTACTACAGTTGTCAGACTATGTTCTGCATTCCCACTACACACCTGGCTGGTTATGTATCCTACTTACTACAGTAGTCAGACTATGTTCTGCATTCCCAGCACAGGCCTGACTGGTTATGTATCCTACTTACTACAGTTGTCAGACTATGTTCTGCATTCCCACTACACACCTGGCTGGTTATGTATCCTACTTACTACAGTATTCAGACTATGTTCTGCATTCCCAGCACAGGCCTGGCTGGTTATGTATCCTACTTACTACAGTTGTCAGACTATGTTCTGCATTCCCACTACACACCTGGCTGGTTATGTATCCTACTCACAGCTGTCAGACTATGTTCTGCATTCCCAGCACACGCCTGACTGGTTATGTATCCTACTTACTACAGTTGTCAGACTATGTTCTGCATTCCCACTACACACCTGGCTGGTTATGTATCCTACTTACTACAGTAGTCGGACTATGTTCTGCATTCCCAGCACAGGCCTGACTGGTTATGTATCCTACTCACAGCTGTCAGACTATGTTATGCATTCCCAGCACACGCCTGACTGGTTATGTATCCTACTTACTACAGTTGTCAGACTATGTTCTGCATTCCCAGCACACACCTGACTGGTTATGTATCTTACTTACTACAGTTGTCAGACTATGTTCTGCTTTCCGAGCACACGTCTGACTGGTTATGTATACTACTTACTACAGTAGTCAGACTATGTTCTGCGTTCCCAGCACAGACCTGGCTGGTTATGTATCCTACTTACTACAGTTGTCAGATTATGTTCGGCATTCCCAGCACATGCGTGACTGGTTATGTATCCTACTTACTACAGTAGTCAGATTATGTTTTGCATTCCCAGCACAGGCCTGGCTGGTTATGTATCCTACTTACTACAGTTGTCAGACTATGTTCTGCATTCCCAGCACAGACCTGGCTGGTTATGTATCCTACTTACTACAGTTGTCAGACTATGTTCTGCATTCCCGCCACACGCCTGACTGGTTATGTATCCTACTTACTACAGTAGTCAGATTATGTTCTGCATTCCCAGCACACACCTGACTGGTTATATATCGTAGTTACTACAGTTGTCTGACTATGTTCTTTATTCCTAGCACATGCCTGACTGGTTATGTATCTTACTTACAACAGTTGTCAGACTATGTTCTGCATTCCCAGCACAGACCTGGCTGGTTATGTATCATACTTACTACAGTTGTCAGATTATGTTCTGCATTCCCAGCACATGCGTGACTGGTTATGTATCCTACTTACTACAGTTGTCAGACTATGATCTGCATTCCCAGCACAGACCTGGCTGGTTATGTATCCTACTTACTACAGTTGTCAGACTATGTTCTGCATTACCAGCACACGTCTGACTGGTTATGTTTCCTACTCACTACAGTTGCCAGATATGTTCTGCATTCCCACCACACGTCTGACTGGTTATGTATCTTACTTACTACAGTTGTCAGACTATCTTCTGCATTCCCAGCACAGGCCTGGCTGGTTATGTATCCTACTTACTACAGTAGTCAGACTATGTTCTGCATTCCCAGCACACGCGTGACTGGTTATGTATCCTACTTACTACAGTAGTCAGACTATGTTCTGCATTCCCAGCACAGACCTGGCTGGTTATGTATCCTACTTACTACAGTTGTCAGACTATGTTCTGCATTCCCAGTACAGACCTGGCTGGTTATGTATCCTACTTACTACAGTTGTCAGACTATGTTCTGCATTTCCAGCACAGTCCTGACTGGTTATGTATCCTACTTACTACAGAAGTCAGATTATGTTCTGCATTCCCAGCACACACCTGACTGGTTATGTATCCTACTCACTACAGTTGTCAGACTATGTTCTGCATTCCCAGCACACACCTGACTGGTTATGTATCCTACTCACTACAGTTGTCAGACTATGTTCTGCATTCCCAGCACACACCTGACTGGTTATGTATCCTACTCACTACAGTTGTCAGACTATGTTCTGCATTCCCACTACACGCCTGACTGGTTATGTATCCTACTCACTACAGTTGTCAGACTATGTTCTGCATTCCCACTACACACCTGACTTGTTATGTATCCTACTTACTACAGTTGTCAGACTATGTTCTGCATTCCCAGCACACACCTGACTGGTTATGTATCCTACTTACTACAGTTGTCAGACTATGTTCTGCATTCCCAGCACACACCTGACTGGTTATGTATCCTACTCACTTCAGTTGTCAGACTATGTTCTGCATTCCCACTACACACCTGACTGGTTATGTATCCTACTCACTTCAGTTGTCAGACTATGTTCTGCATTCCCACTACACACCTGACTGGTTATGTATCCTACTCACTTCAGTTGTCAGACTATGTTCTGCATTACCAGCACACGTCTGACTGGTTATGTTTCCTACTCACTACAGTTGCCAGACAATGTTCTGCATTCCCACCACACGTCTGACTGGTTATGTATCCTACTTACTACAGTTGTCAGACTATGTTCTGCATTCCTAGCACACGCCTGACTGGTTATGTATCTTACTCACAACAGTTGTCAGACTATTTTCTGCATTCCCAGCACAGACCTGGCTGGTTATGTATCCTACTTACTACAGTTGTCAGACTATGTTCTGCATTCCCAGCACAGACCTGGCTGGTTATGTATCCTACTTACTACAGTTGTCAGACTATGTTCTGCATTCCCGCCACACGCCTGACTGGTTATGTATCCTACTTACTACAGTAGTCAGATTATGTTCTGCATTCCCAGCACACACCTGACTGGTTATATATCGTAGTTACTACAGTTGTCTGACTATGTTCTTTATTCCTAGCACATGCCTGACTGGTTATGTATCTTACTTACAACAGTTGTCAGACTATGTTCTGCATTCCCAGCACAGACCTGGCTGGTTATGTATCATACTTACTACAGTTGTCAGATTATGTTCTGCATTCCCAGCACATGCGTGACTGGTTATGTATCCTACTTACTACAGTTGTCAGACTATGATCTGCATTCCCAGCACAGACCTGGCTGGTTATGTATCCTACTTACTACAGTTGTCAGACTATGTTCTGCATTACCAGCACACGTCTGACTGGTTATGTTTCCTACTCACTACAGTTGCCAGATATGTTCTGCATTCCCACCACACGTCTGACTGGTTATGTATCTTACTTACTACAGTTGTCAGACTATCTTCTGCATTCCCAGCACAGGCCTGGCTGGTTATGTATCCTACTTACTACAGTAGTCAGACTATGTTCTGCATTCCCAGCACAGGCCTGACTGGTTATGTATCCTACTTACTACAGTTGTCAGACTATGTTCTGCATTCCCACTACACACCTGGCTGGTTATGTATCCTACTTACTACAGTTGTCAGACTATGTTCTGCATTCCCACTACACACCTGGCTGGTTATGTATCCTACTTACTACAGTAGTCAGACTATGTTCTGCATTCCCAGCACAGGCCTGACTGGTTATGTATCCTACTTACTACAGTTGTCAGACTATGTTCTGCATTCCCACTACACACCTGGCTGGTTATGTATCCTACTTACTACAGTATTCAGACTATGTTCTGCATTCCCAGCACAGGCCTGGCTGGTTATGTATCCTACTTACTACAGTTGTCAGACTATGTTCTGCATTCCCACTACACACCTGGCTGGTTATGTATCCTACTCACAGCTGTCAGACTATGTTCTGCATTCCCAGCACACGCCTGACTGGTTATGTATCCTACTTACTACAGTTGTCAGACTATGTTCTGCATTCCCACTACACACCTGGCTGGTTATGTATCCTACTTACTACAGTAGTCGGACTATGTTCTGCATTCCCAGCACAGGCCTGACTGGTTATGTATCCTACTCACAGCTGTCAGACTATGTTATGCATTCCCAGCACACGCCTGACTGGTTATGTATCCTACTTACTACAGTTGTCAGACTATGTTCTGCATTCCCAGCACACACCTGACTGGTTATGTATCTTACTTACTACAGTTGTCAGACTATGTTCTGCTTTCCGAGCACACGTCTGACTGGTTATGTATACTACTTACTACAGTAGTCAGACTATGTTCTGCGTTCCCAGCACAGACCTGGCTGGTTATGTATCCTACTTACTACAGTTGTCAGATTATGTTCGGCATTCCCAGCACATGCGTGACTGGTTATGTATCCTACTTACTACAGTAGTCAGATTATGTTTTGCATTCCCAGCACAGGCCTGGCTGGTTATGTATCCTACTTACTACAGTTGTCAGACTATGTTCTGCATTCCCAGCACAGACCTGGCTGGTTATGTATCCTACTTACTACAGTTGTCAGACTATGTTCTGCATTCCCGCCACACGCCTGACTGGTTATGTATCCTACTTACTACAGTAGTCAGATTATGTTCTGCATTCCCAGCACACACCTGACTGGTTATATATCGTAGTTACTACAGTTGTCTGACTATGTTCTTTATTCCTAGCACATGCCTGACTGGTTATGTATCTTACTTACAACAGTTGTCAGACTATGTTCTGCATTCCCAGCACAGACCTGGCTGGTTATGTATCATACTTACTACAGTTGTCAGATTATGTTCTGCATTCCCAGCACATGCGTGACTGGTTATGTATCCTACTTACTACAGTTGTCAGACTATGATCTGCATTCCCAGCACAGACCTGGCTGGTTATGTATCCTACTTACTACAGTTGTCAGACTATGTTCTGCATTACCAGCACACGTCTGACTGGTTATGTTTCCTACTCACTACAGTTGCCAGATATGTTCTGCATTCCCACCACACGTCTGACTGGTTATGTATCTTACTTACTACAGTTGTCAGACTATCTTCTGCATTCCCAGCACAGGCCTGGCTGGTTATGTATCCTACTTACTACAGTAGTCAGACTATGTTCTGCATTCCCAGCACACGCGTGACTGGTTATGTATCCTACTTACTACAGTAGTCAGACTATGTTCTGCATTCCCAGCACAGACCTGGCTGGTTATGTATCCTACTTACTACAGTTGTCAGACTATGTTCTGCATTCCCAGTACAGACCTGGCTGGTTATGTATCCTACTTACTACAGTTGTCAGACTATGTTCTGCATTTCCAGCACAGTCCTGACTGGTTATGTATCCTACTTACTACAGAAGTCAGATTATGTTCTGCATTCCCAGCACACACCTGACTGGTTATGTATCCTACTCACTACAGTTGTCAGACTATGTTCTGCATTCCCAGCACACACCTGACTGGTTATGTATCCTACTTACTACAGAAGTCAGATTATGTTCTGCATTCCCAGCACACACCTGACTGGTTATGTATCCTACTCACTACAGTTGTCAGACTATGTTCTGCATTCCCAGCACACGTCTGACTGGTTATATATCCTACTTACTACAGTTGTCAGACTATGTTCTGCATTCCCAGCACACACCTGACTGGTTATGTATCCTACTCACTACAGTTGTCAGACTATGTTCTGCATTCCCACTACACGCCTGACTGGTTATGTATCCTACTCACTACAGTTGTCAGACTATGTTCTGCATTCCCACTACACACCTGACTTGTTATGTATCCTACTTACTACAGTTGTCAGACTATGTTCTGCATTCCCAGCACACACCTGACTGGTTATGTATCCTACTTACTACAGTTGTCAGACTATGTTCTGCATTCCCAGCACACACCTGACTGGTTATGTATCCTACTCACTTCAGTTGTCAGACTATGTTCTGCATTCCCACTACACACCTGACTGGTTATGTATCCTACTCACTTCAGTTGTCAGACTATGTTCTGCATTCCCACTACACACCTGACTGGTTATGTATCCTACTCACTTCAGTTGTCAGACTATGTTCTGCATTACCAGCACACGTCTGACTGGTTATGTTTCCTACTCACTACAGTTGCCAGACAATGTTCTGCATTCCCACCACACGTCTGACTGGTTATGTATCCTACTTACTACAGTTGTCAGACTATGTTCTGCATTCCTAGCACACGCCTGACTGGTTATGTATCTTACTCACAACAGTTGTCAGACTATTTTCTGCATTCCCAGCACAGACCTGGCTGGTTATGTATCCTACTTACTACAGTTGTCAGACTATGTTCTGCATTCCCAGCACAGACCTGGCTGGTTATGTATCCTACTTACTACAGTTGTCAGACTATGTTCTGCATTCCCGCCACACGCCTGACTGGTTATGTATCCTACTTACTACAGTAGTCAGATTATGTTCTGCATTCCCAGCACACACCTGACTGGTTATATATCGTAGTTACTACAGTTGTCTGACTATGTTCTTTATTCCTAGCACATGCCTGACTGGTTATGTATCTTACTTACAACAGTTGTCAGACTATGTTCTGCATTCCCAGCACAGACCTGGCTGGTTATGTATCATACTTACTACAGTTGTCAGATTATGTTCTGCATTCCCAGCACATGCGTGACTGGTTATGTATCCTACTTACTACAGTTGTCAGACTATGATCTGCATTCCCAGCACAGACCTGGCTGGTTATGTATCCTACTTACTACAGTTGTCAGACTATGTTCTGCATTACCAGCACACGTCTGACTGGTTATGTTTCCTACTCACTACAGTTGCCAGATATGTTCTGCATTCCCACCACACGTCTGACTGGTTATGTATCTTACTTACTACAGTTGTCAGACTATCTTCTGCATTCCCAGCACAGGCCTGGCTGGTTATGTATCCTACTTACTACAGTAGTCAGACTATGTTCTGCATTCCCAGCACACGCGTGACTGGTTATGTATCCTACTTACTACAGTAGTCAGACTATGTTCTGCATTCCCAGCACAGACCTGGCTGGTTATGTATCCTACTTACTACAGTTGTCAGACTATGTTCTGCATTCCCAGTACAGACCTGGCTGGTTATGTATCCTACTTACTACAGTTGTCAGACTATGTTCTGCATTTCCAGCACAGTCCTGACTGGTTATGTATCCTACTTACTACAGAAGTCAGATTATGTTCTGCATTCCCAGCACACACCTGACTGGTTATGTATCCTACTCACTACAGTTGTCAGACTATGTTCTGCATTCCCAGCACACACCTGACTGGTTATGTATCCTACTCACTACAGTTGTCAGACTATGTTCTGCATTCCCAGCACACACCTGACTGGTTATGTATCCTACTCACTACAGTTGTCAGACTATGTTCTGCATTCCCACTACACGCCTGACTGGTTATGTATCCTACTCACTACAGTTGTCAGACTATGTTCTGCATTCCCACTACACACCTGACTTGTTATGTATCCTACTTACTACAGTTGTCAGACTATGTTCTGCATTCCCAGCACACACCTGACTGGTTATGTATCCTACTTACTACAGTTGTCAGACTATGTTCTGCATTCCCAGCACACACCTGACTGGTTATGTATCCTACTCACTTCAGTTGTCAGACTATGTTCTGCATTCCCACTACACACCTGACTGGTTATGTATCCTACTCACTTCAGTTGTCAGACTATGTTCTGCATTCCCACTACACACCTGACTGGTTATGTATCCTACTCACTTCAGTTGTCAGACTATGTTCTGCATTACCAGCACACGTCTGACTGGTTATGTTTCCTACTCACTACAGTTGCCAGACAATGTTCTGCATTCCCACCACACGTCTGACTGGTTATGTATCCTACTTACTACAGTTGTCAGACTATGTTCTGCATTCCTAGCACACGCCTGACTGGTTATGTATCTTACTCACAACAGTTGTCAGACTATTTTCTGCATTCCCAGCACAGACCTGGCTGGTTATGTATCCTACTTACTACAGTTGTCAGACTATGTTCTGCATTACCAGCACACGTCTAACTGGTTACGTTTCCTACTCACTACAGTTGCCAGATATGTTCTGCATTCCCACCACACGTCTGACTGGTTATGTATCTTACTTACTACAGTTGTCGGACTATGTTCTGCATTCCCAGCACAGACCTGGCTGGTTATGTATCCTACTTACTACAGAAGTCAGACTATGTTCTGCATATCCAGCACAGACCTGGCTGGTTATGTATACTACTTACTACAGTTGTCAGACTATGTTCTGCATTCCCAGTACAGGCCTGGCTGGTCATGTATCCTACTTACTACAGTAGTCAGACTATGTTCTGCATTCCCAGCACAGGCCTGGCTGGTTATGTATCTTACTTACTACAGTTGTCAGACTATGTTCTGCATTCCCAGCACAGGCCTGGCTGGTTATGTATCCTACTTACTACAGTTGTCAGATTATGTTCTGCATTTCCAGCACAGACCTGGTTGGTTATGTATCCTACTTACTACAGTTGTCTGACTATGTTCTGCATTCCCAGTACAGACCTGGCTGGTTATGTATCCTACTTACTACAGTTGTCAGACTATGTTCTGCATTTCTAGCACAGTCCTGACTGGTTATGTATCCTACTTACTACAGAAGTCAGATTATGTTCTGCATTTCCAGTACAGACCTGGCTGGTTATGTATCCTACTTACTACAGTTGTCAGACTATGTTCTGCATTCCCAGTACAGACCTGGCTGGTTATGTATCCTACTTTCTACAGTTGTCAGACTATGTTCTGCATTTCCAGCACAGTAGTGACTGGTTATGTATCTTACTTACTACACTAGTCAGACTATGTTCTGCATTCCCAGCACACACCTGACTGGTTATGTTTCCTACTTACTACAGTTGTCAGACCATGTTCTGCATTCCAAGCACACGCCTGACTGGTTATGTATCCTACTTACTACAGTTGTCAGACTATGTTCTGCATTCCCAGCACAGACCTGGTTGGTTATGTATCCTACTTACTACAGTTGTCAGACCATGTTCTGCATTCCAAGCACACGCCTGACTGGTAATGTATCCTACTTACTACAGTTGTCAGACTATGTTCTGCATTCCCAGCACAGGCATGGCTGGTTATGTATCCTACTTACTACATTTGTCAGACTATGTTCTGCATTTCCAGCACAGTCCTGACTGGTTATGTATCTTACTTACTACACTAGTCAGACTATGTTCTGCATTCCCAGTATACACCTGACAGGTAATGTGTCCTACTTACTACAGTTGTCACACTATGTTCTTTATTTTCAGCACTTGCCTGACTGGTTATGTATCTTACTTACTACAGTTGTCAGACTATGTTCCGCATTCCGAGGACACGTGTGACTGGTTATGTATCATACTTACTACAGTTGTCAGACTATGTTCTGCATTCCCAGCACACACCTGACTGGTTATATATCCTACTTACTACAGTAGTCAGATTATGTTCTGTATTCCCACTACAGACCTGGCTGGTTATATATCCTACTTACTACAGTAGTCAGATTATGTTCTGCATTCCCAGCACACGCCTGACTGGTTATATATCGTAGTTACTACAGTTGTCAGACTATGTTCTGCATTCCCAGCACACACCTGACTGGTTATATATCGTAGTTACTACAGTTGTCAGACTATGTTCTGCATTCCCAGCACAGACCTGGCTGGTTATGTATCCTACTTACTACAGTAGTCAGACTATGTTCTGCATTCCCAGCACAGACCTGGCTGGTTATGTATCCTACTTACTACAGTAGTCAGACTATGTTCTGCATTCCCAGCACACACCTGACTGGTTATGTATCCTACTTACTACAGTTGTCAGACTATGTTCTGCATTCCCACTACACACCAGACTGGTTATGTATCCTACTTACTACAGTAGTCAGATTATGTTCTGCATTCCCAGCACACGCCTGACTGGTTATATATCGTAGTTACTACAGTTGTCAGACTATGTTCTGCATTCCCAGCACACACATGACTGGTTATGTATCCTACTTACTACAGTTGTCAGACTATGTTCTGCATTCCCAGCACAAGCCTGACTGGTTATGTATCTTACTTACTACAGTTGTCACACTGTATTCTGTATTTCCAGCACAGACCTGGCTGGTTATATATCCTACTCACTAAAGTTGTCAGACTATGTTCTGCATTCCCACTACACACCTGACTGGTTATGAATCCTACTTACTACAGTTGTCAGACTATGTTCTGCATTCCCAGCACACACCTGACTGGCTATGTATCTTACTTACTACAGTTGTCACACTGTATTCTGTATTTCCAGCACAGACCTGGCTGGTTATGTGTCCTACTTACTACAGTTGTCAGACTATGTTCTGCATTCCCACTACACGCCTGACTGGTTATGTATCTTACTTACTACAGTTGTCACACTGTATTCTGTATTTCCAGCACAGACCTGGCTGGTTATGTATCCTACTTACTACAGTTGTCAGACTATGTTCTGCATTCCCACTACACACCTGACTGGTTATGTATCCTACTTACTACAGTTGTCACACTGTATTCTGTATTTCCAGCACAGACCTGGCTGGTTATGTATCCTACTTACTACAGTTGTCAGACTATGTTCTGCATTCCCACTACACGCCTGACTGGTTATGTATCTTACTTACTACAGTTGTCACACTGTATTCTGTATTTCCAGCACAGACCTGGCTGGTTATGTATCCTACTCACTACAGTTGTCAGACTATGTTCTGCATTCCCAGCACACACCTGACTGGTTATGTATCCTACTCACTACAGTTTTCAGACTATGTTCTGCATTCCCAGCACACGTCTGACTTGTTATGTATCCTACTCACTACAGTTGCCAGACTACGTTCTGCATTCCAAGCACACACCTGACTGGTTATGTATCCTACTTACTACAGTTGTCAGACTATGTTCTGCATTCCGAGCACACGCCTGACTGGTTATGTATCCTACTTACTACAGTTGTCAGACTATGTTCTGCATTCCCAGCACACACCTGGCTGGTTATATATCCTACTCACTACAGTTGTCAGACTATGTTCTGCATTCCCACTACACGCCTGACTGGTTATGTATCTTACTTACTACAGTTGTCACACTGTATTCTGTATTTCCAGCACAGACCTGGCTGGTTATGTATCCTACTTACTACAGTTGTCAGACTATGTTCTGCATTCCCACTACACACCTGACTGGTTATGTATCCTACTTACTACAGTTGTCCCACTGTATTCTGTATTTCCAGCACAGACCTGGCTGGTTATGTATCCTACTTACTACAGTTGTCAGACTATGTTCTGCATTCCCACTACACGCCTGATTGGTTATGTATCTTACTTACTACAGTTGTCACACTGTATTCTGTATTTCCAGCACAGACCTGGCTGGTTATGTATCCTACTCACTACAGTTGTCAGACTATGTTCTGCATTCCCACTACACACCTGACTGGTTATGTATCCTACTTACTACAGTAGTCAGACTATGTTCTGCATTCCGAGCACACGCCTGACTGGTTATGTATCCTACTTACTACAGTTGTCAGACTATGTTCTCCATTCCCACTACACACCTGGCTGGTTATGTATCCTATTTACTACAGTAGTCAGACTATGTTTTGCGTTCCCAGCACACGCGTGACTGGTTATGTTTCCTACTCACTACAGTTGTCAGACTATGTTCTGCATTCCCAGCACACGCGTGACTGGTTTTGTTTCCTACTCACTACAGTTGTCAGACTATGTTCTGCATTACCAGCACACGTCTGACTGGTTATGTTTCCTACTCACTACAGTTGCCAGACAATGTTCTGCATTCCCACCACACGTCTGACTGGTTATGTATCCTACTTACTACAGTTGTCAGACTATGTTCTGCATTCCTAGCACACGCCTGACTGGTTATGTATCTTACTCACAACAGTTGTTAGACTATTTTCTGCATTCCCAGCACAGACCTGGCTGGTTATGTATCCTACTTACTACAGTTGTCAGACTATGTTCTGCATTACCAGCACACGTCTAACTGGTTACGTTTCCTACTCACTACAGTTGCCAGATATGTTCTGCATTCCCACCACACGTCTGACTGGTTATGTATCTTACTTACTACAGTTGTCGGACTATGTTCTGCATTCCCAGCACAGGCCTGGCTGGTTATGTATCCTACTTACTACAGTAGTCAGACTATGTTCTGCATTCCCAGCACAGACCTGGCTGGTTATGTATCCTACTTACTACAGAAGTCAGACTATGTTCTGCATTTCCAGCACAGACCTGGCTGGTTATGTATACTACTTACTACAGTTGTCAGACTATGTTCTGCATTCCCAGTACAGGCCTGGCTGGTTATGTATCCTACTTACTACAGTAGTCAGACTATGTTCTGCATTCCCAGCACAGGCCTGGCTGGTTATGTATCTTACTTACTACAGTTGTCAGACTATGTTCTGCATTCCCAGCACAGGCCTGGCTGGTTATGTATCCTACTTACTACAGTTGTCAGATTATGTTCTGCATTTCCAGCACAGACCTGGTTGGTTATGTATCCTACTTACTTCAGTTGTCTGACTATGTTCTGCATTCCCAGTACAGACCTGGCTGGTTATGTATCCTACTTACTACAGTTGTCAGACTATGTTCTGCATTTCCAGCACAGTCCTGACTGGTTATGTATCCTACTTACTACAGAAGTCAGATTATGTTCTGCATTCCCAGTACAGACCTGGCTGGTTATGTATCCTACTTACTACAGTTGTCAGACTATGTTCTGCATTCCCAGTACAGACCTGGCTGGTTATGTATCCTACTTACTACAGTTGTCAGACTATGTTCTGCATTTCCAGCACAGTAGTGACTGGTTATGTATCTTACTTACTACACTAGTCAGACTATGTTCTGCATTCCCAGCACACACCTGACTGGTTATGTTTCCTACTTACTACAGTTGTCAGACCATGTTCTGCATTCCAAGCACACGCCTGACTGGTTATGTATCCTACTTACTACAGTTGTCAGACTATGTTCTGCATTCCCAGCACAGACCTGGTTGGCTATGTATCCTACTTACTACAGTTGTCAGACCATGTTCTGCATTCCAAGCACACGCCTGACTGGTTATGTATCCTACTTACTACAGTTGTCAGACTATGTTCTGCATTCCCAGCACAGGCATGGCTGGTTATGTATCCTACTTACTACATTTGTCAGACTATGTTCTGCATTTCCAGCACAGTCCTGACTGGTTATGTATCTTACTTACTACACTAGTCAGACTATGTTCTGCATTCCCAGTATACACCTGACAGGTAATGTGTCCTACTTACTACAGTTGTCACACTATGTTCTTTATTTCCAGCACTTGCCTGACTGGTTATATATCTTACTTACTACAGTTGTCAGACTATGTTCCGCATTCCGAGGACACGTCTGACTGGTTATATATCCTACTTACTACACTAGTCAGACTATGTTCTGCATTCCCAGTATACACCTGACAGGTAATGTGTCCTACTTACTACAGTTGTCACACTATGTTCTTTATTTCCAGCACTTGCCTGACTGGTTATGTATCTTACTTACTACAGTTGTCAGACTATGTTCCGCATTCCGAGGACACGTCTGACTGGTTATGTATCCTACTTACTACAGTTGTCACACTATGTTCTGCATTCCCAGCACAGGCCTGACTGGTTATGTATCCTACTTAGTACAGTAGTCAGATTATGTTCTGCATTCCCAGCACACGCCTGACTGGTTATATATCGTAGTTACTACAGTTGTCAGACTATGTTCTGCTTTCCCAGCACACACCTGACTGGTTATATATCGTAGTTACTACAGTTGTCAGACTATGTTCTGCATTCCCGGCACAGACCTGGCTGGTTATGTATCCTACTTACTACAGTAGTCAGACTATGTTCTGCATTCACAGCACAGACCTGGCTGGTTATGTATCCTACTTACTACAGTAGTCAGACTATGTTCTGCATTCCCAGCACACACCTGACTGGTTATGTATCCTACTTACTACAGTTGTCAGACTATGTTCTGCATTCCCACTACACACCAGACTGGTTATGTATCCTACCTACTACAGTAGTCAGATTATGTTCTGCATTCCCAGCACACGCCTGACTGGTTATATATCGTAGTTACTACAGTTTTCAGACTATGTTCTGCATTCCCAGCACACACCTGACTGGTTATGTATCCTACTTACTACAGTTGTCAGACTATGTTCTGCATTCCCAGCACAAGCCTGACTGGTTATGTATCTTACTTACTACAGTTGTCACACTGTATTCTGTATTTCCAGCACAGACCTGGCTGGTTATATATCCTACTCACTAAAGTTGTCAGACTATGTTCTGCATTCCCACTACACACCTGACTGGTTATGAATCCTACTTACTACAGTTGTCAGACTATGTTCTGCATTCCCAGCACACACCTGACTGGCTATGTATCTTACTTACTACAGTTGTCACACTGTATTCTGTATTTCCAGCACAGACCTGGCTGGTTATGTATCCTACTTACTACAGTTGTCAGACTATGTTCTGCATTCCCACTACACGCCTGACTGGTTATGTATCTTACTACAGTTGTCACACTGTATTCTGTATTTCCAGCACAGACCTGGCTGGTTATGTATCCTACTTACTACAGTTGTCAGACTATGTTCTGCATTCCCACTACACACCTGACTGGTTATGTATCCTACTTACTACAGTTGTCACACTGTATTCTGTATTTCCAGCACAGACCTGGCTGGTTATGTATCCTACTTACTACAGTTGTCAGACTATGTTCTGCATTCCCACTACACGCCTGACTGGTTATGTATCTTACTTACTACAGTTGTCACACTGTATTCTGTATTTCCAGCACAGACCTGGCTGGTTATGTATCCTACTCACTACAGTTGTCAGACTACGTTCTGCATTCCCAGCACACACCTGACTGGTTATGTATCCTACTCACTACAGTTTTCAGACTATGTTCTGCATTCCCAGCACACGTCTGACTGGTTATGTATCCTACTCACTACAGTTGCCAGACTACGTTCTGCATTCCAAGCACACACCTGACTGGTTATGTATCCTACTTACTACAGTTGTCAGACTATGTTCTGCATTCCGAGCACACGCCTGACTGGTTATGTATCCTACTTACTACAGTTGTCAGACTATGTTCTGCATTCCCAGCACACACCTGGCTGGTTATATATCCTACTCACTACAGTTGTCAGACTATGTTCTGCATTCCCACTACACGCCTGACTGGTTATGTATCTTACTTACTACAGTTGTCACACTGTATTCTGTATTTCCAGCACAGACCTGGCTGGTTATGTATCCTACTTACTACAGTTGTCAGACTATGTTCTGCATTCCCACTACACACCTGACTGGTTATGTATCCTACTTACTACAGTTGTCCCACTGTATTCTGTATTTCCAGCACAGACCTGGCTGGTTATGTATCCTACTTACTACAGTTGTCAGACTATGTTCTGCATTCCCACTACACGCCTGATTGGTTATGTATCTTACTTACTACAGTTGTCACACTGTATTCTGTATTTCCAGCACAGACCTGGCTGGTTATGTATCCTACTCACTACAGTTGTCAGACTATGTTCTGCATTCCCACTACACACCTGACTGGTTATGTATCCTACTTACTACAGTAGTCAGACTATGTTCTGCATTCCGAGCACACGCCTGACTGGTTATGTATCCTACTTACTACAGTTGTCAGACTATGTTCTCCATTCCCACTACACACCTGACTGGTTATGTATCCTATTTACTACAGTAGTCAGACTATGTTTTGCGTTCACAGCACACGCGTGACTGGTTATGTTTCCTACTCACTACAGTTGTCAGACTATGTTCTGCATTCCCAGCACACGCGTGACTGGTTTTGTTTCCTACTCACTACAGTTGTCAGACTATGTTCTGCATTCCCAGCACACGCGTGACTGGTTATGTATCCTACTTACTACAGTTGTCAGACTATGTTCTGCATTCCCAGCACAGACCTGACTGGTTATGTATCCTACTTACTACAGTTGTCAGACTATGTTCTGCATTCCCACTACACACCTGACTGGTTATGTATCCTACTCACTACAGTTGCCAGACTATGTTCTGCATTCCCACTACACACCTGACTGGTTATGTATCCTACTCACTACAGTTGTCAGACTATGTTCTGCATTCCCACTACACACCTGGCTGGTTATGTATCCTACTCACTACAGTTGTCAGACTATGTTCTGCATTCCCAGCACACACCTGACTGGTTATGTATCCTACTTACTACAGTTGTCAGACTATGTTCTGCATTCCCAGCACACACCTGACTGGTTATGTATCCTACTCACTACAGTTGTCAGACTATGTTCTGCATTCCCACTACACACCTGACTGGTTATGTATCCTACTCACTTCAGTTGTCAGACTATGTTCTGCATTCCCAGCACACACCTGACTGGTTATGTATCCTACTCACTACAGTTGTCAGACTATGTTCTGCATTCCCACTACACACCTGACTGGTTATGTATCCTACTCACTTCAGTTGTCAGACTATGTTCTGCATTCCCACTACACACCTGACTGGTTATGTATCCTACTCACTTCAGTTGTCAGACTATGTTCTGCATTCCCACTACACACCTGACTGGTTATGTATCCTACTCACTACAGTTGTCAGACTATGTTCTGCATTCCCAGCACACACCTGACTGGTTATGTATCCTACTTACTACAGTTGTCAGACTATGTTCTGCATTCCCAGCACACACCTGACTGGTTATGTATCCTACTCACTTCAGTTGTCAGACTATGTTCTGCATTCCCACTACACACCTGACTGGTTATGTATCCTACTCACTACAGTTGTCAGACTATGTTCTGCATTCCCACTACACACCTGACTGGTTATGTATCCTACTCACTACAGTTGTCAGACTATGTTCTGCATTCCCACTACACACCTGACTGGTTATGTATCCTACTTACTACAGTTGTCAGACTATGTTCTGCATTCCCACTACACACCTGACTGGTTATGTATCCTACTCACTACAGTTGTCAGACTATGTTCTGCATTCCCAGCACACGCCTGACTGGTTATGTATCCTACTCACTACAGTTGTCAGACTATGTTCTGCATTCCCACTACACACCTGACTGGTTATGTATCCTACTTACTACAGTTGTCAGACTATGTTCTGCATTCCCACTACACACCTGACTGGTTATGTATCCTACTCACTACAGTTGTCAGACTATGTTCTGCATTCCCAGCACAGACCTGGCTGGTTATGTATCCTACTTACTACAGTTGTCAGACTATGTTCTGCTTTCCCACTACACACCTGACTGGTTATGGATCCTACTTACTACAGTTGTCAGACTATGTTCTGCATTCCCACTACACACCTGACTGGTTATGTATCCTACTTACTACAGTTGTCAGACTATGTTCTGCATTCCCGGCATATGCCTGAATGGTTATGTATCTTACTCACTACAGCTGTCAGACTGTGTTCTGCATTCCCAGCACACACCTGACTGGTTATGTATCCTACTTACTACAGTAGTCAGACTATGTTCTGCATTCCCACTACACACCTGACTGGTTATGTATCCTACTTACTACAGTAGTCAGACTATGTTCTGCATTCCCAGCACACACCTGACTGGTTATGTATCCTACTTACTACAGTAGTCAGACTATGTTCTGCATTCCCAGCACAAGCCTGACTGGTTATGTATCTTACTTACTACAGTAGTCAGACTATGTTCTGCATTCCCACCACAAGCCTGACTGGTTATGTATCCTACTTACTACAGTTGTCAGACTATGTTCTGCATTCCCACTACACACCTGACTGGTTATGTATCTTACTTACTACAGTAGTCAGACTATGTTCTGCATTCCCACCACAAGCCTGACTGGTTATGTATCCTACTTACTACAGCTGTCAGACTATGTTCTGCATTCCCACCACAAGCCTGACTGGTTATGTATCCTACTCACTACAGTTGTCAGACTATGTTCTGCATTCCCACTACACACCTGACTGGTTATGTATCCTACTTACTACAGTTGTCAGACTATGTTCTGCATTCCCACCACAAGCCTGACTGGTTATGTATCCTACTTACTACAGTTGTCAGACTATGTTCTGCATTCCCACTACACACCTGACTGGTTATGTTTCCTACTCACTACAGTTGCCAGACTATGTTCTGCATTGCCACCACACGTCTGACTGGTTATATATCCTACTTACTACAGTTGTCAGACTATGTTCTGCATTCCCACTACACACCTGACTGGTTATTATCCTACTTACTACAGCTGTCAGACTATGTTCTGCATTCCCACTACACACCTGACTGGTTATGTATCCTACTCACTACAGTTGCCAGACTATGTTCTGCATTCCCAGCACACACCTGACTGGTTATGTATCTTACTTACTACAGTAGTCAGACTATGTTCTGCATTCCCAGCACACACCTGACTGGTTATGTATCTTACTTACTACAGTTGTCAGACTATGTTCTGCATTCCCACTACACACCTGACTGGTTATGTATCCTACTTACTACAGTTGTCAGACTATGTTCTGCATTCCGAGCACACGCCTGACTGGTTATGTATCCAACTTACTACAGTTGTCAGACTATGTTCTGCATTCCCACTACACACCTGACTGGTTATGTATTTTACTTACTACAGTTGTCAGACTATGTTCTGCATTCCCACTACACACCTGACTGGTTATGTATTCTTCTTACTACAGTTGTCAGACTATGTTCTGCATTCCCAGCACACACCTGACTGGTTATGTATCCTACTTACTACAGTTGTCAGACTATGTTCTGCATTCCCACTACACACCTGACTGGTTATGTATCTTACTTACTACAGTTGTCAGACTATGTTCTGCATTCCCACCACACGTCTGACTGGTTATGTATCCTACTTACTACAGTTGTCAGACTATGTTCTGCATTCCCACCACACGTGTGACTGGTTATGTATCCTACTTACTACAGTTGTCAGACTATGTTCTGCATTCCCAGCACAGACCTGGCTGGTTATGTATCCTACTTACTACAGTAGTCAGACTATGTTCTGCATTCCCACCACACGTCTGACTGGTTATGTATCCTACTTACTACAGTTGTCAGACTATGTTCTGCATTCCCAGCACAGACCTGGCTGGTTATGTATCCTACTTACTACAGTTGTCAGACTATGTTCTGCATTCCCAGCACACGCCTGACTGGTTATGTATCCTACTTACTACAGTAGTCAGACTATGTTCTGCATTCCCACCAGACGTCTGACTGGTTATGTATCTTACTTACTACAGTTGTCAGACTATGTTCTGCATTCCCAGCACACACCTGACTGGTTATGTATCTTACTTACTACAGTTGTCAGACTATGTTCTGCATTCCCACCACACGTCTGACTGGTTATGTATCTTACTTACTACAGTTGTCAGACTATGTTCTGCATTCCAAGCAAACGCCTGACTGGTTATGTATCATACTTACTACAGTTGTCAGACTATGTTCTGCATTCCAAGCAGACGCCTGACTGGTTATGTATCATACCTCCTTCAGTTGTCAGACTATGTTCTGCATTCCCACTACAATCCTGGCTGGTTATTTATCTTACTTACTATGTTCTGCATTCCCAGCACACGTCTGACTGGTTATGTATCCTACTTACTACAGTTGTCAGACTATGTTCTGCATTCCCAGCACAGACCTGGCTGGTTATGTATCCTACTTACTACAGTTGTCAGACTATGTTCTGCATTCCCAGCACACGCCTGACTGGTTATGTATCCTACTTACTACAGTTGTCAGACTATGTTCTGCATTCCCAGCACAGACCTGGCTGGTTATGTATCCTACTTACTACAGTTGTCAGACTATGTTCTGCATTCCCAGCACAGACCTGGCTGGTTATGTATCCTACTTACTACAGTTGTCAGACTATGTTCTGCATTCCCACTACACGCCTGACTGGTTATGTATCCTACTCACTACACTTGTCAGACTATGTATCCTACTTACCACAGTAGTCAGACTATTTTCTGCAGTTCTAGTACAAGTCAGCTGACTGGTTATGTGTCCTACTTACTACAGTTGTTAGACTATGTTCTGCAGTTCCAGCACACGCCTGACTGGTTATGTATCCTCGGAAGATTGAGTTGATGGTATTGAAGAAACTTGATTTTCCTGCTCCAACTTGTCCAAGCAGAAGTAAACGGGCTTGGCCAACCTTTAATTCCTTCAGTGGTGCATATTTCATGATTTCCTCTTTTAAATTATTCATTAACTATAAAAAGTACAAAACGCATGTAAGATTTATTCTTATTTGTTTTTTCTTGGTTTTTGTTTTACATTATATATGTGGAAAACATCTTTATTTTATGTGTATCTTTGGTCTTTTTCATAATAATTGTCTTCCTATATGAAACTGAGTCAGCTCTTTACAGCTATAAAAAGCTTTGATAGAATAATACCAATATCGTGACATTTGTGTTTAACCCATCTGTTATATAAACCTACACATAACCCTTGCGGAAGTTAATCAATAGTTAGTAGTATTTTGGGAGATTTGCTCCTATGTATAACTTCCATTTATTAATATCAATAAAGGTTGTAAAAATACGCTGAATAATTGAATGTATTATGATAGGTTCAAAATAAGGTTTAAAATAACATGCAGATGTTTTACGCCAGATAATGAGTTATTTCACCATTTCATCCCATTCTGGTGCCTTTCTCCAAGGTTCTTTAAGAAGTGAAACAGCGGGACTTGGTGGTTCAGGAACACCGTCTATAGGAAATAAATATATGGTCATATGAATCAAAGTATTGTTACAAACATGTATAAACAGTGATAATAATGTCTAACCAGGCAATAGATCACAATATTTTTTGCTGATGTACTGTTCGGCTCAATGTATTGACCGAAGTCAACGGCCGAGGGCAATAGAACACATTTAGTATCAAGATTAAAAAAATATTTTGATGTTGAGTCTTAAGAAACAACTTTATGTCGGCTTGAGGCTAAAAAATTTTCAAAACATGAAAAATTATCATTTTAAAATATTATCGCGTGCTTAATAGAATAAGTGTCTATAAACGCATAAAATATTTGAAAAATAAGCAATGGGCTTATAGAATATTCAAGAGGCTGCATTGTGGTCAAATTAAAATCAGGGGCAATATAATGGTACTTGGCAATTAAATGATAGTTCTATCTATTGCTTAGCATAGACTTACTTTCATATAATAGGAAAAATTAAAAACCTGTAATTGTAATTAGGTATTAATATCATCCAGTAACAACAATATATATAAAGTAAGAAAAGAATTGAGTAGTGACTGTGAGCTTACATAGGTCTGGATTGAAGCATGCAGAAATATCACGTAGATTGAACATTCCTATGAAAACAGTTTCTGGTGTAATAAGTCGTTATCGGGAGAGGGGTACCTGAGAAGTGGGGCGCAGGTAAAGTTGAAAGCTAGGGACGCAAGGGGCCTTCTAAGGATCGTAAAAGAGAACAGAAAAAGGGTCTTATCAGATGTGACTGCTCTTTTTAATGATAGATGGAATGTTGGTGAAACGGTATCAAAACGGACAATTCGGAGGACTTTGTACAAACAAGGCTATTTTAGGAGTGTTGTTAGAAAACGCATTAGAATACGGGAGGCAAACAGAAATCCATGAATTGCATGGGTGCAGATGAAAATCTTTACAAAACCTACAATGCATACTGGAATCTTGTGCTTTTCAGTGATGAATGTAAGAAAGACATTGGTACTGATAACCGCGTTTTCATCTGGAGAAGAGTCGGAGAAGAAGGGATGCCTTGTTGTCTTTCTCATCCACCAACCACCAAGTTTAGTTTGATGGTGTGGGGATGTATTACCTTTGACGGCGTGTGGACAATAACTGTAATTGATGGAAATGTAAATGCACAAAGGTATATTGACATATTAGAAGCACATTTGTGACCTGTTGTTGTTCGACATTTTCCGGAAGACAACGATATTTACCAAGATGACAATGCTCCAGTACATCGTGCACGAATCGTTCAAGACTACAAATAGGAAAGCAACATTCATTCTATGGTATGGCTAGCCCAAAGTCTGAACTTGAACATAATAGAAAAAATGTGGTTGAGACTTAAACGAGAACTCAATAATGGCGAAATAATTTTCACATCTAAACTTGAACTTGAAGCAGCCGTTCGAAGGATTTGGGAAAACACTCCTGTAGATTATGTCCAGTGTTTATATAGGTATATATCACAAAGAATTCTAAAAGATTTGAGATCAAAGGGTTATATCTGTAAGTCCATCATTTAACACAGTTTGTTAATTAATTAATCTTAAAAGACTCATTTTTATCGGGGTTATTTTATTATTATTCAATGATTATATCCGTACAGATGTTGTTCTGATTAATCTGTACGGTCCATCATGTACTTGTTTCTATTCATTCTTCGTCAAGTCCCATTTTTATTGGGCATTTGTATCTTTGTTCTTTTTGTTAATGTCCGAAGTTTTTTACCATTCAGTTCAGTGGTGTCGCCTACTGCATATTGTGACATTGTTACAGCATCATGAGGACCTATGACGGGGCCATTATTAAACACACAATTATTGATAATGCAGTCATAGATTCCAATAGTTCGAGCGGAAAAATAACACACAACTCTTACCTTCCACCAGATAAACTTCTAGATCCTTAACTTGTAAGTGTCCATTAGCAATAGTGTTGTAATTTTGTCCATTCAAGTTATATGAATTACCCATATTAGCAGATCCATTTAATGGAAAGTATGATCCATAGTAGGTGATTGTGCCACTGTATGTATACAAATCATGCCCTGCACCAAAGGTAGGTCCATAAGATGCATTATCATAAATTGCATAGGTGCTATTAGTACATGGCATCTTAACTGGACCCCAGGAACCATTCTGGTAAAGTCGAAATAGAAAGGCGTTTACATCATTGTGGTACGCTCCACTGCTCCGCCAGGTCATCGATGTGTATCCGCCATATACAGAATTGTTTATGTTATACAGGATGGTCACAGTTGGTCCCTTATTATCACATGTGTTATGGAAGGATATATTACTACACCCATCTCTTGTTGCCTTATACAGTAGTTTATACTTTTTATTTCCACCGATCCAACTGGTCATTTGAACACGGTCTGTCTCTTTAAATTCAACTGTCATCTTTAGAACCTTTTGATTACAAAGAAAAATCAGTCTTGGTTTATTAGCCTTGTTAGTAACACTTGGATTATATACATACTACGGACAAGCATAATTGTCAATCCGGATTCAAAATTCGAATAAAAAAGGAAATAAAGTCAGACCTGAACTAAAACAGAAAAGAGTAATTAAATAGTAGCAATTATTATAGGTTCGATGTTTAATTAGTTTGAACTTAAGGGTTTCTAAAATGTGGTATTCAGGAATATGTTAAAGTGATAAATTTGGACTAATTGAATATAAAAAGATAGGGCTAATTGTTCAAGAATAATTAGAAAGATCTTTCCCAGAATCGTGTAAAAAATTAATTTTTCTTCCTCAGTTGTTTTGAACTTAACAACATAGGTTGCTGGGCCATTTTTAGGCAGAAAAGACTATTTCTGTGGTCCTGAGTAAAACTATATATGGTTGGCAAGGACTCTCGTGGCTGTTGCTAGGCACAATATGGCACTTCCGGTTGTTAAATGACATATTTTAGGAAGGTACATAGTCATGTTTAAAAAAAAATATGGTTGCTAAGGACTAATTATAATAGTTACTTTGTTGCTATAGTATGACCTTGACCCGTGACACATAAAATTGGGCTCAAACTGTAGACCTTGATTCGGTAATCATATTAACCTATATGTTTACTATATTAACTCTAACCGTTAACAGGGGCATCGGTGGCCGAATGGTTAAGGTAGTCCTTCTACTATTGATCACGAGGTCTGTCAACACTGCGGTTGCGGGTTCGAGTCACACTGCGGGCAGGGTATACTCGAATACAATCTTAATTGACAAGGATTGCCAGTTTTCCTAACGAAGGTCTGGGGGTTTCTCCTGGTACTCTTGGTTCCTCCCCCAATAAAAACTGGACGCCATGATATACTAGTAGTTGAAAAATTGCTGAAAGTGGAGTTATATTTCATTCAAAGAAACAAAGAAACTAACCGTTTTCAAGATGTAAGCAAAATAACGATTAACCGAAATGAGTCAAGGGCTGCTATACCTCGAAAACGGCTCATCGCACAGTTTCGGACCAAATGTACTGAACGAGGGTATTGATAAGGTGAGTATTTTTCCCATTTATTGTCTTCTACTATTTTTTTTTTATATAGTTGTAATGATAACAAGATTAGAGAATAATGGTCGAGGTCACCCCTGAACTTTGACTTGAAACATTCATGGGATACCGCTCGCCTCCGCTAGTCAGAAATTTTTATCAAAATTTTGTCATTAAGTTGACTTACATGTTCTTTAACATTTCTCACTTTTCAGTATTTTGTTCTATCTGTTATAGTTCCAGAGATCACGCGATAACCAGATTTTCGGTGTTTGGTCAGATAAACAGAAAAACGTTTCAATTTAGGATTTGTTACATCTCACAAACATACAGATAAACAGTTCAGTATTTAGAAGCTTCAAACTCCTTTCTGTAGTTTAGGAAAAGTTGAAAATATACGAGAAGTGTGACAACGGTGCTAACGACGTAGAAAAACAACACAGTGATCCCTGTATTCTACTCTGATATGACGCCGACGACGTAGCATGACGACAGAGTGGTCCTTGTATTTTAAACTGATATCGCTCGAATGACGTAGCAGGTCGATACAATGATCCCTATATTCTACTCTGATATGACGCCGACTACGTAACAGGACGACAGAGTGGTCCTTTTTTCAAAACTTACGGTTCCAACGACATAGCAGGACGACAGAGTGATCCCTATATTCTACTCTGATACCGCTCCGACGACGTAGCAGGACGATAGAGTGATCCCTGTATTCTAAACTGTTATGGTTCAGACGACGTGGCTGGACGGCAGAGTGATCAATGTATTTTACTATGATACCGCTCAGATGACGTAGCAGTCAGGTCTACAGAGCGATTCCTGTATTCTACTATGATACGGTGACGACGACGTAGCAGGACGACAGAGTGATCCCTGTATTCTACTCTGATACGACGCATTATCAGTACTGTTTGAAAAGCTATCACAATGATTAATCAGCAAAGCTAAATATTACTTCAATATGTGATAATTTTTATATTATCAGATTAATCACTCTTGTAAATTATACAATTAACAAATACACCCAGAACTTAAAAAAAGGATATGTTTTCAGTTATTTTACAACTTACAGCTATATCTATTACATCTATTACATCGTTACTATGAGTTGTTTATTTCTGGTTAAATTTTGTGTATGTTTCTATTACTAAATATGTATTTATTTATATTGATATAAATGTTACTTTTCATGTTTTTACCTGTTACTTACCTATACTTTTTAGATATTATAGTGCACTGAGAGGAGTGAATTAGATGCTTATAAGATGTTAAACTTATTCATTTTTTAATATAGATCTTTATGATAAGTTGTAAACATAGATAAAATGTTAATAAATCTATTATGTACATTTTTTTATGATATCTTGTGTACAGTTCAGATATATTGAATATATTTATTTAATTGCCAATCTAATTTGGACAAACACAGTCGGCAAATTTATGACTCTTGTTATCGTCTATTTTGTTTTTGTTTTTTAGATTTAAGGGGCGGATTCAGGCTTGGACATTCTCCCCAGAAATTTGCCAAATCACTTGTTAACAGCAAACGTATTGCTAAATTCTAAATGCTTAATCTGTACTGAAAACAATGAGATCAATATAAATAGTTTTCACATTACAACTCAAAATAATGAGGTCACCAGAGATAGTAACACGGCACGTAGGACAGTGTTCTGCAAATATGTTAAAAGGATAAATTTATATTTATCAAAACAGACAATATGCATATGATTGAGACACGACTAAAATAAACTTTATAATTGCTTATATTCCAGTGGCTTTGCACCCTCCGTCCATAAGGGATCTGCAATGCTGCAATTCCTAGAGCGGCACTCAAACCGCTCATTGAATGATTGTGCATATCTAGAACATGGAATCTTCTCATCCATATGAGATTGACATATAAAATCACAATATGTCGACATCTTGAAAGGAATGCATCTGAGTCATCAGGAATTTGAAATCAATATGCAAATGATAACAAACATTCATTAAAAAAGGTGCAATAATCCGAAAAACTGAAAAGGAATGTTTAATCTTAAATAAAAGATAGAAATAATGACAAGAAGAAAAACTTACCGAATGTGGCAAACAATATTCGCTGTGAGTGAAAGTTAACGATCAACAACTGTCGTTAATCTGAAAATCGAAACTGAAAGTAGGTTTCACACAGATCAACCAGCCTATATCTTTTTGGTAAAAAGTAGTATGACACGATGAAAAAAGATATAAACAAGTTAAGACTTAGGTGACTTTTTTCGAATTGCTCCTTTAAAAACTCACTGAAGTATATACAGTGTAGTAAAAAAATGAAATGTTATCTGAAGAACGTCATATTAAACCGTAACACTAGAACGTTCTATGTCGAATTATCGGAATGGCGGAAACTGAAATTATTGTTTGTATGGATTTTTGTGAAGTTTTGGTATCCAATACAAGGAGGATAGATCACTATCATTGACTTTGATATTGAGACGAAAGGATGCACCGATTTGTGATTTCCAAGATTCTTCTCTTTACCAGGCACATTGTCTAGAAACTATCTAGCCACACGCATATCAAAAGACTATTCACCGAAGGTCGGCGTTTTTCTGGATACTCTGGCTTCCTCGCCAATAAAAACTGGACGCCATGATCCTGCAGAAAATTGCTGAAAGTGGCATAAACACCATTCAAACAAGCAAAAACACAAAAACCTATCTCAAATGACAACAAAGTATATCCCAGACCCGAAGTAGTCAATCCAAAAGAGTTGATGTGACCTTGGGAGTCAAAGTTCAAAGTTAAAGGCCAACATTCATGGTATGCGATAAATCGATTAAGTAATAATCTACCCACAAGCCTAAAAGCATAAAGCCTACCTTAAAGATAAAATGAATGAATGAATGAATGAATGAATGAATGAATGAATGAATGAATGAATGAATGAATGAATGAATGAATGAATGAATGAATGGATTAGCAGTATTTAATAGTATTCAACAAAATCATATTTCTTGTTTTAATAGTATCATTGAGCTGGTTTATATCGTATCCTACATTCTCTGATTATGCAATTAAAATCAAATTATTATTGCTAATTCAGTAGGTTAAATATACACTCTTGGCACAGTACGACAGTTAAATGAATATTCCATTTAGTAAACTGTCGATTTTTGAAAACAAAATTCTCATAAAAAGGTCATTTTATCATTTTTATGTTCGATATCTGCATTTATCTGTTTATTTAATAAGATAAGTTGGAAAAAATGAAAATATGATATTAAAGAACTGGATATATCGATTGTTATATATATGCTTAATCGGCTTTTAATATATTGCATAAATTTAAAACCTACAAATTTCGACAAATTTACCTGCGTTTTGTTACACAGAATAACATGTTAACACCTGAAAAGAAAATTAATGTAATTGGTCCAAACTATTCTTTTATCTCAAAAGAAACTGTGTTAGATTATATTTTGCTAGATGAATCTCTAGAAAATAGTATTGTATCTTATGAAATCCTTGCTGATGGATCTTTCAGCAACACCTCTGACCATTTACCTTTGTTAGTTAAATTGAGCATTGATATATGCCCCCATATTGTGTTGACTCCCAGTAGCAGATTCCCCCGCCTGGCACAAGATAAACGACTCACATGTGAAAAATTACCAAAATGAACTGATTAATTCAATGGAAACCTTAATTCGAAAAATGGAATCAGAAAAAGTAGATATTGACTCTTGTTATGTTGATCTTGTAAATGAACTTCACCGCGCTGCAAAAATAACATTACCAAAATGAGGTTTTAATCCTTTTACAAAACCCTACTGGAATGCGGAAGTTAAAGCTGCCCATGACTTTGAACGATATATGCGAAAACTTTGCATAGAAAATGGTAGGCCAAGAGGCATGCAGTTTGATTCATATAAAAACTACAAGCAAGCGAAATATGAGTTTAGACGTGTTCAGCAGTATGCAAGTGAGCAATATATAGAAACTTGCTTCAGTGATATAAATGAAGCAGCGGAATGTGACCTCCGCCTTTTCTGGAAACTTGTCAAACGTTTCAAACCAAGTAAATCCAAAATATATCCAGAACTTTGTCATAATAACATTATTTACAATACACCTGAGACGATAGCTAAAGCATTCGCCGACTACTTTACCAAACTTTATAAACCTGATGAAAACAGTATTTTCGACGAAGTAACTAAATTACAAGTTGAATCTGCATATAAAGACATTATTAATAAAGAAAGTGACTAAAATGAACAGTTACCAGGAGGAGAAATCACTGAACATGAAGTGTTGCTTATTGTGAAACAGTTGAAACGACGTAAAGCCAGTGGATGCGATATGGTACAACATGAACACCTAATATATGGCGGTCAAAATGTTATTAAGGCGTTATCAAACTTATTCAACCTTATTGTTAAACATGGAAAATTACCGAATGAATGGACTTGTCGTACCGATTTTTAAAGGTGGTGATAAATCTAAACGATCACCTGACAACTATCGTCCAATTAGCTTGCTCTCTTGTGTACTTAAAGTCTTTGAGCATATTATTCGGAATCGTTTAATGGACAATGTTTTTAGCGATAAGCATTTCCCCAATTCCCAACAGCAAGGGTTTCAAAAACATTTAAGTTGTATGACTGCTTCATTTAACTTACATGAAACAACTTTTTATAATCTTGAAATGTCGAGCAAAGTATTTGTCGCCTTCCTGGACAGCAGGAAAGCGTTTGACACGGTTTGGAGGGTCGCCCTTATGTATAAGTTACATAAACTGGGTGTCAGGGGTAAAATATGGAAAATCATAAACGATTTTCATGTTAATACCAAAAGTGCAGTTGTAGTAAATCACACCCAGTCATCCTTTTTTCCTGTCCAAGAAGGAGTGAGACAAGGGGGTGTGTTGTCTGGTTTATTGTACATAGTATTTATTGATCAATTACTGTTTGAAATCGAAACATGTAATAAGAAAACTGGTATTTTAAATATTAATAGCTGTTGTCCCTGCCTTGCTGATGACGTTTCATGTATTGCCACAACCCCAACAGGTCTCCAACGTATGCTTGATGTGTGTACTTACTATGCCTACAAATGGAGATTTAACTTAAATGCAAAAAATCACATGTTGTGCAATTTTATATTAATTCTAGAGAAGCCAATATTCAACATTGTTGGTATATAAGTAATGAACTTGTTCCAACAACTGACACACACTCTGATTTAGGTATCGAAATGAACTCTAACCTACGATATAGTGAACGGATTGAAAACCTTTGCCGAAAAGGTAAAAAATACTTTCTTTGCGACTCGTGCTATCTATACTAAAGATACGAATCCGTGTGTTTCCCTACACATATACAAAACTGTTGTGCTACCAACTGTACTTTATGGTTGCGAAGTTTGGTCGAATTTGAAAAACAGTGATATTTCTATACTTGATAAATTCCAACATTTTATAGTGAAATATATATTGAACTTAAAAGTCACGACTAGATCAGATGTGTGTCAAAGTTTACTTGGACTCCATCCAATTTTAACTTATATAGATAAGCGAAAACTAAGTTTCTTACAGAAGCTTTGCAATATGGAGGACGAACAATTGTCGAAAAAGATTTTCCTAACAAGACTTTTTTCGTACTTTATCGACATTAGTCGCATGGATATATCCCTGACATAATTAAAATACTGGTGAAATACAAACTAGAAGAATATTTATCTAACTTTATGACACATGGACATTTTCCGAGCAAGATGATATGGAAATCAATCGTAAAAAACAGTGTTGAAAAAGTCCAAACTGAAAATTGGTTAAACCGTGTGAATAATGATGATGACTTTCTCAGATTTATTAACATTCATAAGTCGGTTAGTATTGCTAACGTTTTCAAAACAGCCAAGTGTACTAGAGAAGTCCGAACATCTTTATTTATTACTAAGTTGATTGACATTCCAAATTCTTCAGCGGGACTATGCATTATATGTAATAGACACCATGTAGATTTATATGTCCATGCTTGTTGCAATTGTCCGTCAACATATAACCTACAGGATCTGTGGTGGAATATGGTTACTGAACACTACCCGTTGGAAATGTTTGTTGAGCTTAATGCATACGACGAAGAACAACTCTATCAAGTGCTGCTAGGAAACATACCGGACTCGTTTCAAGATGTAATCGATGCTGAAAACTTTACAAAATTAAACCATGCGCACATTATTCAATGCATCGCTGAATATAACAGAACTCTTAAGTCGTGTACGTATATGAAACGTCACCAGTAACGTATAAAATGCATGCAACGTAGTTATATTTATATTTTGTTTCATTTCATTATTATATTGTCTGTAAATATACATGCTCATAATTATATTTGATTGTACATTGTATAATTCATAATTAATTTCATATTGTATTAATCTCATTATGAGGAATTAAAGATATGAATGAATGAATGAATGGATTAGCAGTATTTAATAGTATTAAACAAAATCATATTTCTTGTTTTAATAGTATCATTGAGCTGGTTTATATCGTATCCTACATTCTCTGATTATGCAATTAAAATGAAATTATTATTGCTAATTCAGTAGGTTAAATATACACTCTTGGCACAGTACGACAGTTAAATGAATATTCCATTTAGTAAACTGTCGATTTTTGAAAACAAAATTCTCATAAAAAGGTCATTTTATCATTTTTATGTTCGATATCTGCATTTATCTGTTTATTTAATAAGATTAGTTGGAAAAAATTAAAATATGATATTAAAGAACTGGATATATCGATTGTTATATCTATGCTTAATCGGCTTTTAATATATTGCATAAATTTAAAACCTACAAATTTTGACAAATTTACCTGCGTTTTCATCGTTTCGAATTTGTTTACTAATAATCATCATCAAACTGATACAAGTCGGTTGATCAGGTGTGGATGTTTCTTTTCTATTACTTTTTCATTCGTTTTTTAATTGTTCCATATATTTTGTTTACAATTTCATTTCAGCATGAACGTACAATGTGTGCGATAGACAAATCTGATGAAATCTGCACATTTTCATATTCCATGGACACTAACGGAATGGCTCGGTAATGCCAAATCAACTGTCCCTTTTAAGGTGCATGGCTTCAATGTTCTTGATAAACGAGGAACATTTAAGTAACCTAAAGTAAATTATGAATCATTGTAAAATTATAAGTGATTATGATGATTCGTGTGGCTAAATAGAGAAGTATTTACCAATGCTTATTTAAAGGATACGTTTATACTTACAAAGGATCTACTCCTTTACAGCGGATCACGAAATCACAAACTGTTCCACATTCCACATCTGTACTTACAAAAGCTCTACTCCTCTGGAGCGGATCATTAACTATATCAATTTTAAAAGCGAATTACACGGTACATGTAGGACCTTTCAGCACTTATAAACCAATGTTTAACCAAGTTTTACGTCATGCAAAGCCCCCTCCCAACCCCTGCAGATTCCGCAGTACTGTAGTGGGACGTTAGTTAATAAAAAAGGTTGGATATCATATACACACAAATACAAGTCAGTAATGAGTGTTTTTAATAAACATCGCAGCACAATCACCACGTGTTGCATTCAAACTTGGGAAAACTTTCTGTGACCGTATCGTCACACAAGATAGCATATTTAACAACAAATGAATGGTAAATATAAAACGAAACTTTTTTGTTTGTTTGAATGATTTTTAACGCCAATTTCATGAATTTTTCAGCTATATTATCGGTTTTTATTGGGGGAGGAAGCCTGACTACCCGTAGAAAACCCCCGAACTTCGGTAGGTAAACTGGCAATCCTTGTCAGTTAAGATTTGCGTCGGGTACACCCTGCCCGCAGTGAGACGCGAACCCGCAATTACAGTGTTGATAGAACACGTGATCAATAATAGACGAACTACCTTAAACACTGGGCCTGAAACTTTTTGAAGGGGCGGACGAGACGTTGTTTCTTTTAAACCAGGGCTATATTTCTATCCAAAAAAAAATATTGACGTTACAAATCAATATACTAACTGCAAGATCTTGCATACCTGAGCAAATGGGAAATAAAGACACCGTATGCAGAAGAAGCTCGAACATTGCTAAAAATAGGAAAATGGTGATGAAGGTCATTTAATTCCCAATTCTGTAGAATATAGTAACGGAATCCACTCAGCAAATTGATGGTTGTGAATCACGGCATTTTTAATAACACGTTGAAAGAATGAAGTTAAATAAGAATACAAGAGCAAAACGGCAAGCAGTGGGACACGGTTTGGGTTTGTATCTATTCTTATTCCGATTACTTTCTCGGTAAAACGCATCCTCCCGAAGTTAAAAAAATATTTTGTCGATAAGAAAATCTAGCTAATAAGTATTTCAATAAAATACTTCGGCCCCAATTTCGTGCTAAATATGACTGTCAGTCGACATCATTGAACATAGTGGAATATTGAAGAAACGCTTTCGATTAGAAAAAAATGAGGTACTAATAGATTTAAACCTATAATTGTCTTCCACGCAACATTATCCTAGGTAAATAAACTCAATTACAATACTCTTTTGATGTCAGATATAACCTTGTATAAGTTAAAACGAAAATAGAGGCTGAGTATGCAATAAATAGACCAGTTTACAGTTAATCAGATGAAAGCAAGCCTGATAAATTTCAGACGCTCGCCGTTGCCCGTTAAACCTATGACAAAAACTTCGCTTTTGATCTCAGCTATAAACTTTTTTTTTAAATATAAAGGAAACCGACAACAGCTTATAACGAATGAAGGATTACAAATCCGGATTGAGACAAACATTTACAACACGAACCAAAAACCTAAAACACAAAAGTATAGAGTGAGTAACCCGAACCCAATAAAATGATTACAATTAAGGGGTGATAATAATATATAGATATCAGTGAGATGGAACCCATCTGTTTGGTCCCCGCTGACTTTGAGGTCAAAGTCAAAGGTCATCAGCCATGTTATGCGGCACATCGCCTTGATATTATCTACCCACATACCAAATGTCAAAAGCCTACCTCAAAAGATAAAATAGTTAAAATAGTTATAGCTCGGACACGGTTAGCTTCGGACGGCGCGACGCACGGACGGACTGATCACAAAGTGGCAGGGCCCTAATTACAGTTAATTTCCAAATTACAATACAGTATAAAGGATTAATAATACACAGTCAATACATATATGTAGAGCAGAGATTGCATATAATGAACACCAAGAAGTAGGTCGCTTTTCAGCTAGGTACACCCGGTACAACCGGTAACAGATGCTCGGCAGTTCCCGATTGCCGGTAATAATAACGTCCATAATAGGTTTTGGTTTGTTTTTTTTCTGAGGAATATTGCAGACGAAAAATTATTAACTGACATAATATGTATTAAAAATATACAGTGCAATCGTATCTAGAAACATCGCTTTTCGCTCGGCATTCTTTATATCTGCCCAATGAATAGCTGAACATTCTAAGAGACATTCAGTTTTTAGACAATATTTGTTAAAAGGGTAGTAAAATGCCACTCGTAACAAACAACAGGGAAAATAAGCATACAATTAGACAAAATTGAGAGAAATCCCCTTTTTCAAGTTAACGCCGGGTGCGTACGGTCGGTCAAATGGTTAACGCCAGGTATTTCGGTTATAAGAAGGTAAAGCTGCTCTCTAACGAGAAACTCACTGTCAACTAGAACACCATAGTTCTGTTAAAAAATTTTTTAAAATAATAAGGAGGAACGTACATTCAATAAAATGCAGACATTTAACGAGATAGCTGCATCTCTGCAATATAAAAATCATCATTTTACACCATATGTTGTTTTTCTACCTTGTTCAGAAAGAACTCTCCGAGTTATAGTAACAGAACCATTGTAATTAAACACAAAAAACATCAGTTTATTTACAAATCATTTCTTGTCATCCTTTCACACCACCTTTATTGCAAAATACAACAATTTTGCATTCCTTAGAATAATATCTAGTCATATACAGATTTCAGCGTACTTTTAAATTAAGATTAACTTCACTTAAAGGACTGTGTTATCTGTATATATAAAATAAAACGAAATTCAACATTTAATCTCAAAATGTTTAATACAAGCTCGGGATCCACTTCTATTTTATTAACAAAAAACGTATACAAAAAGGAGACTATTTTTGCATCAGGCCTATGTTACCTTTAAAAAAAGTATAATTCAACAGTTAGCTTTACGCATGACATAAGTTTTGAATACACATATATAATCAGAATATCATTTGACCTCTTATACCATATTTCAACATTTTTTGACGTAAGGGCTAATGCTTCGAAATAGTTTTAAAAACAACAATGTTGCAGTTTAACATTACTAAGCGCGTTGAATGAAGGGCACAAATAACGTCCCGAAATAAATCTAACCCGGGCATAAATTCCTTTATTGTGGTCCGAGTCCGTTATATAGAATCGAGATGAATAACTTCCCAAGATATACCAATGTAAATACCGGTATCATCTACAGATCCTCTCTAGGTACTCCAGGGTACCCCCCCCCCTTTCCCGTTAATAAACTCATTAAAAAAAATTTATCAACTCTTGAATACTTACCGCTGCTCATTTGTTTAATACAAAAGTCGACTTCCTTCTCAGTAAATGGTCGGTACAATTCTTCCAAAACAATATTGTTGTATATGCTTTTGTTGTTGTAAGTCGATATTTCAGGGCATTAGAGCTTATGTTGTTGTGTTGTATCCTGTCGACTCTAAATAACGCTTCCTGTCTTGTTCTTGTTTCCTATAAAATTAAGGTGCTTTTGGCTTTGTAGCCTTTCAGCAAATCAAAAACAGGATCGAATTTCTTGTTGCAGCCATACAAGCACAGAATGATTTGTAAGGTCCATACATTGTTAAACCATATAAATTAATTATACATAAGGTACAGAGACCACAACATAACCGTGGGTGTCCGCAATTGCCTATAGTTCGCACTTGCTCTGACGCAATCCTTACTAACCAAACCTGACCGCGTGTAAAGAATTTATATTACGTCATTATATCGGAGCTTTTTAATATTCGGGAACAGATGTTTAAAAAAATACACAATTCTCTCTGACGGCAATGTTTTACTTCAGATCGTGATTAAATGAAACGCAATCTTATAGAGGGCCGAAGGTTTAATTCCATTCAAGTTTGGTTCCAAATTCAACAAAAGGTCAGAAAGGAACAATGTATGTGATACATATTTTAAACAGAGGATGGACCACAGTGGTTCTCGAAGCTGATTTTAATGTCTGATATCCGACATTAGACAGACCACAGTTATGCACAAAGCTGATTGTAACGTCTTTGAATCATGATTATATGTTTCCGACAAAAAAGCAAATGTTCTATTAAAAACATGCCATGTACTTTAGGTAATCCCAACAAATTTTAGATACCTTTGTCACCTAGGAAACCTTGGTGTTCGGTAGGAAACCTTGGTGTTCGGTAGGAAACCTTGGTGTTCGGTAGGAAACCTTGGTGTTCGGTAGGAAACCTTAGTGTTCGGTAGGAAACCTTGGTGTTCGGTAGGAAACCTTAGTGTTCGGTAGGAAACCTTGGTGTTCGGTAGGAAACCTTGGTGTTCGGTAGGAAACCTTAGTGTTCGGTAGGAATCCTAAGTGTTCGGTAGGAAACCTTGGTGTTCGGTAGGAAACCTTAGTGTTCGGTAAGAAACCTTAGTGTTCGGTATTTGTTATTACCTTCACTAAAAACGGCGACAAGAACAACAAACAAAACCTGCAAAATTTAATCACCATTTATAGTCATTAAAAATATCGTTTTTATGAAAAACATTACCGGTAATAAAAGGTGAAAAAAAAATTATCTCCATGAATGCACACTCAAATAATAATGGTAAGCTTATTTCTCTCCGTTATAGCTATATGTATTCTGTATGAAGCAAATAAGATTTGTCATGCTCAACAAGCGAATGTTTAATAACATAACGTCTTTATTATCTAATGGTCGTCTGCTTTAGTTTTCTGTCCTCCATCTTTATTCTCTAATTGTCATCTGCTTCAGTTTTCCTTCTTCAATCATATCAAGGTAGTTATACATGTAGTCATCAGCAAACCTTAACACCTGTAATAACGTCATTAGAGCTAAGGTACTGACTCCGTCATCTAACTCCATCTCACTCTCGTAGTTCTTCATAGGTAGGATGTGTGCCCTAGGGAGTCCCATGATCTGTGAAACCCTGTCTACATACTCCTTAATGATTGGACTACAGAACACTTGAGATGTGGCCTCCTCCGTGATTGGACAAACTTTATCTACCTTGGTTAACAGCACTACCTGTGGAATACCTGAAATCAAGAAATACGTGACAAGTCATTTTACTGTCAAAACGTCGCCCATTTTAATGTTGAATGTCCATAATTTTTAATAGGCAAATAAGTTTACCTCTAAAATTTTCAGAATCATACAATCTGAACTTACAATATATAAATGATTAATAACAGATAACAAGGTTAACTTCACTGATGACAGTGTAAATTATAGGACAACTGATAACTTAGTGTGTGGTTGTTATATATAGTATGTAAAAATATCTCAAATTAAGAGCACACATTCTGAAATAACTAGATAGACAACTTGTATTTAAATAACTCTGGATGTAAACGGTTTATGGTTGGTTGTGTATACTCCAATGAACAAAACGTTTTGCTATGTGAAACTCCAAGTATCATCCAGATAAAAAAATGTAAAATATCAAGTGCACAATGACACTTTGTGACAATGATTCTGTAACAGCCTAATTAAATTCCTGGCAGTGGTGTAGGAGGAGTTGGGTGGGTACCTACAACTGTAACACTATATACCCCTACAGTTCAAAAGGGGAGGTATAAAAAGTCAAATGTAAAATAAGAAACAATTGGATCACTATTTTAAGTACCCCTTTGGTTAAGTCTGTTCTGTAGACTTTTTATCCTTTCTAGTACTTTCTCTGGGAGGACATCTACCGTACTTCAGTCCATTACAAACGCTACACAGTGTATTTTATCCTTGAGCTGGGGACTGGCTATAAATCCATTAATATCCGGTGAAATAGGCACCGATGGATTGAACTATCAATAACAAATAAATAGTTGACAATACATAAAATTCATGCATCAATTAATCTCTTTTTTTGTGTGTTTATATTACACCAAAATTGTTACAACAAACTATCATTAGTCAGATAATTATAAAGACATATGGAATTCTCTAGAAGGAACCATCATGTGTATGTAATTATTTAAACTGATTACTAAGCAAATGTACCTGATGTCGGTCGGGCAGGTGTCCTTCTACAATATAACTAATTTCGTGGCTATCAATTCCCTGGTCAGCTTCTAGACCACGGGTGTCATGAAGTCTGAAGTTCATTGGTTTACCAGTAGGTCCATTTCTAACTTGGTACATTCGATACTGAAATTATTGATTAAAACAGTCAAACCATTATGTAATGTCCCCCGACAGAAACCAAAAAACAACAAATCTAATTATAATTCCAGTTAGTCTATAACTAGACCCTAGCGACATCAATGGCAACATGTCTTATTTTAAAAACAAACAGCTGCTATAGTTTATGTACAAGGCACAAGAACAACATTTATTTCATGGCAAATGCACGTTAAATAACAAACATTCGTTGATATGATCCCTTAGCTATATTAAAAGTCTTGTCATGTAGGAATTTTGCTATTATTTAAAGAACCTTTCCGTTGCGTCCAATGGTGTGCGTGGTTTCCATGTGAACATTCTAGTTTACTGCTGTATTACATTACCGGTATTTCAATGACTCCTTTGAAGATTACTAAACCAGTTTAGTCCTGCTCGTATGTCCTGCAACAATACTCACGTACCACAGTTGTCAGACTATGCTCTGCATTCCCACTACAGGCCTGACTCGTGATGTACCCACGGAATATAGAGTTGATAGTGTTGAAGAAACTTGACTTTCCAGCTCCAACCTGACCGACTAATAATATCCGGGCTTGATCTATATTTAGTTCCTTCAAGGGTTTGTAGTGCTCAATGTTTGTCTTCAGTTCTTGAAGTAACTGGAAAATATCAACATGGAGTAGATTTTACTTTAAATTATTCTGTTTAGCACACAATTACGCTAAACACAACAAATACTAATTGCCCTTTCCGGGTTATACGACGGTTCTTAGCGGCTAGGCACGATGCCCTGGGGATAGAAGGCGATGAGGAGTTGTCATGATGCGGTCGATAGTAGGTGATGCGTTGGAAAGATTGCACGCTTCTTGCGGGTTAGTGACGAGTACACTAAATTCTCTAGTAGAAGTCCAAGTTATCCTTAATTAAGATTGAAGTTGAACTTGCCTGACCGCAGTTATATATGCCTTAAAAGCAGTTACTAATAAATCTAATTAAAATTAAATATTTTACCCTCCCCCCTAATTTGCTTTGTTGCTATGTTTACAACGCAGCAGCATAGAAAATTAGGCGGAACAAGTGATAGATTTAATTTTAATTAGAATGGTATGTAAGAAGGTAGTAAGAAGATGCTTACTCAAGCACTTCTCGCCTGTTTCGCCATGAGTAAAACAAAATTCATATTTTCTAAAAATATATAATATTGTTTTATTTTATACTGATTAAATATATCATTTACACCACTCCCCCCCCAAACATGACGATATAGCATAAACAAAAAATAATATAATAATAAGTATGCAACGATACAAATGACGGTGTTTTTGTCAAGACTATAGACACAGACTGACCAACGAATGGCCTTAGTCATTGAGTTTCAATATAAATAAATGACGTAACCAAGTCATAAAATATTGGTCTTGAATATTCTCACTTTAGCTGAACTTTTTTACATTGCCCCAACCATCCCCCACCTGGGGACGAGCTGTAACTTTGCTTTGCTCAAACATTCCATAAAATGTGATCAAAATTACCAAGGTGATAAATTCAGTACGCCAGACGCGCGTTTCGTCAACTCAAGACTCACAGTGGCGTTTAACTCTAAATGCTTAAAGAAATTTTTCACTTGGAGATGGAATAATATAAGTCCACTGGGATCGAGTAAATACACAATACAGGTAGTTCAAAATATTATATAAAGGGTTTAAAGAAAGTACCAACCAGTAAACTTATAAAGTATCGGATCGACAAACATGACGATACAGCATAAATAAAAAATAATACACAAGTCTTGAAGAGTATGCAACGATACAAATGACGGTGTTTTTGTCAAGACTATAGACACAGACTGACCAGCGAACGGCCTAAATCATTGAGTGTCAATGCAAAATAAATGACGTAAACAAGTATATATATTATATATATATATATATATATATATATATATATAAAAGTCTAAAGAGTCTACCAACCAGCAAGCTTATTAAGTATCGGATCGACAAACATGACGATACAGCATAAACAAAAAAATAATATACAAGTCTAGAAGATTATGCAACGATACACATGACGGTGTTTCTTGTCAAAAATTTAGACAAAGACTGACCAACGAATGGCCTTAGTCATTGAATGTCAATATAAATAAATGACGTAAACAAGTCGTAACATATTGATCTTGAAATTTCTCATTTCCAACTTAACCCAAAATAGTTGCTTCCCAAGTCCGCCAGCCGGGGACGTGCCGTGCTGTTACTTTGCTTTGCTCAAATATTCCAACAAGATGTAATTAAAATTACCAAGTTGACAAATTCTTTACGCCAGACGCGCGTTTCGTCTACTTAAGACTCATCAGTGGCGTTTAACTCTAAATGCTTAAAGTATTTTTTCATTCGGTGATGGAATAATATAAGTCCACTGGGATCGTGTAAAACACAATACAGGTAGTTCAAAATATTATATAAAAGTCTAAAGAGTCTACCAACCAGCAAGCTTATTAAGTATCGGATCGATATATATATATATAAACGTCTAAGTATTGTGACAACCATATAATATATCTATCCAGCGGATTTCTGAAACATCAGAAATACAGGGTTAATATCAAATATTTATATATACGTCTACAAATTAAGCCCAACACTGTTTGAATTAGATTTTTAACACTGTCAAATTTTTGCTTTCCCTCAGCGGGATTCGAACTCACACCGTTGTGACACTGTGGCACCAATTCGCCTGCACTATGTCCAGCGGTCTAGACCCCCAACACTGTTTGAATTAGATTTTTAACACTGTCAAATTTTTGCTTTCCCTCAGCGGGATTCGAACTCACACCGTTGTGACACTGTGGCACCAATTCGCCTGCACTATGTCCAGCGGTCTAGACCCCTCGGCCAAATCCACTATATAAAAATATAGCTTCATTAACCGGTGTGAATCATAGACATAGTACATGTGTACTAGCGTGTGACGATGGAATTTTCGTAACCAATACGTATTAATCTGACAGTAATCTAATTCAGCATTTTTGTATATATTATATAGGATGACAAAGTTACTCGTCATACAGTCACAGTAAGTAAATTATATACAAACGTCTAAGTATTGTGACAACCATATATATATATATATATATATATATATATATATATATATATATAGTCTAAAGGAAGCTACCAACCAATACACTTACTAAATATCGGATCGCCAACATGACGATGCAGCATAAACGAAAAAATAATATATAAGTCTAGAGAATTATGCAACGATACAAATATAAAGATGTTTCTACTATAAAATAGTTATATTAATAAATATGACAAAATTTTCGGCCAACTGATGGCCTTCTTCAGTGTCAATATCAATCTATAGTAAACGATAAAATTTGGATATAGGTACAACAGCATCCGGTGGTGTTGTGGTCGGATCTGATTTTATTGATCTTGAACTTTCTCGAATCACATCTATCAGTCATTACATAAGGGTGTACTGTACAATTGTATAAACCATCTTATCTTTAACGTCTTGATATTCATGAATTTATTATTTATATTTTGAATGATATTTATTGTTTTTTGTTTATTCCATTGGGGTGTACAGAGCAGAGCTCTTTGATCCAGAATCTCTCACGAGCCTCCCGTTCAGAGTCTCGCCACTTGCAGTTCTGCTCGATAATTAGGATTTTTATTCGATCAAAATCCTTTGGAGTGTGGTCGGGCAGTCTGAAGTGTTGGCTTACGGGCAGAAACTGTTTCTTAGTTAGGTCACTTCTGTGACCATTCAGTCGTTTGTGGAATGGCTGTTTGGACTCGCCGACATATTGTAAGCCACAGATGGGGCACTCAAGAATGTAAATGACATTCGAGCTTTTGCAGTTAACAGTAGTGAATATTTTGTACTGTTTACCTGTGACTTTGCTGTTAAATGTGGACAAGGGTTCCATATGTTTGCAACATTTGCAGCGTTTGTCACCACAAGACTGACTTCTGCCAGCGGCAGTGCTGGGCTTTGCAATCTCTGCTCGTACCAATAAGTTGCGGAGACTGTTGTCAAGAATCTTTCC